>JARHVA010007232.1:0-55000 GCA_037957365.1 Torreya grandis | reverse complement strand
TCTTCAATCTTAGATTACACAAATCCTCTAAGTCTACCCTCAAAAACTCTCTATCTTTATTTGATAGTTTTTCATCTTATTTAATCCCCCTTGATCATTTACTCCTCTATTCCATATTTCTAATAAACATTAGCTTGACACTGTGTATTTATTTATCTTGTATATACTTGTATAGAGACAAAATAACTTCTAGGTCCTTAGAATAGTTTTTTGGTTATTTGTAGGCTTCTCTCACATTATATACACATAATGCACCTCTCTCCAATGTGAAATCCCCTTTAAATTCACTTCTATTATCTCGTTTCTTTCTATTCACAATTGACTATGTGAAGGGCATAAATAACACAATCCTACTAGATTGTTTATGAGAACCTATGGGATTTAGATATTTTTAGTTAAACAAAAATAACTTTCAAAAATACAATCCTCTCACAAATATGGATATTGAAATACATTACTCATACATAAGTGACCCCATTCTCCAAAAATGCATGCTTAAAGTTGATTTATATTCCATACAAGCCACGTAGAGTAGCTTTATGAATTAATCTTCATTCAGAGGTTTGGACAAATAATGAAAACCTTTTCAATTTGAAAACACATATATTTCACCTTTAGACTATCATCACATCCTCTTTTTAGTGATGGGTTAAGCTTACTTGTGTCTCATTTTGCATGTAATAAATTCTCTTCCAACTATTGCATGCACTTTCAAACTACTGTGCATGGTTTTAAAAGACCGTTTAAGCTTAACACTTCATCCATAACCAATGGAGTCTCATTCCATTGCTAATATCACATTTTATTTATTATTTTGAACTCACCTTAATAACTTTAAAAGACTCTTTCATGCTCCATTCACCTTTATTATTTGTTGCTTAATGATTATTCTCAAATGAATGATAATACCTGGTTAATAGGGTATTAACATAGTTTTACCCTAAATGTTCCCTTAGAACCACTTGCACACAATAATGAGATCTTAATCAAATTTGATCCATAATTAGCTATATAACAAACTTAGGCTCAATGCAAGAGCTATTGGAATAACAAGCTTAATCATGAACATAAAAACAAGAAAATAAAATAAGTCGATTATTATTGAGTACGTAGTTGGAGTTATTCAGACTTAATATTGAATATCAAGAACTTGATCACAAATCTGCTTGTCTAAATTTTGTTGACTATGCTAAATAGTAATCCTTTCTATCACTTTCTTCATATTCTCATTATCCTTATCATACATATGATTATCATGAATTTTATCTTAGCAGACCTGAGAATAGATAACTATTTCAACCTTTATTTTGAAAAACTTTAGAATATTATTCACAATCTAAATAAAATCCCTTCAATTATTACATCTATGACCTTGTAACAAAATTCATGCATTCATAACCTTGTATGATAAAATAGATTCTTTGTATTTAACAAATAATAACTGTGACCTGATGAAACTCCACTTCTTTCATATCATTAAAATTTGCATAAACAAACCCACATAATTTATACCCTTTCCTTAGCCTATAGAATTTTATGTTTCTTCTTATCATATATCTTATTTACCTTTTTTCTTATAAATCCATATTTAATCAATAATATAAACTTCCTCAATTATAAATAATTTATACATACCTTGCACATGTTATAAATGCATCTTTACAACCTTTATTATCTTTGAATATAAGTAACACTTTTATCTTACTAAGAATCTTCAAGTATTTAAATACAGTCCTATAAACTGTCAAGATAATTGAGGCCTTATTCCCTTTTTCCTCCTATTCACTTGTACCACCCCAAAGACTATATGCTTTGACCTTATATATATATATATATATATATATATATATATATATATATATATATATATATATATATATATATATATATATATATATATATATATATATATATATATAAGTTTGTTTACTTTATTTGACTCCTATTTTAGTGGCACATGGCTTATCAATGGCTAAAATTTTAGTTTTGGTCTTAGTATAAAACAATGATACACTCAGCAGCCTATCTTTATCTATAGGTTTTTGCTTCTAGATACATAAATATAACAACATTTTAATATCTAAATATAATAACCTTTTAAGATCATAATATAAGGGTTCATGTCTTTTAAAAATGGTCACAACCCTTTATAACATATCTAAGTGTTCTAAATATTTTATTGATCATGAAAAAATCCTAGACTCATCAACCCCAAATTTAGATGTATTTACATTGGTACATTAAATGATCTCTTGATGCTCCTGCATTATTAGCTCAAAATTAAAAAAAAATCCTATTTTGAGGATAACCATTGAAAATATTATTTATAACTAAATTATGAATAAGTATGGATAATTATATGTTCACACATATTCTTATACATAAATAATATTATTAAAATCACATCTTAGACTATATAAAAGTATATGTCCCAATATACACTAACAAGTTCACTATCTGATAATAGATGAGTAATTTTTGTAACCATTATCTTAAATATAACACATTTCATTAGGAACATGTATAATTTGAGATTTTTAAAAAAATTTAACTAGCATTTTAATGTTGATCAAAATAATATAAGGAAAATCATCAACTAATGTTATGTTCAAGCATGCACATATCCACTTGATAAATCATAAAACTAACCAAGCACATAGTATTTTAAACTTCTTGGGAAATGATTAGTCAATATCTCATCATTATGATAAAAATGTAAGAAGTTTTTTTAACTTATTAGAATTTAATTATATAAATAAACCAAACTATTGAATATTCATATTATAAAATATATATCATTTGCAATACATATCTAAATGAAATATCTAAATGTAAAAAGCATATTAATATTAAGCTTAATATATATAGAAATGAAAGAAGGATATGGTACTTAGATTATTTTTATTTTTTTACACTCTTTATCTATGCACTATTATCACAAATAACTTGAAATTTATTTGTGATTACTCAAAATAGGATACTAACTATCAAAATCTTCCATGACTCTGCCATTAATTCTCTTACACTTATGGAGACCGGATGTGCCCACTGTCTAATAGAACTATGTTTGTATGTTTGCCTCTCTATTTCACCACCATTCATTATGTCTACCTGTCAATATGTTTCATACACAATTTATTATCCTCGCTCCTATGTACATATTCATATTTGTGTCCTCATTTGCCATAAAACCCTAGTTCCACATTCAACACTTGATTGAAGTATTTAAAAAGGTTAGAAATATGGTTTTGAATACCCAAACCACACCCCACTAAATGTTTTAGCATTTTCTACATTCCACTATCACAATAGATCTAAAACCACATGTATTTCTCCATCTTATGTGTATATGTACTTAATAATGATCCACTATAATCTTATGTAGCTATGTAGATACTAAACTAAATATTTATAGCATCTCAATATTGTACATATGAAAAATATCAACGACCGATATACCCTTCAATTCTAGACCTCCTTGATAGTGAAAGGCTCACATTTTACATCTCATTGTGCCTAAATTATTATCTCTTAGTCTGATCTATATCATTTTGATGAACCAGGTCTCTTATACTAGACAAAATCTTAAAACTTGGTAAACAACATTCATAATTAGTTTCATATCCATACATGTTTTTTAACACTCTAGAAACTATAAAATAAATAGGGACACTACCACTAATGATAGTGTTTAGTTCCTTATAAAAATTCATCCAAATTATAAAATGATCAAAACCCATGGTTTGGCTTAATTATCTTGTTAAACCCTACTGTGAGATATTTTTAAAAGGTGTGCTATAAATATAAGTATAAGCCTTCACATTCCTCATCTAGAAAATACAAAGCAAACTCCTAAAAAATATAAATAAATCAATTTCACAAGCACTCTAGTATTCCTTATTTGTCCATGTTTTCATATCAAGCATAGAATCAATCATATCATAGGTCTAAAGCATTCAAAGAGCATCCCATAAGAAATATTTGCTAAATTACAAGATATAAAATTACATGAATCTTTGTATAGTATATTATACCCACGTACACATACTTTCCCACATATAGGGAATAACTACATAAGTATGAGGCCCTATTTGGAGCATTGTCTATGTAGGAAGTACCCATTAACAAAAGGGTCTTTAGGGTAGCTTGACATTATGATCCCATTAACCCATTTAAAAAAAAACTCATTCCAAGGGTGAAGAAGTGTGAAGAGTTAGGGTTTGATCAATAAGTGAAGAAAAATAGACTATGTCCCGTATATAAATAAATCAACAAAAAGGCAACAAAAAAGATTGAATAATGAAGTTGGTTTCATCCTAATCTATTCATTATTCCATATTGTATACATGCATCATAGTCAGACACTATCATCAATGGTAGTGTCCAAATTTGAAAGTAGTGTTTGTGGCCATAGAAGTACAATTTATAGAATCTAATAATTGATACAAAATAATGATATTACATACTTTACACTTATTTCCAGTCCAGATCTGTATGTGCATAGTAATCTAGCTAAGTAATATTATTTGTTATTTATTGTAATATATTTCAATATTTATGATTTAATTTTTTATCAATCTTAGTTATATAAATTTAAAATATTATTTATATGAATTTTTTATTAATTGGCCTACTATAGATTACTTTATCACCCTTGTGTTATAACTAGTTTTATGTTTATTAACCCTAGATCCTCCACATCTAAATATAGGGTTAAAATTTTGGTGAACTTGACCTAAATGTCACTTTATGTGAACCTTAGCGTAGTCATATAAAATGTTCAAATTGGTAGTTTGAGTGTGGCTTGTGACACCCTATCTAGAGGTCCTTTTTTATGCTTTTATGACCCTTCTAGACAATTTTTTGCTCATTACCAATCATCTAAAACCTTGAAAATGATCATTCCACCTTAGCTAGACTGTATTTCCCAAACCAATCCTATTCCACTAGGTCTCGAGCCTATAGGATAGGAGTGCCATACTTGGACTACAATTTTAGACACTAGGGTGTCTCATTTTTGACACTCTTATCCATTTATACTTTGAGCCCCAATTGTCATTTTCATCTAATTCATATCCTTCATTATGTAATCCTATCATAAATACATCTAACCCATGAAAAAAATTTCTCTATAAAATCCCACCCAAAGATTATTTAAAAATGAGGTGAAAAATCTTACAAAACAAGCAAGAATACAAACAAAGCACTAAGGCAAACTTCTCTATTTTCTGTATACAATAAACCAACACAGTTACAAACACACTCAAACCCTCATACCAATCCATAACCAACTCAAGCACTCTCAATTTGGAATTTTTTAATCTACATTACACTATTTCACAAAGCAAATTAGGTGGGACAACTACATATGGCTTGATCCCTCTTTGGAGTATTGGTATGTAGGCAATGTGCCCAAACAAGGGGTGTGGATTACATGTTTAATGCATCTTACACACTAACCCCCCTTTATCAAGTGATTCAAACATATTTTTATCAATCATGATGGAGGGTTATGGGTTTGAAGATTAAATTAGCTCTACAGTGATTTCCATTGACAATCAACACTCAAGATTTCATAGGCAGGCTCACATAGGAATAACATAAAAACCTAGAAAGTTTTAAGTCTTTATGACTAGTTTGGATAATAGTGGTAGGAGTAGATAACAGCACCAGACCCCAAAGTGTCCTATTTTTATGCTCTTATCCTTTCACTGAATGAAAACTAAATTTAGATTCATGACACTACCCCAGTCCTGCACAACCAGTTTTAGCCTCTATTTCATCCGTCTCGGTCCAATTTCAAGTTAAGTTATATTTCTCCTTATTTATTGCTATTTTTAGAAAGGTAAAAAATGACAAATAAATTATATAAATTAGGACTATATTTATTGAAATATTATTTACTAATTTATTAATCTAGACCCTTAACTAAAATAGGAATAAAACTCTATTATTCTAAAAATAGTTAAATCATTTGGTGAACTTGACTTACTTCATTTGTGCACAAAAACCCTAAAAACCCTAATGAAAGTTATTTTATGATTTTAGTAGTATTTTTTTTATTTTAACTACATATGTATATTAAATTTCATGTTTAATTTTTAAAATTTACCATAGTAATTTTTTTTTAAAAAATCTTTCAAACCCTAGTTGCCTATACTAGGTCCTAGTATTTTCAAACCCTAGCCTAGGGTTTAAAAACTAAAATTATAATTTTTGCACATTGGGTTGAATATTATAATTTTATTAATCAATATTTACTTATGAAAAGTTTTCTAGTTTCTCTTGCATGTTTGTTTCCTTTTATTTGGCATGAATTTAAAATGACATAAATACACATGTACATGTTATTTTAAGACCAATTCAAATATATGTCATATTTCATTACTTATTTAACATTCTATCTCTCTATTATGTGTAATTAAATTAATAATAAAACCCTTACATACTTAGAGGATCCATTACATAAGCTAACAACCACCTGTCAAGATTCAATGTCATATCTTATGCATAAGAAAGAATTTCCTTCTCCTCCTCTCCCCTAAGAGGGTGATAGATATTTTCCCTCTAGCCAAGTTCATGTTATCACCCTTAAAAAAGCTGATTTATAATATACTATTTTTCCTAATGCATACATTCAGCCTATAGCTTCTTCAAACCCTCTTCAACATATGTGCTTACATGTTCAATCAAAAGCAACTAGGGTTTGTACTTGTGAGACTTTAAGGAATAAAATCACCAGTATGAGCAAGTTAATTTCAAATTTACAAACATAAAACCAGATATTACATTAAAAGATCACAACATTAGAAAATTAGATTATAATACAAAAGCCTCAAAGGCACCCTAGTGACAATCATGTATATGCACCTTCACCTAGTCAATTAATTACAAGTAAAGTTACATATCAAAATAAGAAATCATAACAAAGTAACTCTATAACTAGTGATTCAAAAAGAATTAAAAGATAAAATAAAAGTTCAAGTGAGGTACTAAGGGAAATGATTAAATCTAATTTGATGAAATGACCTCCTCTACATCCAATGAGAAGATCCAGATATTATTATGCATATCATAGAATGCATAGGCATCACACAGATTCATGTTTGGAATTAAAAAACATATACAATAGATAATTGCTGATGAGGATCCTATACAAGGTAAATCTATCAAAGAATCCATAGTGACACGAGAATACAATCACAAAGGGTCAAATTTAGAAATAATACAAAAGTTGTTATCAAAGCATAACTCAAAATAACAAAAGGATCAAAAATCAAAACCAAAGCAAGAAACAATATCAAAAGCATAAGTAAAGCATAAAAAAGATGCAAATCTACCTCTCTAAAATGAGGCTTAACTTTCAAAGCATTATATTAAGTTGTGCAGCTAAAAGCTTCACCAGGATGCTAATCAGGAAGTTGTTGAGTTCAACCAGTAACCAGCATCGACAGTATTGCCGATGTCAGTCAGGTAGGGACCAGGGATCAGCCGACATCGATCATAGACAGATTGACAGCAACTGGCGTTGGTCACCTGTGCATGTATTTGCATGCATTTCTAGAATGTGTTTCCAAAATTAGACTCATCTAATTTTAAGAGGTCCGAGTGTTTGCATGTGAAGACTAATTTAAGTCTTGGGTCTATGTTTCTAATTATTGTAATTATAAGTCTAATTATTGTATGCTTTGGATCCTATTTAAAAGACCCATGAGGCATGTATTGTATGTAAGGCAAGTAAAGCATTGAAGCAAGAAAGCAAGGTCAAAGGAGATCTGCAAGGTGCAAGGTCAAGGAGATCAGCTGAAGCTATCAAGGAGGGGATAACAACTCAGGTTATTGAGTTAGTTGTGGTTGAGAAAGAGAAAGAGAACTCTTGAGTGAAATACTATACACCCAAGAGGTGTGAGGAGGAGAGGAATATTTCTTTATTGTATTCAAGAAGAGTGTTAATACAGATAGTATTGTTTCTCATATTCTTTGTTGTTTCAAGTTTCTAGTTACTTAATCATTCTAGTTCAATTTCATGTTTAATTGCTTATAGAAAAGTAATCAATTGTGCTCCTAATCCTGACAAGTGGTATCAGAGAAAGGTTGCAAGGAGCAAGTTATTATTTGATTACAAGTCATTCTCAGGGGTTTCTAATTGAGTGGGAGTATAGCAATGGCAGAAGAAAGTAAGCTACGAATGGAGAAGTTTAACGACAAGAATTATCAACATTGGAGGATGCAGATAGAAGATTATCTGTATCATAAAGATTTGTACTTACCATTGGGTGGGGTTGCATGCAAGCCCACATATATGAAGGATGAAGAATGGAATGTTCTTGATCGGAAGGCTCTAGGATCCATAAGGTTGAGCCTTGCATCATCTGTGATTTCCAAATTATCACAGTGTAAAACAACGAAAGAGTTGATAGAATATTTGGCAAATTTATATGAAAAGCCCTCAGCTTCAAATAAGGTATTTCTTATGAAGTAGTTATTTACTTTGCAAATGTAGGAAGGTGGATCTGTATATAGTCATCTTAGTGATTTCCATGGTTTGGTAAACAAGTTAGCTTCAGTCAATATTGTTTTTGATGATGAAATAAAAGCTTTATTAATCTTATGCTCTTTACCTGAAAGTTGGGATAGTTTGGTAATGGCAGTAAGTAATACTGCCTCTGCTTCTAAAATCTTAAAAGTTGATGATGTGGTTAGTGTAATCTTGAATGAATAAATTCATAGAAAAAGCACAGGTGAATCATCAGGGAATGCTCTAAGTGCTGAAAATAGGGGAAGGTAAAGAGAGAAGGTCGAGCAAGGGAAATCAAGGTCAAAGATGGGAAAGAGATCCAAATCCAGAAATGGAGGTATCACCTGCTAGAATTGTGGAAAGAGAGGACACATAAATAAATATTATTGGTTGAAGGATAAAGAAAATCAACATGAAGGTAATGAAGAAGCAAAAGATGCAGGTGTTGTGGCACAGGATGCTCTCATACTTTCTTTGGATAGTCAGCTAGAATCATGGGTTTTAGATTTTGGTGCTTCTTTTCATGCAACCCCAAATAGAGAATTTTTCCATGAATATGTCTAGGGAGACTTTAGAGAGCTTTATTTAGGGGATGGTATGCCTTGTCGAATGGTTAGAAAAGGGAAAGTGTAGTTGGAACTGCAGACAGGCAACACAAGGGTGTTGAAGGAGGTTATGCATGTCCCAGTCCTAAAGTAGAGTTTAGTTTTTGTAGAAAAGTTGGGTGATGAGGGATGCACAATAACTCTCATAGTGGATTCTTGGAAGGTTTCCAAGGATGCACTTGTTTTAGCAAGAGGTAAGAAAGTAGGTACTCTTTATCTATCTACTTGTATTACTGATTTTACTTCTAGTTTATCTACTTCAGTTGTAGATTCGAAGATGTGGCTTAGTAGGCT
Source organism: Torreya grandis (assembly GCA_037957365.1). Lineage (NCBI taxonomy): Eukaryota > Viridiplantae > Streptophyta > Pinopsida > Cupressales > Taxaceae > Torreya > Torreya grandis. Next base: position 45,583 of record JARHVA010007232.1, on the reverse strand, counting down.
TGGTCACATGAATAATAAGGGAATGGATGTTCTTGAGTTAAAGGGTATGAGTTCAAATTTGGAGGGCATAGAACAAGTTCATTGTAGGAAATAGAAATTTGATGTTTTTTATAAGAATAGGGAAGCCTTGGTGTTTATGGAAGAGATGATGGATAGAGATCAGTCACATGGGTTGAATAATTCTGAGCAAGGTAGTATGGATAGGGTTTTGATCTAAGATGAGCTCGTGGGTAAAGAAGTCATCACTTACAGAAAAACACAGTTACCGATGTTGGTCACATGGAACTGACATCAATCAGGCAGGTACCAACATCAGTCATGTGCAGACTAGTAGAGTCGGTAGTGTCGGGTAGGTAGAGACCAACGTCGGTCAGGTTGAACTGATGTCGACAGGCAGGTCAGTCACATGGAACCGATGCCAGTCAGGTGCAGACTGAGAGATGGCCAAGATCGGTCACTAGAATAGATGTTGGGCAGACAACAAGCTATCAAGGAGTCTCAAATGCTCATATGGAGGACTGAAAGGGTAAGTGAACCTCATATTCATTATTCACCTTCTTTATATTACTTGTTGCTTATTGATGGTCAAGAACTAGGAAGATGTGAAGAGGCAATGCAGGTAGAATCCAGGAAACAGTGGGAGCATGGCATGAATTCTTTATAAGAGAACCAAGCAGGAGATTTGGTAGAGTTGTCAATTGGGATGAAAGCACTGATAGATGAATGGATTCCCAGGTTAGAGAAGAGAGTGGATGGACATGTGAGATGGAAGGCCAAGGTATATGGTCTTGAGCAGGCTACAGGGTAATGGAGGTTTGACAGGGATATGACTAAGCATGGCTTTAGTCAAGGTCAATGTGACCATTGTGTTTTCTTTTACCAAGTTGGATAATATTAGCTACATTATCATGTTACTGTAGTGTGTATGTTTGTTGCAGGGTTACACATGTAGAGAGTTACCGAGCTAAAGGTAAAGTTAGTTCAGATGGGTGTCATGAAGAATCTGGGAACAGCAAGATTCTTTGGCATAAGTATGTCTAGAGACAGGGAAGATCACAGGTTGATGTTCTCTCAGGATGATTGTGTGAATAAGGCAGTGGCAAGGTTCAATATGTAGGATGTAGAATAGGTTAGCACACCTATGGATGGATAGTTCATAGAATAGTGTCCCAATTCACATGATGAGGTTAAGTAATGGTATGTACTAGACCTGAGTTTTCCCAAGCAGTGGGAGTTGTCAAAAAGTTTAGAGCCAATTCAGGAAAGAAGGAGTACTAGAGAGCAGTTTAGTGGATTCTCAGGTATTTGAGAGGGACCAGTAGTAGGTATTTATGTAGGTTCAAGCACTTCTCTACATGGTATGTAGGTTCGGATGTGGCAGGTTACTTGGATGATAGGTGTAGCATCACAAGATATGTGGTGGTTGGTCTTCAAAATTGAGATTAAAGATGGAGGTGCCTGAGATGGTTGGTGGAGGTTGTTGTACAGGTGCAGTTGTTTATCTCCAAGTGGGAGATTGTTAAGTTGTGGAGCTAAAAGCTTCACCAGGATGTTAATCAAGAAGTTGTTGAGTTTAACCAGTAACTAGCATCAGCAGTATTACCGATGTTAGTTAGGCAGGGACCAAGGATTGGTCGACGTCAGTCATAGATAGACCGACAGTAACTGATGTCAGTCACCTGTGCATGTGCATGCATTTGCATGTGTTTCCAAAATGCGTTTCCAGAATTAGACTCGTCTAATTTTAAGAGGTCCGAGTGTTTGCATGTGAAGACTAATTTAAGTCTTGGGTCTGTGTTTCTAATTATTGTAATTAGAAGTCTAATTATTGTATGCTTTGGATCCTATTTAAAAGACCCATGAGGCATGTATTGTATGTAAGGTAAGTAAAGCATTGAAGCAAGAAAGCAAGGTCAAAGGAGATCTGCAAGGTGTAAGGTCAAGGAGATCAGCTGAAGCTATCAAGGAGGGGATAACAACTCAGGTTGTTGAGTTAGTTGTGGTTGAGAAAGAGAAAGAGAACTCTTGAGTGAAATACTGTACACCCAAGAGGTGTGAGGAGGAGAGGAAGATTTATTTATTGTATTCAAGAAGAGTGTTAATACAGATAGTATTGTTTCTCATATTCTTTGCTATTTCAAGTTTCTAGTTAATCATTATGGTTCAATTCCGTGTTTAATTGCTTATAGAAAATTAATCAATTGTGCTCCTAATCCTAACACATTATGGGTTTGGTTAAAATAATCTACAATAGTTTGATTATCAAGGTCAAAGGTTAGGCAAGTATGCTCAAGGCATCACTACTCCTATTCTAGCAGTTGATAATGTTTGTCACCAAGGTTTGGTATTTATTAAACATCCTAAGGAAAATCATTCCTAGACACAATTTATCAAAGGAAAAGATCCAGATACCATAAAAATCAACACTAGCATTCTATTGGTTCAAAATCAAGATAATAATGAGTAGAATAATATAGGTTATGATGATTTCAAGATACTGACAATGAATCTGAATATTTAGAGTCATATTCATATACATTCCCTCATGCTTCATAATCATGCATGATTATTTTATTTGATATAGGACACCATGATAGAGAGTCTCTTATGAGACTCATTAGTTAGTATCATTTTTTTCTCAGCTTACTTGTACATAGTTTCTTTCTACTTTTTTTTACATAATTTCTCATCTTAATTGTACATAATTTATTAGCTTACTTGTACATAGTGTCTTTTTTCTTACTTGTACATAGATTATTTTAAAGTACCAAATTTAATAAAATATTTAAAAACACTAAAAATAATATAACATGCCAAAATATAAAAACATTCAAATAACTCAAAACACCAAAAACAATTTTCAATTGTATGCATTATACATGCTTTACATTTCTACTATTATGTTAGTCTTACATTTTGTTATTCTATGATATTGTTTGTCAATTTATCTACATTACCATGCTTCACTTGATCTTATTTGAGTGTCTGTAGTGATACCTAGATCCTTGATTTCTTTACTCTACTCATTAAGGGGGCATCCTACTTTTACATTCAAGACATACATCAACATATATTCCCATTGGGGACATCTTCTACATGACTACACCATAAAAATTATGTCCTTTCTACACTACACACTCTAGTTATCATGTTGATGTACATTACTTACTAGCTTACATGGATTATTTTATCATCACTCACTAGTATATAGCACTTGTGTATTTCTTAGCATCTACCTAGTCTTGTACTACATGTTTTACATACTTTCATTTCTTTCTTTGATTAGTTAGATGTGATAGTATTTTGAGTAGATATATATGATTTTATTTCTCAGTTCCTATTTTTTACTCTTTTGTGTGCCTTCAAACATTTACCAATGTCCTTTACTTATACCCTTCTATGTGCTTATAGCCCTCATGACAACTTTGTTTATACTCTTGTATGTGCTTCTAGACCATCATGCCAATCTTATTAAATTGTAATTATATGTGTATGTGGGAATTTGAACATGCCTTGTATGCTTGCTTTCCTAGTTTGAGTGATATGTGACCATGTCTCTTATTTACTTGGCCCCTTGGCCACTTTTGTGTGCTTCTTGTTTCATATCTTGCGTGCTTGATGCTTGTTTACTTTTCAATTATTTGTAATGTTATGATCCACATCATGCATTATCTTTCTTTCTTGGATGCCATGATGGACATCATGCTCCATCCCTCCTTGAAAAATAACAACTAACCAGATTTCAACTTTTAGTTCAATATACTACACATGTTATTACATTGTTACATCTATCTAGTCATACCCCTATTGATCTAACAATCTCTAATATAAACTATGCTATATCTTGAGACATCTTTTGGATTATCATTACTATATCATGTATTTCATAGCATAACACAATTGAGGGCTCTTTATTCTAAGGGTAGTCATTGCAAGGTATTCATTCCTACCCTCAGAAGAGGGGACAACAAATAGGGGTTTTTTCATAGAGATCAGAACCTTCTACCAATCAAAAATCACTTTTTAGAACACTCAGAACATTAATCAGAATTCAAACTAGGTAGAACAAACTAAAAATATAGTGATGAATATATATAGTGATTATAAATATTAAAGGATAAGAGAACCATACTTGGGATATAGCACTAGACAACAAAGTGTCATGTTTTCAGTGCTCCTATCAGAATAGCAAAAAACCCAAAATTTCTAGAAACAGACAAAAAGGTAAGATCAATTATAGTTTTTTAGCTATAGTTTAGTTTAGATTGGGTAGTTTTAGTATAGTTTTACTTAGATTATCCATATATAGGGGCATAATGTGTATCATGATGGTTGTCACTTTCAATTTTAGATTAGGCAATTGGTACAACTTCTAAATCAAAATCCATGCTACAGACACCAGTGATTGGGGGCAATGTGCACAACACATTTGACTTCTTTTTTTTCTACTTCATTATATTACCCAGGTATTCTCAAAAATTGTATACCTTATTCCATATATAGATGGTTTGCATCATTTTAGAGTGGCTTTCATATAAGCCTAGTTCTTAGTTTTGAAGTGGCTTCCATACAAGCCTAATCTCCATCTTTCAGAGTGGCCAAGATTGGCCTAGTTCTTAGTACACATTTAGATATCCATGTCACATTGTAAAATTAAAGAGCATCCATGGGCTTTAGGAGCCATCTTATAAGACACATATTTATACTAGTATTAGTTCATAGTTACCTACATAATGGGCAATGGTGGAGCCAAAAGACTAGTTAGCCTTTGTATTTTTGAGCCACCTACTTAGATGGATTAGACACATAGTACAAACATTGATTAACACATGCATGATCATATAGCTTCACTTAGTGGGTGAAGATGGACCCAAAGGGATAACCTTTGTATTCTTGAGCCATCCTCAGGGAATTTAGCAGTTATCTCTGTTTAAGATATTACTATTATTACATCACAAACCCAACATCACTCAACATCACAACAAGTTTTATATTAGTTCACATACCCAGTGAGGTGTATTCATTCCTTTCTCTTCCCCTCTCTTTCACCTAGTCTTTGTGTATTCTTATCTTAGACATAGCATTTTTAGTAATAATTGATCTACTCCTTATTTTCCTTTGCATATTTATGATTCATGATGTGCTCTCTCTATGCACACTCAACATCACACATATTTATGGGATTCACCCTTGTAGGTAAGTTCAGGTACACTTTCTATTCTTCTTTTATCCTAATATTTCACTTTTTTGTATCATTATAATAAAGGGGGGGTCAAATGTTGTCATATAAAATGTCTAAATTGGTAGTTTGAGTGTGGCTTATCACACCCTATCCATAAGTCCTTTTTACATGCTCTTGTGACCTTTCTAGACATATTTTTGCTCATTATCAGTCATCTAGAACCTTCCAAACAATCATTTCACCTTAGCTAGACAGTTTTTCCCAAGCCAATCCTATTCCCCTAGGTCCTGAGCCTATAGGATAGGAGTTGGACTATAGCATTGGACCCTAGGGTGTCCTATTTTTGGTGCTCTTATCCATTTTCACTTTGAGCCCCAATGGTCATTTTCATCTAATTCTTATCCTTCATTATGTCAACCTAGCATGAATACATCTAACCCATGACTAATTATTCCATATAAAATCCCATTAAATGTTTATTTACAAGGGAGGTGACAAATATTACAAAGTAAGAATACAAATAAATCACTAAGGAAAACTTCTATATCCTCTGCTTACAGTCACCTAAGATAGATGTAAACACACTCAAACACTCTTAATTTTGTATTTTTTCACCCACATTACACTATTACATAAATCACATTAGGTGGAAGAGCTACATATGGCTTGATCCCTCTTTGGATTTTTGGTATGTAGGTAGTGTGCCCATACAAGGAGTGTGGATTACATGTTCATTGCATCTTACACATTAACCCCCCCTTTCTCAAGTTATTCAAACATATTTTTATCAATCATGATGGAGGATTAGGGGTTTTAATATTAAATCATCTCTACATTGAGTTTCATCGATAATTAGTACTCAATATTTTACAAGTAGGCTCACACAGGAATAGTGCAAAAACCCAAAAAGTTTTAGGTCTTTATGACTAGTTTGGATAATAGTGGCAGTAGTAGATAATATTGTTAGACCCCAAAGTGTCATATTTTTGGTGCTCCTATCCTTTTTATGAATGAAATATATATTCAAATTCATGATATTGTCTTAGTGCTACATAGCTAGTTTTACCCTCTATTTCATCTGTCTCAATCTAGTTTCAAGCTAAGTTATATTTCACCCTATTTATTATCATTTTTAGAAAGGTAAAAAATGAAAAATAAATTATACAAATTAGGACTATATTTATTACAATATTTTTTACTAATTTATTAATCTAGACCCTTAACTAAAATAGGAATAAAACTCTATTATTTCCAAAATAGTTAAATCACCTCGCTTGTCCTAGGGCATTCAACCTCTTGATATTTATCCTTATGCTTATTCAAATTTATTCTATTATCTATATGAAATTAGGCATAACCCTATATTATGTGGTGTTTTTACTGAATATTTGGAGATTCCTCTTTTTCCACCTAAGATGGCTCAAACCAATGAAGTATCAAATCATATGCCTAATGAAAGTGGCAATAATGAAACTGAACAAAATACAAAAGATGTTATCATCAAATATGATTCTAAATATGAAAATAAAGAATATAATGCAAATAATGAAATTAAAAAATATATCAAGATAAATTATAAGTTATTTTTATTTTTTTAGGGTGTATCCATCAAAACCTTAAATATTTTGATGAGATCCTCTTAACCATATTTGATGCAGAACATCACAAGGTGATAAATCATGTAAAAGTGTTTAAGAGTTAATTATGACCATTTTAGGTATATTTAAGATGATATATGTATTTCATGTTCATTATGTATGTTTTATATTCATTGAGAGTCTTTATGATTGTGTGTTTGTAGGCCTTTTTTGTTTACCCACCAAAAAGCAACATTTGAAAATTTAAATTTGAAAATAGGCCTTATGAAGTGTTTTGAGTCTTGTCTAAAATACTAATGTTGTGAAATAATTTTTTAAGGTCTTATAAATTCCTAAAAAACTTTATTAGGGTTTATTCAATGTGAAAGTATTGGTAAATCAATGTAATCCAAGAAATTGGTGTTGTAATGGCCACCCTACATAGGGTTGGCAAGAAATGAGAGTTATTCATACATGCTTAAATGATATAGAAGGTAAAAATGCTTGTAAGGAGTGAGTGTGAAGAGTATTATGTTAGGAAAGGAGGATAAATTATAATTAAATAGGTATATAACCTCAAGGAAGACAAAATAAAACCAAGAAAGGAAGATAACTCTACTTGCCTCACAATCATGTACATGAATGTTATATGTAAATGATATTGATGAATGAAAAGAACATATTAAAAGCGTGTTTGAGAACTTAAAAATTTGTTTTGGTATGTATTCAATATATTATTTTGTTTTCTTTTTATCTTATTTAAATATTATAACTTACCTTAATAATACAAGTTACTTTATACAAGCTTCAAGAATGTTATTTTGACATAGTCCTGAAGAAATATAGAAGGGTGGTTGTTTGGAGATTCACATAAGGGTTTTAAGGTGTTGGGATAATATTAGAGTCATTTTATATTGTTTTGTATCATTTTTAATGAAAATATTACCACTTTTAATTTCTAAATTTAATCCAACTTGTATATTAATCAACATAGTCCTACACAAAGAACCCAAAATTTAGTATCAGTGCATGTTGAAGCTTTTTGGTGGTTGATAAATAATATCTAGATATTATGGAAAGTGTAAAAAAAAATTTAAAACCTTATATAAGTTTTATAAGTGTTTTAAATTATTTAAGAGTCATTTTAGCCCATATTTATTGCTCTTGGACACCTACAGGCTTGTTAAGACTAAGTTAGGGTTTCTAATCTTTCAAATCAAATAATTTTTGTTTACAAACTAAAAAACTCATGAAAATTTGTGACCATATGTTATTAGTAATTATATAAATTATTTTTTATTTTTCTCATCAACACCACATTATACAATATGATATACAAGATTGTGGGATCAAACTAGGCCTAAAGAGACCTAATTGCTAAGATGGGGGTAAGAAAAAATGTACTTCAACTAAGTTTTGTGACCTTAAATTTTATGTGGATATAAAATGGGATAATGGGTATACAAAAGTATATTTATTTTATTTTATAACCTTGTATATTATTCAAACCATGTATATTTATGCTAAAATAAAGCTACAAGGAAAGAGGTCTTAAAGAGAGAAAGAGTTGATTGTTTGAGAGTCTTAACCTTAAAATTGAGTATTATGTTGGTATGTGTATTGGAGTTTTAATAGGTAGGTAAAATTCCTTATTAACCTATTTTTTAATTCAATAGCTATGAAATCATGTATTGATATTTTATACTTATAACCTATATCAAAGAGAGACAAGCTTGAACCAAGAAAAGAGTATGAGGATATGAAAGTTGTCTATGAAGGAGATGGTATTATCAATATAATAAAGTATAGAGGTGTCTCAATGGTGATGTGTCTTAGAGTGAGTGAATAAGGACTATCTAAGAAGGAGATTTATGATCCTAGTGAAGGAAAAAATTAATCAAGAATGTGAGAGACAAGTAACGTGCTTGCATAAAATCAAGTAAATCAGAGGATAGTGAAAGGTTTAACCCATAATTTAGAGTCATATATATGGTTAAGGAGGTTTTAGGCATCATATCTACATCAATTGGTGTCAAAGTAGATAATCTCTTAGAATAATTCATTATTTTGAATATGATAGGTTGTTATTTGAGGTTGCATGATGTCAATTTGTAGGAATAAATTATAGAAGTAGAAAAAGGTAATATTTTGTAATATAAAATCATCCCTAATAAGATATAAGAGAGTAGTTTTTATAAGGTGAAAAATACTTGGATATGAATGTCAATATACCATGCAAAGGAGATAACCTAGGTGGACACAGCAAAGTAAGGTGAAACAGACTTGCTTGTGAGAAGATGAAGATAGAGAAGGCAAATGAGAGGAAGGAATTAGCTTAGTTAGAGTACCAAAATGAGAAAAATAAGTAATACCTAAAGAGAAAGTGGTTGATTGTTGTATAATAGATTAGTGGGATAGAGCAAAGGCTAGAGAGGATAAATCTCTTGGTGGAGTTCATACAAGAATAATAAATCTAATGGTATGTTTGGGTAATGAATAATAAGAGAGTTAATTAGCCTATAAGGCTACTCATGGTATAATAATTAAAATTTTCATGAGATATAATGAAAAGAAAAATAATTTACTATGTAGGTAGCTCAAGGAGTAGATTAAGAAATTTATGAGGGATGAATAATTTGGTACACAAGAGGAAGATGAGTAGCACATTGAGGATAATGAGATAAAGGATGATGAGAGGAAATAGTAAAAGTAACTTAAGAATGAGAATATGTATGCAAGCAATCCTCAAGCTTTTACATATAATGATTTCTTATCATGTATGCATGCAAGTATAAAAGTGAATAGAGAATAAGTCCATGTTGAGGACATAAAACTTGAAAGCATGAAGGAAATAAAGCATGAACAACATGATTATGTTGAAGATGAATGGGATTTGGCAGCCATGTATAGAGGTATAGTGGTTTATTACCTTGAAAGAGGAGAGATTTGAAAATTATATCTTCAATAAGGATGGCTCATGGAAGGCATGAAAGAATCAATTGAATCAAGAGGATGGATTCAATAGGTAAGAAACTTAATATTTTGAATTTTTATTGTATGAATCAATCAAAGAGCATCTTGAATAAGAATTTGTAGGTGTTTAAGAGTTTCTAGATGAAAAACAAAACCATCCATTCTTCTATGAGATCTAGGATCAATTACAAGAAGAGATGGAAACTTTGGATAATGCCATAAACCATGGATATGAGGATAAAGTATGTCCTAGAACAATAGTGGAGGATATGAGAATTTGTAATGAGACCATGGAGACTAAAGAGATAAATAGTTATGGATAAGAAAACATACATCATGAAGTATCATGGTATACATGTTGATTTACAAAATGAGAGAATGTCTAGCTTAACACAAGATGGAGATGGATTCCAGGTATAAAATATGGCACAAGTTATGCAAGAGTGTAATTATGAAGATGAGTTGATGTGAAGAATATTGATACAAGTAGATGAAGTTAATATATTAGAGTTCCTTTGTCAAGATTAAAATAAGGAAGGATTTATCATAAATGAGTTAGAGGAAAATTTTCAAGAGGAAGAAAAGAACATCTCAAGGACAAATAAAATTATGCCCATAAGAACACTTCAAGAGGATGAACTTGTAGGTCATACAAGGGCATAAAATCATAATCAAACAATGAGTTTTGGCCAATAAGATAGAAAATAATTAGCAAAAGGTGAACCAAACAAAGTTACAAGCCAAGGTAAGTAAGGCATATAATTATCAAATGGTATCCAATGATGCAATTAAAGATAAGAGGTTGAGAGTAAAGGATAAGGAACTCAAGAATATTAAATTGAAGCCTAGAGAATCTTAGTATAAGAGTACTAAAGCAAGAGAATGTGGGTTCTTGAAGATACTGTCAAGTCTAATGAGTGTAATTTTATGAGTAATAAGCATGATGGTGTAGGTATTGAGATGAGAGAGAGTCACTCCATGATCACATGGAGAAAATAAGGATTGAGTCACAAGAGCTCATGATAAATCCAAAGAGAGATGAGGATATCCATGATCCTCACAAAACATTTGATTGGATGAATAATACATGTTGGGAGGAGGAAAAGATCACTCCTAAGGCAATCCAAAGAAGGAATGAGATAAAGTTACCATAGAGAGAGCAAGGAGAGGGTGTTCTTATCCTAAGAACTAGTCTAAGTATAATACCAAGAGTTGAAGAGCAAATACTCATGGAAGGAGAGTTAAAATCAATTGAGAAAGAGAACAAGTAATTGAAGCATGATCAAGGTAATAAGTTTATCCAATCAACTAGTATCATTATATCTAAGTTATTTAAAGGTATGCATGATTATGGTAAGATAGGAGGTTGCCAAAAAGTGTTATGTTATGATGGAAGTGAATTGGTCAAGGACATGCCAATACAAGTTGAGATAGAAGGCTATGAGAAGACTCACCATGAAAAGGTGTACTTTAATGAAGAGTAATATATAGAAGATAGTAATGAGATTTTGACAAGGAGGAATTAATAACTGAGTCATGAGAATTCATTGGAGCATGAATTCCAAAGAAAAATTATTGTCAATAAGTAAGACCAATAAAGAATGCATGAACCAAGCATGACCAATGAAGAAGGAAGATATAGAGTAAAAGTAAGAGTAAATAATAATAACCAGCCATTAGAGGTAAGATTATAAATAAGATAAATATGAGATGGAAGAGATATAAAATGAAGAGAACAAAGAGTTGCATCAAGTCATATATTTCAAGGAGATGGAGGATGAGTTGGCAAAAAGACAAGATAAAGTAAGGAGACAAAGACAAAGTCAATAGACTATAATAAAGTATAAATACAAGAGTATCATCATAAATAGTATATAATATTATCATAATGAATAATTGGAAATAAAGGAAGAATTTAGACAAACACATTTGAGCATGATACCATATTTTCCCACTTAGGGAGCTTGATGCAGAGCATCATAAGGAGACAAAGAATTTAAATGTGATTAATAGTTCATTATGAAAATTTTAGGCTTTATTTGGGTGATATATGTCTTTTATGGTCCTAATGTATTTTATATAATCATTAAGATCCTTTAAGATTGTGTTTTTGTAGGAATTTTTGACTTTCCTTCCAAAAAACATTTCGAAATGTGAATTTAAAAATAGGCCTTATGAGGTGTTTTGAGTCTTGTGTGAAATAATAATGTTTTGAAATTATTTTTTAATTTAATATAAGTTATTTAAATTTTTATGATGGGTATTTAAATGTGAAAGTATTTTTAAATTAATCTAAGCCAATAAATTAGTTTTGTAGTTGCCACCCTACATAGGGTTGGTAAGAAATGAGACTTATTCTTGCATGTTTAAGTGATATAGAAGGTATAAATTCATGTAAGGAGTTATTTTTAAGATTATTATGATATTAAATTATTTTAAATTATAATTAAATAGGTATGTATCCTCAAGGAAAACAAAATAAGATCAATAAATAATAAAACTATGTCCGCCTCACAATCCTATGCATGAATGTTTTATGTAAATGATATTTATGAATGAAAAGAATGTATTTAAATTGTGTTTTAGAAATTTTAGATGTGTTTGGATATGTAATAAATATATATATATATATATATATATATATAAGTGAAATATTGGAACTTACTTTTAGAATACAACTTACTTTGTGCAAGCTTCAAGAATGTTGTTTTAACACATTCTTAAAGAAAGATAGTAAGGTGGTTGTTTAGGGATTCATCCAAGAGTTTTAATATTTTTTATTATATTATATTATTTTTATATTTTTTATTATCCTTTTTAATAAAAATAATTCCACTGGTAAGTTCTAAATTCAATCTAACTTTCATATTACTCAACACAGTCCTACACAAAGAACCCATAATTCGGTATCAGTGCATGTTAAAGATTTTTAGTGGTTGATCAAGAACATATAGTTATTGATAAAAGTGTAAAAAATTGGTTTATACCTTATTTAAGTGTCTTAAAGTGTTTAATATTCATTTTATACCATTCTTATTTCTCTCATCCACCTACAGGCATGCCAAGACCAAACTAGGGTTTTTAATCTTTCAACTCAAATAATTTTTGTTTCCACCCTAAAAATCTCATGTAACTTTGTTATCCTATGTTATTTGGAATTTTATAAAGTATTTTGTAGTTTTTTATTCAATATCATGCCATAAAATATGGTATATGAGACTATGGGATCAAATTAAGCTTAAAGATACCTAATTGCCAAGGAGGTAAAAGAAAATGTACTTCCACTAAGAGTTGTGACCTAAGATTTTGGTTGAAGTTGAAAGGGTATAATGGGTGTCCAAAAGAATCTTTATTTTTTTTTATAACCTTTTATATTGTTATTATAAAATAGGGCTACAAGGAAAGAGGTCTTAAAGAGAGAAAGAGTTGATTGTTTGAGAGTCTTAACCTTGAAATTGAGTATTATGTTAGGATGTGAATGGGAGTTGTAATAGGTAGGTAAAATAACATGTGAAACTAGTTGTGAAGTCAAAAAATATGAAATCATGTATTGAAATTTTATATTTATAACCTATATCAAAGAGAGACAAGCTTGAACCAAGAAAAGAGTATGAGGTTATGAAAGTTGTATATGAAGGGGATGGTATTGGTACTATAAGAAGAGAGTGTAGAGGTGGATAAATGGTGATGTGTCTTAGAATGAGTGGAGAAGGACTATCCAAGAAGTAAATTTATGAGCCTAATGAAGGAAAAAATTGATCAATAATATCAAATACAATCATTGTACCTACATGAAATCAATCAAATCAAAGAATAGAGAAATATTTAAGGCAAAATTCAGATCTACGGGTATCATTAAGTTGTAATCATCATTTATACATCAATATTAGAAACTAAAAAATCAATAAGCACAGATTAACAACCAAGTGCATCTATTGATCATGTTATTATATCTATGGAATATCCTCATATTAATATAACCTTACTCTTGAGCATGTCATCACTTCTTACATCCAATGGTGACATGGGTTCTAAAAAAAATCCTACTATTGTTATATCATCAATTGGAACCATTGTCACTTCAACCCAATTAACAGTTTTGATGTTTATATCATTTGAAACCATGGGTACACATCCTTTAGTGAATTATCAAATTCCAAACCTTAGTGATCAAAATGTGAAAGATCTTATATAAAATATAAGACTTTTGAAATCTAATGTCACTAATATTGATCAAAATTTTATAAATTCACCTTATGTTATTGATTCACAAGAGGTGTTACATAATCCTCTTGCACCTAAAATATCTTTTCACCCTTTTCCAACTAGTATTTTCCACCCAAATTCGCATTTTATGGTGGCAAGGGTGATCCTAAATAGCATCTCCAATCTTTCTATGTGACATGTCTTGATTATGCCTCCAATAATTAACTTTTACCAAATTAATTCCAAGTATCCTCAAGTATTGTGCTTTATTATGGTTCTATGATTTACCACTCCCATCAGTGAGAACATGCAAACCTATAAAAGATCAATTCTAATCACATTTCTCTATCAACATCACTAAAAATATGTTATCATCTCAAATTTCAAATATCAAACAAGGAACCTATGAAACTATCAATGAATATATTTTGAGATATAAAAAAATATTAGCCAAAATTAAAAATCTAATGGCAGATAAAAAACTAAAAGACATATTCAATACAAGATTTCTTACCCCATTACATGATTAAATTTTTTTCAAAAAGTTCAAATATTTTGGTGACTTATTACATATTGTTGAAGATCATGAAATGAAACTTATTTCCTTGAACAAGCTTAATAATGTATTAAATGCTCTGATTACATTTAATGTCAAGTTTCATATCAAACTAAGCTGTATGGTTAAACCTACATAACCTAAAAAATAAATAAATACAATGATTAATGTGTTCTCACTATAACCTAATTATATCATTTTATCGAATGCTCCTAATAAAAAAATTTACATTATTTTCTGAGTCTCTGCTTATTTATTTTAGAATTTTGTGGAATGTCATCTCATATCTCTCCCTCCTCCCATAGAGGTTGATATTAATCAACCTCTACCCAAATGATATGATGTTAATGAATATTTTGCCTATCACTAAGGCCCTAAGAATTATAATAATAGATTTTATACCATGAAGCATAAAATTAAATACCTTATCAATAACCAAAATATTATCTTTGATAATCCTCTAAGGGATTCAAGTTCACTACCTGATGATCACCAAAATCAAAAAATATATAATAATCCTTTGCAAAATAAATTTAAAATATCTATAAGTATAAATGGTATAAAATTAACTTCCTTTCCCATCACCTTATGTGCATACATTAAATGGGATTATTGGCACCTACACACACATAGTACTCCCTCTAGTTTTAATCCTTTCTAATATATTTGATGATAGTGAAATAGTAGATGATGAATCAGATCCTCGTCCATTATTTATTGGATCATACCTTGATCATCATCATATTCATATTATTATGATAAATAATGGTTATATAAATAATTTATGTACCATGACATTACTTAAACATTTATGTTATACACATGATGATTTACACCCTTCAACCAAAATGGTCAGAGCATTCAATGGGACATCACATCACATTATTAGCAAGGTTGATTTACTTTAATAGGTTGGTATAGTATATTTGGTTACCACTTTATTATTTATACCATAGACATGAGTATTTTATATGTTATTAATATGACCCTAGATACATAATCTACATGTAGTACCTTCCATAATGCATGGGTGTATTAAATACATTCATACCA
Source organism: Torreya grandis (assembly GCA_037957365.1). Lineage (NCBI taxonomy): Eukaryota > Viridiplantae > Streptophyta > Pinopsida > Cupressales > Taxaceae > Torreya > Torreya grandis. The sequence goes on along the minus strand of JARHVA010007232.1, from coordinate 30,036 downwards.
ATAGGGTAGTCATAGTTATTAGAATTTTATATGAACATCCAATTGAACAAGATAAATTTATTCCAATATAGATAAAATCTAATAAATTTAATCCTTTTCAAAATGGTGAGTAATGGTAAATTCCCTTTCCTACATGACCCATACTTGAGAGGCATTTGAACCAGAGACACATAATGGACTCAATAAAATATCAATCTATGCCTACATAGTGTGCTTAGTTACCTAGAGAAAAAAAAAATGTTCTAATTATAGATATTAAAAATAAAACATATAAAACTAAAATATGAGTTTCATTAATTCCTAATCCTTATTTTTTTATTCAAGACCATAAAGTCCTATTGTATATACATAATGTACCATGGGTTTTACAAACCCAAATATGACACCTATGCATGCTCCTTGGTAGTACCACCAATGTAATATACCATAATTTGAGTTTGGATATATATATTTCCATACCTTATATGGTATTATAGTATAACCTTTTCCTTTCAGACATTTCAAATTGAAAAAAAAAATCTAGAAATACAAAAACATTCAAAAAATTTAAAAATACAAAAATATTTAGTATTCATAGATTTTAATAGCTCCTTTTCATTTATGTTTTTTGATTTATGTTAGTATATATCATATAATTTAATTCCTATATAAACATATTTTTCATGCATCTTTGATTAAAAGATATAGGCATACCTGGACACATGATCTATGCATTTCTAGATGTTTTACTTTTCATCTACTCATGTCATATAGTACATTGGGGGAATCTACTTATTTGATCATGATTGATTTATATTACATATCCTTTATGATCATTTATAAATTATCATGTTTTATCTTATCTTATAATGGTTACACATGTCTATATTCATGCTCATATCCTTCATAGCGTACCTAATATGTTAGATTACATAATGTTTTTTTCTAACACATATATGCATGGACTAGTATAATATGTTTATGTTGCTTTCTTATGATTAATATATTAGTCACTTCTTTTAGTATATTACATTACTTTTTAGTATATTGCTTATGGAAAATTTTAATGTGTTCTTTTCATGGTATTCATGTGACATTATATATTTTTTGGACATTTTAATATGCCATTCTATGTGGATTACCAAATTAAATATGTCATTAATTTTTATTGTGAAGAATTTAAACAATCCCCTTTTATGTAGTATCCTTAGACTATTCCTTTGAAATGCATTGAGTGTCCTTATGTGTGCACTTGATTTCTTTTTGAAGTTGTATTGTTACCCTCTAGACATTAAAATGATTTATATCATGCATATTATGATTTTATGTGATCATATATTGTGAGCCTAAATGATATATCTGATTTGACATGTTATCCCTATATGATACATGATTCATACACAAATTATATGGCTACCTTATACTTTTGAGGTAATGTACATTCCAAATTCTAGTTCCCTCACCTTAAAAGGGGGGTATATCAATGGGGTAATGTCACAAATACATGATATCCACACTTATACACTTAATAAATATCTCCATATTTTAATGGGGTAATGCCATAAACACATGGCCTCTACACTTGGACAAACTCCAATTAAGTTCTATGATTCAGATATACACTGGGGTTAGAATCATATACATTCCATTGATTTTACATAGATTTGAAATAATTTTTTTAAGATTTATGACACATATACTCTATTTTAGACATATTATAGGTTTATATGCCATGTTATTTCACTAAAAATTAGAAATTTATCAATTGTACTATGATTACACTAGGATGTACTATTATCGAGCAATTTATGTTATAGTAGTGGGTTAATTTAATAGTTTGAAGTGATTAAATAATTAAACCTCACCATATTCATAGTTTAGAGTGATCAAATCATCTAATATCACCAGATTTATAGGATTAATTTATTAAATAACTCAATCTCACTAGATTATATATGTGCACAATTTAGTTATGTAAATGAGATATAATGATCTCAATGGCCATGTCACAACTCACCCTTACACTATATTTGGGGAATAATACTATCTAATCTCCTTATTCAAATATAAAATATTTAATTCTTATCCTTTTCCATCCCCAATGTTTCATAAATAAGCATCTTTACCAAGTCAAAGCATCAAGAGGCAACATGGTTGCATCAATACATAGGCATACTCCTTCTTTGATCTCTTTATTTTCAAGCATTTAAATTACTTTAAATTTTATATTATATCCACTAATTTATACTATAACATGTTATTGGTTATAGGTCATACACCATAAAATCACTTAGAGTGGGCTCAATAAAAGGTACGGTGTGTTATACACACTAAGGTATGTATTTATTTCCTTTAAACTAGTAATTTCATCTTTATGCATTAATATATTAAAGGGGGGAATGTAGTTATTCAAACTAAATATTTATAGCATCTCCATCTTGTACATTTAAAAAATACCAATTAGAGATCTACCTTTTTGTTTTAGATCTCCCTTATATTTAAAGGATCATATTTTCCATCTCATTATGTTTAAATACTTATTTTTTAGTTTTATCCATTTAATTTTGATGACCTAGGTTTATTTTACCATGAAAAAAGTGTAAAACCTAATAAACATCATTTACTTTTAGTTTTAGATATGTACCCTATTTATACACTTTGGATAATAATAGTTATAGATGGACACTACCATCGATGGTAGTGTCAATATCCTTATCTAGTGTCTAGTAGCCAAAAGTCATCCTAATTAAAAAATGATTAAAACCCATGGGTCAACCTAATTTTTTATTGAACCATACCATGAGATGTTTTTTAAATGTGTTATAAATACAAGTATAAGCATTTTCATTCCTCATCTAGAAAATACCAAGTAAACACCTACCAAAGCTAAATCATTCAACTACACAAGCACTTTACTCTTCCCTATTCATGCCTATTGTAATATCAAGCATATGAATAGTCATATCATAGGTCTAAAGCATTTAAAGATTAGATCATGATTGATATTCATTAAATTACAAATTATATCATTACATGCATCTTCATATAGTATATTTCACCCTTGTACACACGCATTCCCACACATAGGGTAAAAATACATAATTATGAGGACCTTCTTGGAGTATTCGATATGTAGGTAGCACCCATTAATGGAGGGGTCTTTGGGGAAGCTCAACACCATGATCAAACTAACCCATTTTTCATCAAACTCATTCCAAGGCTAAAGAGGGGTGAAGAGATAGGATTTGAATAATCAATGAAGAGTCAAAACATGTATCCTATATATGAATACATCAAAAGAAAGGAGACAAAAAAAACTAAAATAGTGAAGTTGGTCACATCATGATTTAGTCATTATTTCATACTAGACACTTATATCATAGTCAGACACTAGGACCAGTGGTAGTATTTAGATCTAATAGTAGTATCTATGGCCATATAAGTATAATTTATATAATCTAATGACTGATACAAAACACTAATACTAAATACTTTATACATGTTTATAATTTAGATCTACCTATCCATATTAAACCATATAAGTACTATTATTTTATATTTATTATAATATCTTTCAATAGCTATACTTTACTATTTTTATCAATCTTAGTTGTATAAATTCAAAATATTATTTATCTAGGTTCTCTATTAATTGGCTTGATATAGATTATCTTATCACCCTTATATTAGAACTAATTTTATATGTATTAACCCTATATCCACTTCTAAATTTAGGGTTTAACAAGCTCTTTGGATTTTTACACTTAAAAATATGCAACTTTGACCTTGCTTTATGTGTTTGTACTTAGCATAGGGATTATTCCTTTGATGGGTCTTCAAATTAAGGTGTTTTATGATGGTACCTTAAAGGTGTTAAAATATATATCTAAATGAATAAGTAGTTTTAAAAGTGGTAATCAAGTCAAAAATCCATAGGAATATCTTTAAGCTTGTCTTATATATATAGATGATTGTTTAGGTCATTTCCTTCCATAAATGATATGTGAAACATATGGGCCAATTATGCAATGGAATCATTTATATTCTCCTTTCTAACCTAATTTAATCCCTTTTGAGTTTCAAACATCTATCGAACACATTTAATGTCTATATTCTACTCTCACATTTTGCATGTTATTTACAATACAATTATCTATATCTTACTGAACCCAGTGTCTCAATGCTTTGAATCATTATGAATATATTAATTCCCTATTCCATCATTAAATGGAGGATTTAGAGATATTTTTAATTTCACCTCTCACCTATTCTTCACACACAGTCAATTTTGGGGTCTTGAGAACTTTAATGACTATCCTCTTATTTTCAACTCATGAGATAAGTAAATGAATGATATTGTGTCTTTTTATCTTTAAAAAAAAAGGATATCAAATCTTACCTTTTTAATGACCCTTGAAAATACATTCAACTCTTCTTTATACCGAATCCTATCAACATATGAAACTTGGCAATATTTCACAACAATTTCAGTTCATTTAGAAAAGTTAGATCCATTTCAACAACTAAATGAAGAATTTAACAATCTCATAGTATGATTCCATACATAAAATGTTATATGTAAACACCATGTTCTTTTTGTCTTGATTCTTTCATAACTTATACCAAATTAATGCCATATATTTTTGTGTTATCATCTCACTATCCATTTACAAATGCTTCAAATGAAACCAATCTGATTATGCAACAAAATCTTATCAATCAAAGACCAAATCCCCTTTTAAATTTTTTGTATCTAGGGCCTCTTTTATCATTTCATCCACATATTGCTTTCATCTAAAAACATTAATGTGATTTCCATATTAAATTATGTACTTTTATTTTACTCATCTCAAGAGCTACATTGGCACCATTCTTTTTATCTCAACTGTTTGACTCAATCAAAAACACATTCCATTTCATTCAAAGATTTCCACAAACTCTAAATACCCCTCTATGTTTTTAATAGACTACAAATATGTTTTTATCTCCATATCTAGATAGGACATATATATAGTGTATATGTACTATGGTCATATTTCCTTTTGGAAACCATCTCACATATGCATGGCACCTTTAAACACACATAGTTAGTTATAGACATGTCTCTAAGTGAAAAAAAAAACTAAATTGAGCATTCATGCACCTCTATCAAACTTAAAATTCCACTTGAAAGTTTTATTTAATGCAATTCAATATGCTAGTAAACAGCTAAGATGATGGATAAATGTTGACACGTAGTGCACGAATACCAAAACCATCATGCAGATTGACTTGCTAGATATGTGGTGAAATATTACATGAAAATAGAATGAAATATGGTTCGAACTATAGATATAAAGACTCCTTCAAAATTAAATAGAATTTTATATAAACTAATTCCTATTCAGAACAACTTCAAAGACAAACATTTATGAATAACACTGAGTGTAAGTATTATGAAGATCAAGACATAAACAGACCTCTACTATAAGAAATTACTCTATAGGTAATGGAATAAAGGATTCATTTGAGATCCTCTTCTTTTTAACAAGTACATTTTAGACCCAATAATAATGGAAATACATAAAACATTACCTTACTCAATAACCAGGCTTATAAACTTCATGAAATACAATATCTTTCCTCTTATTGATTAATTTTCCAAAAATACATATGCAGGCCTATTCATAATATAGGCTTAAAGGTTTTATGCCTTATCCATCATTCACTTGCTATTCCAGACTACAACCCCATCTTCAGTCATAAAGTGCTTCTTCTTTTTAGCTTGACAAGTCCTTGGATGTCTCCTATTTTTAGGGATCGAACATTATCAATTTGTTAAAGACTTGTCTAAGCTTCTAATAATATAATTTTGCTCAAGATTCATCCTTACCTATATATCCTCAATATATAAACTAAATTTACAATTTATAAAATAATTTTTACTCGACTTCACAATCCAAATTTACCTCAAAACTAACTATTATAATCTTGGGAGGTCTGGAAACATCCTCTAAGATTATCTTATTCAACCTTGTAGACTTGACAACTAAATATTATCCCTATTTAGATGTGACTGAGATATTTACAAGAATTTAATAATCCATTTTACATAAAGGCTTATAAAATTTTACAACTATCCTTATTTCAATTATTAAAGACCTCAAATATGACAATTTTAAACACACCTAAAACTATAATAAGTATTAAAAGTATACTATTACAAAGGAATCTAAATAAACAATTTTAAAACTCCATTAAAACCTTAAAAATATATATATAAAATATTTACATTACATATATTCTGATGCTCCTGCATCAAACTCCTCCGGTAGGAAAAATATTTGAGATCCTACTCAAATGAAATCTATATATTTTTTTCTTCTTCTCTTCCAATTCCTTTATTTTTGATTTTGTGTATTCTTTGCTCCTTTAGGTTTATAAACATCTTCACCTTCATTTGTCTCCTCATGTTTTATCTTCTTTATTTCATCTCCTTTATCTTTTCTTTGTCCTCTCTTCAATATACCTGCAAAAATAAAACTAAACACAATTTTCAAGTTAGAAAAATAAAATTTCTCCATTGTTTTCTCCTTTTTATTCTTTTCTTTTTCACCATATTCCAAAAAAAATTGTTGTCCTCCATCCTTATTAATTTTCTTCTTCCTTTTATTGTATATTATTTTTCTTAAGATCCTCCCAATATGTTCATCATTCCACTAATATTCTGATCCACTATATATTTATGTTTTGCAACAATGAACAAAAAATTTCTTCTTTGTTCCAAAATTCCATTTATGACCTTGGAATTATTTTATAATGTCCCTGAAACTAAATTATTTCCTTCATAATAGCACATGAATAAAATAAACAAACTCCATTTCATAAGTTCCTCTATTCCTAACACTTTTCCATGTCCTTATCTTTTGTACTCAATCTCTTCTTCCTGATTTGTCACCCATCTGTAGGTTTTGCACCTGTATCCATAAACTCAAAAACAACATTCTCATAAAAAATTTGGAAATGTGGTTCCTTTGAAAATTTATCTACCTCTTCATCAAATACTTCAAAATAATCATCTTCCTCATATTGATCTGTACATTTGGTTTTATCAATAGAAGCTAAAAATGCTTCTATTACTTCTTCCTTGTTGTGCATGTCTTCTACAAGAGTTTTCTTACCAATTATTTATCTATTCCTCTCTTTTAATATGAATGATTCAATTTATCTTATTTATCATGATTTATTAATGAAAAACATAATGATTCATTAAAATTAACATCATTATTTAGACAAAAATAACTTTCTACTCCACATTGTACCTATTTTTCTTCACAAAGATTGTCCTTCTCAACATGAATATCCTTATCTTCAAGTAAAAATTCAAATGCATTATTAGAATCAAAATAAATTACCTTCACTTTTTCTTCTTGGGGTTTCCTTACTAACACCCTTATCTATCTTTCCAAACTCCTCATCTCTTTATGTTTTCTTCTCCTTACCACAATTTATTTTACTGGCCACTTGGCTATCTTTTTGAACACATACCCCTACTAATTTTGTATATATTATTCCAAGATCTATTTTAAATTTTCCAAACTTTTATTCAACATTTCCATCTTTATTTTCTTCTTGGTGTCATCTTGTACCATCTTCTTCTTGTGGTAGCTTCTCTCATTCATTATGCCATGTTTCTTCTTACCTTTATCTTTCCTCATCTCCTTAAGGATATCTATCAATTCCTTGGCATAAATTATACATATACCTTTCTCTAACAATATTTCATTCTCTTGTCACATCTTAACCATTCACTTGGTCTACCTTCTCTCTCTCTTGACCTCAATTGGGTCTCACCTTTTCTTTATTTGGGACTTCTCTTCTTTTGTCCTACCTATAGGACTCCTTTTCTCTTATAAGATATATTAATGAGCTTCTCTCTCACTTTGATCTTGTTAATAGCTATCTTGATCAATAAACCATCCTTGGCTATAGGGATGCTACCAAATTTTCTCAACCTTCATGCACACATCAAAACAAAGCATCAAATAGAATAAACCATGTACCTTTTGTTTGTTTTTGTCCCCTCTCTTCCCAAATAATCAACCTAATCTACGTTATGTACCTTATTTCTCTACATTAACCTAAAAATTTACATTAATATTGATCCTAATCTGCATTTTTGTTCTAAGACACTGATTTGTTCATCCAAGCCTAAACACTAAAGATAAACCAATCAAATCTTACACAAAATAATTTAAATTATACTTTCCCAAAGAGCTTCTAGGATCTGATACCAATAATGATGTAATGGCATCATTTATATTCTCCTTTTTAACCCAATTTAATCACTTGTGAGTTTCAAACATCTATTAAACATATTTAATGTCTATATTCTACTCTCACATTATACATGTTATTTACAATACAATTATCTATATCTTACTAAAACCAGTGTCTCAATGCTTCAAATAATTAGGAATATATTAATTCCTTGGTCCACCATTAAATGGATAATTAATATCTATTGTTACGTTCACTTCTCACCTATTCTTCACATAGTCAATTTTGGGGTTCTAAGAACTTTAATTATTGTTCCTCTTATTCTCAACTCATGAGATAAGTAAATGAATGATATTATGCATTTTTATCTGAAAAAAATAAAGGATATCAAATCTTACCTTTTTAATGACCCTAAAAAATACATTCAACTCTTCTTTATATCAAATCATATCAACATATGAAGCTTGGCAATATTTCACTAGAATTTTGATTCATTTAGAAAAGTTAGATTCATTTCAACAACTAGATGAAGAATTTAATAGTCTCATAGTATGATGCCATACATACAATTTTATATGTAAACACCATGATCTTTTGATATATCTAACAACATTAATATGATTTCCATATTAAATTCTATAATTTTCTTTCACTCAGCTCAAGAGCTACACTAACACCATTAGTTTTATCTCAACTATTTGACTCAATCAAAAACACATTCCATTTCAGTAAAATATTTCCATGGAATCCTAAGACACCTCTACACTTTTAATAGACTAAAATTATTCATTTATCTCCATATTTGGATAGGACATATATATAGTGTATATGTACTATGGTCATATTTCTTTGTCGAAACTACCTAACATCTGCATGGCACCTTTAAACACATAGTTAGTTATAGATGTGTCTCTAAGTGAAATAAAAGATTGAATTAAGAATTCATTCACCTCTTTCAAACTTAAAATTCAACTAGAAAGTTTTATTTAATGTAATTTGATATGCTAGTTAATAGCTGAGATGAAGGATAAATGTTGACATGTAGTGCACAAATACCAAAACCATCATGCAGATTGACTTGCCAATTATGTGGCATAATATGATGTGAAAATAGAATGAACTATGGTCTGAACTATATATAATAGGAATCTTTCAAAATTCAATAGAATTATATAGAAACCAATTCCCATTCAGAACAACTTCTAGGACAAACATTTATGAATAACACTGAGTGCTAGTATTATAAAGATCAAGACATAAACAGATCTTTACTCCAAGAAATTACTATATACATAATGTCATAAAGGATTTATTTGAGATCCTATTCTTTTTAACAAGTACCTTTTAGACCCAACAATAATTAAAATACATAGAACATTACCTTACTCAATAACTAGGCTTATAAACTCCATGAAATATAATATCCTTCCTCTTATTGATTAATTTTCCAAAAATACATATGCAGACCTATTCTACTCTCAAACACATTTAATGTCTATATTCTACTCTCACATTCTACATGTTATTTACAATACAATCATCTATATCTTACTAAAACCAGTGTCTCAATGATTCAAATAATTAGGAATATATTAATTCCCTAGTCCACCATTAAATGGGGAATTAATATCTATTTTTACGTTCACTTCTCACTTATTCTTCACATAGTCAATTTTGGGGTTCTAAGAACTTTAATTATTGTTCCTCTTATTCTCAACTCATGAGATAAGTAAATGAATGATATTATGCATTTTTATCTAAAAAAAAAATAAAGGATATCAAATCTTACCTTTTTAATGACCCTCAAAAATACTTTCAACTCTTCTTTATTTCAAATCTTATCAACATATGAAGCTTGGCAATATTTCACTAGAATTTTGATTCATTTAGAAAAGTTAGATTCATTTCAACAACTAGATGAAGAATTTAACAATCTCATAGTATGATGCCATACATACAATTTTATATGTAAAAACCATAATCTTTTGATATATCTAACAACATTAATATGATTTCCATATTAAATTCTATAATTTTCTTTCACTCAGCTCAAGAGCTACACTAACACCATTATTTTTATCTCAACTATTTGACTCAATCAAAAACACATTCCATTTCAGTAAAATATTTCCATGGAATCCTAAGACACCTCTACACTTTTAATAGACTAGAATTATTCATTTATCTCCATATTTGGATAGGACATATATATAGTGTATATGTACTATGGTCATATTTCTTTGTGGAAACTACCTGACATTTGCATGGCACCTTTAAACACATAGTTAGTTATAGATGTGTCTCTAAGTGAAATAAAAGATTGAATTAAGAATTCATTCACCTCTATCAAACTTAAAATTCAACTAAAAAGTTTTATTTAATGCAATTTGATATGCTAGTTAATAGCTGAGATGAAGGATAAATGTTGACATGTAGTGCACAAATACCAAAACCATCATGCAGATTGACTTGCCAGTTATGTGGCATAATATGATGTGAAAATAGAATGAACTATGGTCTGAACTATATATAATAGGAATCTTTCAAAATTCAATAGAATTATATAGAAACCAATTCCCATTCAGAACAACTTCTAGGACAAACATTTATAAATAACACTGAGTGCTAGTATTATGAAGATCAAGACATAAACAGATCTTTACTCCAAGAAATTACTATATACATAATGTCATAAAGGATTTATTTGAGATCCTCTAATTTTTAACAAGTACATTTTAGACCCAACAATAATGGAAATACATAGAACATTACCTTACTCAATAACTAGGCTTATAAACTCCATGAAATACAATATCCTTCCTCTTATTGATTAATTTTCCAAAAATACATATGCAGACATATTCATAACATAGGATTAAATTTTTTAGGCCTTATGCATCACTCACTCACTATTCTAGGCTGTAACCCCCTCTTCAATCATAAAGTGCTTTTTTTAAGCTTGACAAGTCCTTGAATGTCTCATATTCTTAGGGATTGAACATTATCAAATTTTTAAAGGCTTGTCTAAGCTTTTAATAATCTAATTTTGCTCAAGATTCCTCCTTACCTCTCTAGCCTCAATATATAAACTAACTTTATAATTTATAACACAATTTTTACTACTTCGTAATCCAACTTGATCCTCAAAACTAACAATTCTAATCTTGGGAGGTCTAGAAACATCCTCCAAGATTCTCTTATTTAACCTTGTAGACTTGACAACTCAATCTTATCCCTATGTAGACATGGCTGAGATATTTATAAGGAATTAATAAGCCCTTTTACATAAAGGATTATAAACTTTTACAACTATCCTTATTTAAATTATTAAAGACCTCAAATATGACAATTTTAAACACACCTAAAACTATAGTAAGTATTGAAGGTATCCTATTACAAAGGAATCCAAATGAATAATTTTAAAACTCCCCTAAAACCTTGTAAAGCTATAATAAATATTTGCATTACATATATTTTTATGCTCCTGCATCAGCCAACCCAAGGGATGGGTTTGAATTTGAAAATTAGTTGTTTAGAAAACCTAAGATACTATAAATGAAGGCAGATGCTACCAGTCTAATTATTAAAAGTACTATCTACAATGGAGGAAATGATGATCTATAATATTGATATAATCTACTTAGGATAATTGATTATTAAGGCACATACTAGAGAAATCATATATATGATGGCTGTAAATTGTGATGGCTAAGTCCATAGATAGTTAAATAGATAGGAAAGAATGTGACCAATATTCATATGTGTATGCACAATTCATGTATGTCAATGATGTGTTAAATATGACATTTTGAAGTGTCTAATACCATATATATGTGTCTACAAATTCCTCCTTTTAATAAGTATTGAAAATTTTAGATTAGAAAGATAAAGTAATAAATTTGTTACTTAAGTATAATTGTATTTTGTGTCTTCATGTATTCCCTTAATATCTAGATTACTCCATGAAAAATATTCAATGAAAATTTAGAATTCAATTTCCACTCAAGATATAAAATCTAAACCCATCTAGATCATTGAAATATACAAAATGTAAAAATAAATTAAAAAATACACCTGTGATTACGTGAACCAAGCTATCACTTACACTTATTTAGATAATTACATGGGGTTATTATACCCAAGTAAATTTTAAATTTCATCATAACTCTTTTTTGGGACATGTATCAAGTTTGCATGCTAATTTGGATCCTTATATTAGGCTTGTATATAAATGTTAAACTCTACATCAACCATTGCATGTGGATTTCAGAACCAAAGTACTTGTGTTGTACTAGAGTTACCTTAATATAAATATAAACTATATTCATGAACAACATTCATGCCCTAAAATATTATCCATTTGTACCTCAATGTGATATATAATGCCATAAATATGTATTTCACTTTTACCAATCTAATAAAATGACCCAATATGATAATATGACCCATTTAATATTATAAATATGCTCAAGCTAATCCCTTTCATATTTACATTATGTCATAGAATCTATTATATGTTCATGATAGTCCTATAATATACCCCACATATGGCCTACATGTGTGAATTTGTAATTTTGTCCCAATATGAATAGTTTGAATCATATAATCTAACCTAAAATATGAATTATTTGTCTATCAAGGACTTGATCTCTATGACAATCCTAATATCATGCCCCCATTTTGAGGTGAGGGATGAATCCTATGGATCACTCGTATTAAAATAAAAGAGTTATATGTATCATTTTATAAATAAAATATGTAAACATGTAATGTGTGTGTTAACATGTTTATATTATGTCATAATAAAAATATTAGATCATCAAAGCATATATGAAACATGTAGCCCAATGCATAAAAGTGTCATGCCTAGTATATATAGAAATTATGCATGTATTAGTATTCAAGGTAGTAATTATTGTTATAGATACAAGAACTAAATTTTAAGCCAAGTATAAGATACATGACAGAAACAATGGCATCACATAAAGCTAGAAGAGTGCATGATAACAATAATGGAACCAAAAGATCAAAAATCATGTATATACACATATGTATATGTATATAATGTCATGATCACGATGCACACAATAAATTAAGACATGATAGAACTCTAACCTGACATAGGCATAACAAGGCCATAACATAAAATAGATTATCCTCGAGACAATTAATGTATGGTGTGATAATAAATAGTCAATGCACTCATAGAAACATATAATATATCACTCAATGTCAGATGAATTAATGATCACATAATATAATAGTCACTCATGGAAGCATAGAATATCACACACAATGGTCACAAAATGTAACACATAATGGTCACAAACTAAAATTATTGCATAATGTAATGCATAATAAATGATCAAACCATGCAACAATCACCATAATTAAGCATGAATACAACATGAAATACTAATCTATACATTCAATCCATATAATCATTAGAATGGTATAAAATTACCATATCCATGGAATATAACACCCTAAATAATATACACAATATTAAGTCATATATAATTAAAGTAGCTCATTATAATCAATAAAATGGTTATATAAATATAGAATATATATATATAATGTATCAATATTCCCCCATTGTAGGAATACCCCAAATGTATAAAGGTAGCACCTGGGTGTAAGAATGTCTTACATCTAAATGTCCATGTGTCATATATAACATGTATATTATAAATCTCATTCATGTATTGCATGAAAATCATGTGCATAGAAATGGATATATAATATACCATGTGCATATGATAAATAACATAAATCAATCATGTAAATAGAAATTTATGTCATGTGTAGGTTATGATTATTCATTTTTTGAATATATTTTTTTTAATTTTGATGTATGTTCATTATAACCAATTATCCCATCAATAGGATTCTCACACATAGATCCAAGATTAATTAATGTGAATGTCACCCACTTTGGGTGAGTAGTAACATTTGTATCTATATCAGAATCTAAGAATTGAACATGTGTTTTAGTGTTTCCATCACTATCATAATATCCATTATGATCCTATGTACATTATTTAAATTTAAAAACCATAATAATCTATGAAAATTTCTATACACAAGGATTATAAGATGGTTTTTGTTATTGAACACACAAAATAGCCTTTAAAACCAACTTAGGACATGATTGATTAGGTAATGTCTATTGTAAAAATTGAATAGACCTTTAGTGTAATGAAATTTGAAGCACTAGTCTTTGAGGAATATTAATTACCTTTCCCTAAATTTAATACATATAATGAAATTACATGGGTCATATAAGGGATTATAGAAGATTTTTATGAGGACATGTCTCCAACTAAATAGGATACTTATATGTAATACCTATAACTATAACCACTGAATTTTTATAGATGTACTTCACACATCAATGTAAAAAATATGATAATACATATATATTATGTATCCAAGGACATTATAGTAACATATTGAATGCCCTCAAATTATGAATAATTTAAAAGAAAAGTAGTAAATTTTGCATGCTCTAGTGTAAGTGGTAGCATAATACTCCCTAGATAATTATTGTCTCTTTCCATAAACTCCCTTCATTTTATTTATTGTACCAATAAAATCCTCATGTTTGTATCCAAGACTAGTAAGTAGTGTCATAGATTTAAAAAAATAACTTGACCCATTATCCACCATAACACTATGTATAGGTTGATTCAATATAAGTACACACAAACAATGACGCATTAATATAATCATCATCGATAATTTCATGCTCATTGAATGTGATAGTATGTATTTTTATTTGTGTGTCCTTAAGTGTATCGATAATACCATCAATATTATACTCATATTCTTCATTTTTAAAGAATACAAAGTAGGATGAGAATAAATTATGTAAGTCATATTCACCTCAAGATTTATCTTGGTCTCTTTTTATATATGATTTAAAAAGGCATCAAAAAATATCTTCAATTTTATATTCCCATTATGTTTTGCCACTAAATCATTTCATATATGTGATAATATCATTAATATAAATGATATTTTCAACACTTAGATCTCGTATCTAATGTCTTAACCTAAAATATTTGTTCATATAGTGGCACTTACATATTTGATAATCATAGTATTCATTGATGTTGAATCCATTAAATAGTTACCTATTCATTTCAGCCTCATTTTGTAACTAGAGGACCTCTTTTATCTCATATTCATTTATCTCGTATACACACATAGGTGATGTATACGAGATAAAATGGGTCCTATCTTAAGATTAATATAGGTCAAATCAATAAAATAAGTGTTAGTTAAATGCACAAGTTAATTAAGGTAAAATGGGTAAAATAGGCATGATCAATTATTCCTAACCAAATTTAGGTTAAAACATCCCGCCCACCTTAGTATAAAAATGAAATTAAAAGATTAAAATAAATCCATACCTTAGCATGTAAGACACACTAAAATTTTAAAACTTGAATTTGAACATTTGAAACTTTACTTTAACATTAACAATTTGTAATTTTAAATGAAATTTTTTAAATTTAAATTTCATTGTTTTTATATAGTTTGAAAATTAAAGGAGAGTTTGGAATAAATGCACCTACTTATGTGGTGTTAATTTTGATTTATGTGACTTTTTTTAGTGATGATGTTTCCTTAAAGCATTGGAAAATTGGTTCCTCCCATGATTCACTTGGATAATATGGTTCCTCAATTAAACCATTAGAAAAAATTAGGGGTGATCAAACCCCAACTTGAATTTTCTCTTTTGAAATAAAACTAATACCCATTGAGGTATTTTGAACCTTAATTTAATTCCAATAATATTTCTAACCCCAAGATGTGAAATAGGTTAGAATCTATAATGGACTCACATAAATAATGTTGGAATTATAAATGAACTATAATTCATGTAGTATGTAACTAAACTAAATCAACCACTATAGATGGCTTGAGATTTAATTGCAACATTCTCATTTATTCTATTTTTTAAAATCATGATCACAAGATAATGGAGTAAACCCATAATATTATCATGTTCACATCTAAAAAATGTGGTATGAAATGTATTATTCCCCCATTATAATTGTAGATTTAAAAACTGTATGTGAATTCTCTTTGTAACTTCTAGAAAAATTGAAACTGTGTAAATTTTCTCTTTGAAAATGAAATAGGAGTGCATATTAAATGGCATATGTCCCCATAATATGCACCACCAACTTAATTTTTCCACATTTTTTAATTTTGAAACTGTGATTGTCCTAATATCTAAATCTTGCTCTTTGAAAATGGTTTATCTCATTGATGAGAAGCACACTAAAATTCCCCCATTTTGAGGTCAAGAATTATTATCCTATAATTCATTCAGCTCAAAAGAAAATTTAACTTGAAACATGAATAATAAATATGTTATCATTGAAAATTGTATCATATGTAAAAAGTATGTTTGCATAGTAAGTTTTGAATTTTTGCATAGAACTTAAGGGGCAAGGCTTATAGAATGTATCACTGAAGCTCATGGAATTAGTATGTGAGTATTTTATGAGTGCATGAAATTGATCATGGAACTTATCAAACTCATCAATATCAATAAGAATAAATGATATAAAACATGCATTTATAGGCCAAGGGATAAAATCAAGGACATGTTCAAATGTCCCAATGAACATACATAGACATGGAGAATGTCATAAAAAAGATACATCTTTAAATTTCACACACACATAGGTCCAATGTCCAAAATAAGGAAATTTTAAAATGTCACACACATATAGGGCCAAGGACCAAAACAAATACATGTTCAAATGTCGCAAACACATAGGCCCAAGGGTCAAAGTAAGGACAAGTTCAAATGTTGCACATAACACACAAGTTATCTTAGAGATTCATCAATTATTTATTTTCACACAATATCCAAGGGCCAATATAGTATATAATTCAAGTTTTTATCTATTACATACAAGTAAGCAACATCAATGGAACATATAATTAACAATAATAGTCTAAGTTATGCATATGCCATGTGATCATATCCTAGAAATAACATGTTTATGTACACTATGTAAAAATTAAATGTTAGAAAAACATTATTAAATAATTAAAATCTCAATAATATATGGGTTATATAATTATAACACTTACATATTAACACCTACAAATAATATATTCCCAACTTAGTAAGGCCAATAGGTAGAGGAAAGTCCAACATCTTAATCTATGAAAATGTGTGTATGTATATCACAACATCTCATAGATACCCATGAAATATGTGTGATATATAAAATCAATATTATATCTAATAATCATGATATAAATAAAATTTTACAAATTTTTAAACGAGAATTCTAATCATGTTCAGGTCCTAATTTTGAATTTTTTGAAATATGTGAATGTTTACACACTTTTTTGAGAAGATATGATTTTTTTTTTCAATATGAAAAATCATTCATTTAAATTAAAAAAATGAAACAAAGGTGTGAAAAATATAATAAGTGAGACAAATTTGGATAACTCACAACAAGTGTCAATGAAAGAGATGCACTTGTAAAGATTTGGATAGCCAAATATAAGTAAATTTCCCTTTATGGAATATTAATTGGAACTATTATAAATATACATAAGACCTTAAAAATTATGAAAATATTTTATTGTACATTCTCATTTCTTCAAATGTACATTTTTTGAAATATATTGTATACATAGATCAATAGAGCTTACAAAAAATATTTTACATGAAAGACATGAAGTTGCATACTAAAACTAAGTAGGTTATCTTAAAAATTGAAATAATTAATAATATAGTTTCTATAAATTTAGATTATATTAATAAACATAAAAATGATAGTATTGAATAACTAGGATAGTAGTATTAAACATTTTTTTTTAGTTCTAGTTGATTCAGTCCTGAAAGAAAAATGATAGAAATTTGGAAAAAAATGTGTGGGCAGATAGATAAATGCCATTATTATTGATATTAAACATTTTTTTATGATTTTAAAAATATATAATGATAATATATAAGTTAAAAGAGTCCAATAAGTAAATAAATCATAAGGGAATGCAAGAATGAATCAAACAATTACAAATACAAATAAATGGAAGATGAAGAAGATGCAACAAATCAAAAACTATGTAAATCATATTTTTATTTTTTTGGAATTTTACCTAAATATTTTAGAAATATTATAACGTTTAAAATTTGTTAATCAACATTTTTATGTGTGTCTTTACATAATCCAAAAAATATGAAAAGGGGTTGTTATGCCTTGCTTCTCCTAAAATGAGGGAGATCCCACAAGGAATATAACTACCCAAGATCTAAATGTACCAACTCTTGGTATGTTGGTCTTCACTAAGTTATATGATGCAATATATTCCATGTAAAGGGAAATTTTTTAAAAAAATAATATTTAGTTAGCTTTGGATAGGCATTAAATAAGAGGTTTTATACTTATTGAGATATTGTGCATTCATTGAAAGACTACATACTCATTGAGAGACTGCACTTTCTGATAAACTATGCACTTTCTTGAATACATACATGTTCAACATCTCATATAAATCAAAATAATTAATATTTTTTTAAATAAAAATAGTTTATTTATGTACCAATTTATAATTTTTATATATGTAACAATCCTACACTAGTGTTAAATAGGATGTAAAACAACAATCAAGATAAACATTTAACTTAAGATTACTTTTATTCCACTAACTCAATTACAAAGAAAATGTAAAAAAGATGGGATATAGAGATAAAAATACCTTTTAACATCACAAATTAATCTAAATTTATCTGACTAAGTGAATTATATAAAACTAATCTTCAGTTAAGCCATACCTAGCACAACTCCAATTAAAGATAATGTAAAAGTCTAGGGATGTTGGTTGTAAGAAAGAAAGATAAAACCACCATATAAAATGCACAATAAATGACTTCTAATTCTTAGCATCCGTCAGATTATCAATATTTTCATTTTGATTAAAAATGTATTAGACTCATAAAATTATCTAAATATAGAAAACAGCTTTGGAGCAACAAGATTAAAATAGGGGTAGGGAGAAATTATCCTAGAAAGTAATGAAATTCATAAGGAAAATGTCTATTTTTTTGTCTCTATTACAATTCATAAATAAATAAATAGACATATCATACTCTAATTATAAATAGGATTTAATTATGTCATGAATGAGAAGTGCCACATGGCTCTAGTCAATACTCAAAAATCAACTAAGTGTCGAAATCCTTTTGAACATGTCGGAACCATGAAGAGTTATGAAAGAGCACCACATGGTGTCGGCTTATACTAAGGTACCTATAGGAAAAACATGAAATTATATAGTTATCAACCTTTTAAATCAAAATAAATGGTTAAGAAAATTCAAAATTTAAATGGCTAAGTTTTTTTTATTAAAATAGCTAAATCATTTAAATTGAACAAATGACTACTACAATTTAGTAATATAAAACTGTCTCAAATGAAAACAAAATCATTTTCAAATTAATTTTTTACCATTTATAGGAAAAGGACTAAGTCAAAAAGAGGGAAATTTTAAAGAGATTAGGCAACCCTTTTAAATTAACCTTATCAAAATCCAACCCATTTTAAAGAAATTTACTAAGTTCAAATAGAATCAATCATGAACACAGTCAATTTTACTAAATCAGATTAGAAATGAATGATATTTCTAAGGGGAAAACTACAAAAGTATTTATCAAAGTCAGATAAACTACATAATTTATATCATATTCTTTAAAAAGGGCAAGGCTTTAAAACTTAGGCAAACTTATCTTAATGACTCCAGATGTAAAGTTTGGACTGATTATTTTAGTATGTAAAAATCATTGAAAACAAGCATCTTCAGTCACTTAAAATTTTTATTCTATTTGATGGTTAAATTGATCAATGTTTAAATAGGTAGACTATCCAACTTCCAAAGGGAAGGATCAAGCAAAAATAGGGTCTCCATTTATAGTTAAAATGGGGGATGTTGTGTGACCAGCAAATAAGGGTGACTCTTGATGGGAGATACTCTTGAATATCTTAAGAATCTAGATCCTTTAGTAATTACCCAAACACAAACATTAGGTTCAATAAATATTCCAAAGTAAAGTCAAAAACATGAAGGCACAAAATTTTATTTCAACATATGACATACTAAACTTCACTCCATCCCAAATACCATTAGTGTCTGAGTTTATGTGATTTATTCAATTATTTATCAAACACACACAATAAATCAAATTTGTCTAACTGATGGGCACTGCTTAAGGTTTTAAAATTTTAATGAAGGTGGTAAATGGCATGGGTATTACTCTACTACCAACTAGGCCAAAAGGCCTATGATGGAGGTTGCCAAGATCACCCTTCTGAGGAGAAAATGCATATTTTACATTTTATCTCAACTCTTTTTTGAAAGAGATTTTGCTTTATTTTTATGCATTGAGGATTTGGGACTAAGCCATGGGTCAAGTGATAATCAACAAGTGCACAACCAATAAGAATAATATGAAAAACTTAGGGTTTCATTAAGATTCATATTTCTTATTATGTGCATTTGATGATCACTATAATAATATATGTAGTCTTCCTAATTCCATATGTTTTGTTATAAATCATATGACTTCAATATTTTTTTAACCATACCAAAAAAATGTCATAGTTTATGGAAGTATTTTGAACAAGGTTTTAAACATATTACATATATAAATACCATTGATGTTATTCATAAAATAGCTATCATTCTCATTCTTTAATCAAGTGGGGGAACTCTAAGGTTAAAATAGCAAGTTAAGATCAAAAGGACATAAGACGAGGTTGAACCAAGTGAAGAAAAACAACAAAATTAGAAGCAAAAAAAGTAAACCTAAACTAAAACAAGGAATAGGAAAGAAAAGTAGAAAATAAAAGAAAAATTATTTATAGGGGCTTTTAAGCCACTCAAACTTATAATTAATGTTTTAGGAATTGTCCATTAATAGATAATGGAACATCCTCACCATTAAGACACCTTAGGTAAAAAGTATTCCTACCTAGGATATTAGAGATTTGGTAGGGACCAAGTAATAAAGTATCAAATTTTCCATGTAATCCATTCTTTTCATGAGAATTTTCCCATAAGAGGACAAGGTTAGAGATACTAAAGGCCTTTACTTTGGTTCTTTTATCAAACCAACATTTTACAACCTCTTTATTCTTACTAAAAAAGTAATAGAGTTGCATCCCTTTTTTCTTCTAATTGCATGAAGTTCAAGAAGTGAGATTTTATTTGATCATCTATTTCCAGGTAATTTTTTGTAAATGGAAAGGTAGGGATTTTTAAATTGGTTAGGAAGATAGGATCTTATCCATATATAAAATTATAGGTGGAATTCCCCAATGCATATTTGATCCTATTTTTATCAGACCATAAAGCAAAGTTAAGCACATTATGCCAATCCCCTGGGTTATTTTCTAATAGTTTCTTAATTATATTCAATGAATTGTTATTATTTTATTCAATTAACTCATTACCTTGGGGGTAATAATTTGAATAAATATTAAGAGTTGCCTAATCATCATAATCCCATTTAAGGAATTATAGGGAGGATAAATTAGGGCCATTATCAAATATTAGTGTGGTGGGTATACCAAACCTTATGGTGATGTGCTCCTCTAAGAATTAAATGATTATATTGGTGGTATAATTATTTAATGGTTGAGATTTAGCCTAATGAATACTATAATTTTTCATTGTAAGGATGAACTTATGGCCTATGGTAGAATTTGATATGATGGCTACCAAAAAGTGTAGTCCCTATTTAATAAATGTATGAGCCTCAATGACCAACATTAATGGCATAGTTGGGGTGCATAATAACTTGGTAGGTGTTTCCAATTCAAACATGTTGATGTGTATCCTTGAAAATATGTGGCCAATAATATCCTATCCATAGTGTATGATGAGTTGTATTACTTACTAAACCATGCCTAGTTCCATATTTCCCTTGTAAGTATCTAAGTACTTCAACTACTTCTTTATTTAGGAATCTTAAATATATGCCTTCATGATTTATTATATAGAGATCAATAGCTTTGATCATGAAATGGTTTCTTCTCGAGCACAATGCTCTTCATTATCTGTGTTGTCCCACACTAAGTACTCTTGGTAAATGATTTAGGGTTCTATTTTGACCATCGATTCATAGATTCCTTGAGCTCTAATTATTTTCATTTAATACATCTCTAAGTCTAACACATAGAGTATGGTCATATATTTACCATGTTTCTCTCCCAATTAATTATACATTATCAAATCCTTCATGTTTGGGTTAGGTACTATAGCAAACACTTTACTACAAAGGATATAATTCCTAAACTTTTTAATAGCCTTGATTAAATCAAAGGCTTCCTTATCAATCTAGAATATCTAAGTTTAACATTTCTAAGTGGGATACTCATGAAAGACACTAACCTTTCATCTCCATTTCATTCTTTTGTGTCAACATAGAAGTAGTAGAATGATTTAAGACAAATAAATATAGGTAGAAGTGTTGTGCATAATTGGACTGATGAACACTAACATGTTCACAATGGTAGCTTTTAATTGTTCAAAATTTATTTGCACCTTAGTAGTATAAATAATTTTGGTGTCCTTTAACATGCTATTTATCATCTTGATTATCTCACCAAAATTAGAGAAAAAACATCCTCATAAAGTTAACCTTGTTAAAGAATGACTTCATTTCTTTCTTAGTGCTATGTTGTGGGATTTTCAAGATCACCTCCACTCTATCTGGGTTTATGGCTATACCCCTTTTATAAATAATATGGCCTAGAAATTTTCCTTCAGTTACCTAAATATACATTTTTTAGTATTTAATGAAATCCCATGGTCTATGCATCTTTATAGTACTTTTATCAAGTCCTTTAAAGGATGTAATCTTGTTTTTGAGAAGACTATTAGATCATCAATGTAAAAAACTATGCACTTTCACATAAGGTATTTTAATGTGACATTTATTTCTCTTTGAAAGGTAGTTCCTACATTGATCAAGCCAAAATTCATTCTCTTATATGCAAAGGTGCCCCATTTGGTAGTTAAAGTTTTTTTGATTCTATCCTCATAATTGATTACCACTTGATTGTACCTTGAATACCCATCAAGGAATGACATGATCTAGGAACCTTTCACAATATATAACACTTCATCTAATGAAGGCAAGGGGTAGTTATCTTTTTTATAAGCCTTATTTAAATTATATATATCAACACACATTTTGATCTCCTCATTATTTTTCCTCACCATCACCAGATTTAGGACCCATGTAGATTATCTTGCTGAGAAGATGATCCTTGTTTCAAGTAGTTTATGGACAAATCAATGGTTTTAGGAGTGAATATACATGCATTTGTCTTTACCTAAATGGATTAACTTTGGTTCAATAACATAGTTTGTGTTAAGATAAAATTATTGAAGACCTTGAGATATTAATAACTCCATGCAATCATGTCCTTTAATTATTTAAGGGCTTGTGTACAATTAGGTTTATATTCTTCACATTCTTCACATCATTTTCCTTACCCATATTACATTGTGCATGTTGCATACCTTTAATACGAGTAGGCTTATATTTATCCCTCTGATAGTTCATGTTGAATAGTCTATCAAGTGAGACCATTCCATTAGGTATGCTACTTGTTTTCTAATTTATAGTCCCATCTTCATCTGATTTGAAGTCTTCTCGACCATATTCATCAATTATTTGATTTTAAAATATTTCAATATTGGTTTTAATGTCTAATATGTGTTTTAATCATTAGAAATTTGGAAAATTTTGATATTATCTTAGACTAAATGGGTAGAGACTAGATCTACTGAGAATGTCCTCATTCTTGAATGGGAAATAGGATCCAAAGTGCTTGCAATAGTGTCTAATGCATCTAATATATAATTATTCTACATGGTCAATGTTTGGATTATAAATGAATCAAACTCATCAACTAGGTTAAAAATTCTACTATTATATTTAAATAATCATTTATTTTTATAGGAATATTGACTCCTTACTTATCTAACCACTAGTTCAAAATCACCTAGAACTTTGATATTCTTTACTTTGTAGTTGAGGGTTAACAGGATTCCATGAATTAATGCTTCATACTTAGCCACATTCTTTGTGTATGAAAATTATAGGCAATGGGTATCTAGGTAATAATATCCCCTTGGGTTGATCAGTTCAATGCCAGCACCACATCCACTTTTAGACTTAGAACCATAAATTTCTAGGGTCCATAAGTCATACTTTATTATGCACACTAGTGCTTTAAGAAATGGAAATGTTGTTATGATATTCACTAATTGGTTTTCTTCCTCACTCTATTTTTTGTCTTATCAGAATTATTTATTTGACAAAGAGACTTTGCATAATCCTCTCATAGGAGAAACAAGGATATAACTATCCATTGGGACCATTTCACACTATGAAGAGCATAAAATCTCTTCATATTTATTTAAATATTTTTATTCTAGGATTTTATATGTTATCACAACATCTTGTAATGATATTAACTTAAGGGAATCAAATAACTACTCTTCATCCAATAGGTCCAACTCTTTAACTTCTAAATTTTGTTACATGTTGAGCATGTTGATGGAGAGATTACTATGAATTTATTATTTTTTGTCAAGAAAATACACTACCATTTCAAATTCATCAGATAAGATCTCATTAGTTATATTATACTCAGTAATCATATGAGCCATTTTAGGTTCCCGTTCTACTATAATTTATTTGGGTAGGCCATGCCATGGTAGCCATGTATGGCTAAAATTAGTCACCATGTAATAATTTAGTTTTATCCACCAGTCTCAACATAGAAGCATGCCATAAACATCTAGAATATCCACCACTTGGATAAAGATAAATTTTTAGATCTATGGATTCAAGGCTATTTGTATATTAATGTGATTTAGTTCACCTACCATATTTACCTTTATTTTATCTAGTTAGATAATTTTTTAGTTTGACTTTGTAGGTGTAAGGCCTATTGCTAGTAGACTAAATATGGCATGACATTTCTAGAAGCACATAAATCAACCAACTAATTATGCATTTTTTTGCCAAATATTCTGACTATCAAAATAAATGGAGGAGTATCATCCCTCTCTTTATAAATATCAACATGTGCATCAAAAATATTAGCATATTCCTTCTCCTTATTAATGAAAAACTCTTTCAAAAGTAGTTCCTTTTGATTTTAAATCTATAGCAACTCAAACATATCTATATTAGCTTTATTTTTCTTAAGATCCTTATTAATATCATAACTATTTTTTTCCTTTTATGGTTGCTTGTTATCTAGGGTGAATGTAACATAACACTTAGGCTAATAAGAAGTGAGAATTCCTTTAGGTGGAGGAGGATTATTACTTGAATTCACATGAAGTGAAACCTGACTGTTGTTTGGGGGATTAGAGGTAGTCGGTGGGTGAGTTGATTTACTCCTTAGTTGGCAATTATTTCCTCTTTAAAACTACCTAAATGCATGGACCTTATCTATATTATCTTCTAGTTTATTTTCATCCTCAAAAAGAAATGTGTAAGTTTCTAATTCTAAATTTGTGCCCAAGTTCCCTCCATCTTGATTCTAATTTTCATTAGGATTAGGCACAATTTCCATGTTGTCCATCTCCTTTTGAAATATTTTTTAGGTAACTAGGTTTATAGAACTAGAAGCATGATTACTATTTTGGTTTCCACTATCAAGACGACTGGGCAAGCTTATGTTATTATGCTTGGAATTACATTACTTATGGGGATTATGGAAATTTAATTTTATGCCCTAAGGTGTATTAATAGTACTTTAATTCACATTATGAGGTCCTTACCTATGGAGTCTAATCATATCATTAGACAATCCTTGGACAGTTTATTTTAAGTTACCTACTTCAAATGTCTATGCTAATGTTGGTTTGGCTTCCAACTTAGGGTTAAAAGTTAATCATAGGTGCATTTAATTTTCAAGATTATAGGGGTAGTCATGGGAGCATGGTTGTGAGAATTTTTAGTAGGTGTTTTGGAGCTCAAGTAGGATGGAAGTGCCTATTAAGTGATACCAAATGCATCATACCCACTGGTGCTTGGCGTAGAATTAATGTTATTATATGTCATGGGATCATTTACTACTGGTTCACCTAGGGTAATACATGATTTGGAGGTATATAAGGTGCACTGCTAGATATATAGTTTGTTGGAGTTGGTGTATACATTAGGCTAGAGGTACCATACATAACACCCAAGAAGGGATTCATGACTAAGGTATTCTACATGATATATTGGGTTAACATAGGGATCTAATTATATACACCTAGTTATCCTAGGGTCTGTAGAGATCTTATACTAAACTCTTGCAAAACCATTTGGTGCTCTACGTTGATTACTTCATTGTAAACTAGAACTAGTAATTTTAGTACAATTGAGGTCCTTCTAAGGAACAATAATGTTAAAAAATCAAGGGATCTCAATTATGTATAAATGGTTGGACCTTATACTAGTATATATGGGTCTTTCAACTTCTGGTATTATTTTTTAAACTAAGCATTGAACATGTTCATAGGCTCATTTCATTATCTTTTAGAATCTAAGAAATGAAGGTATAGAACCACAAGGTCGATAGGGAGCCTAAAATGGCTCAAAAATATTATCTCTAAATCATCCTTGGAAGCTATTACCCATGGGGTAGCCCAAAATATCAATCATAAGTTATTTCCACTAAATAATAGGGAAATAATCTATAGGCCACATCCTCAAATTGGACCTGCATCCTGATGAGTGCATCCTTAAATGATTGAATATGTTCTTTGACCATTTGGATTCCTCTTGATATGAATCTAAGATACAATTTTTTTAATATTTTACATAGGTCATGGGCTATGCCTAGGATAGCCATAGGACATTAACCTCATTACTCAATCTATACCATGGCCATTGGGATATACTAGGGAATAATAAATAGATTAACTAAGGGAAGGCTTCTAGTTATAGGTGAGTTGCCTGCTAATTGGAAAGGTTTATCTCCTTTTATATTTACTAACTCTTGGATTTTTATGGTTTTTAAGATCTAAAATCTCTAAATAGATCCCATAGAGTTGGATCTTATATTAATTTTTTTTCCATCTTGAGTTATTGTTTAACTCAGTGGTAAAAAATGTTTCTAGAATACCTTAGTTTGATCTTTGACTATGAACTTAACTTGTGATTCATTGTCCCTCCTTCTATCACCAGAATATGTTGATGCATATCTTAACACAATCCAAAAATTAGGGAAAGGGATTGGTAGGCCTTGCCTGTACTAAAAGGATGGAGATCCCACGAGGAAAATACCTCCCCAAATTCTAAATGTACTAGATCTTGGTATGTTGGTCTTCACTAAGTTGGATGATGTAGAATCTTCCATGTAAGGGGATATTTCAAAAATAAAGGCAAAATTAGCTTTGGCTAGGCATTCATTAATAGGCCACATAATTATTGAGAGATTATACACTCATTGAGAGACTACATGATTTTTGAGAAGCTGTGCACTTTATTGAATACTTATAGGTTCAGCCTATGATAGAAATCAAACTCCTTAATATTTTATTTAAATTAAAATAGTTTATTTTTTTACCAATTTATCACATTTATATAATTAAAAATTCTAAACTATCAATAAATAGAATGTAAAACATCAATCAAGATAAACATTTAACTTCATATTGATTTTGTTCCTAGGGTAACTTGATTATAAAGAAAATTCAAAAGAGTAGGGACATAGATATAAAAAGCCTTATTCTATCTTAGAGGCATCTAAATTTATCTGACTAAATGAATCCCATAAAACCAATCTATAGTTGATCCATACCTAGCACAACTCTAACTAAATATAGTGCAAGAGTTTGGGGAGGTTGACTATGAGAAAAAAAGATAAAACCACCATATAACATGTATAGTAAATGAATTATGAATCTTAATAACCTTCAAATTATCAATATTTTCCTTTTGATTAATAATATATTGGTTAAATATAATCATTTAAATGTAGAAAACACCTTTGAAGCAATAAGACTAAAATAGGGGTAATAATAAAATATCATAGAAAGAAATGAAATGCATAAGTAAAATGTCTAGTTCTATATGTCTCTGTTACAATTCATAAAGATATAAATAGGCATAAAACACTATAATTCCAAAAAAATGTCAACCTTGAATAAGGATTTTGAATTCCTAACAATAGAAATAAAAGAGGTTAAAAAAATCAAAATTTATAAAGGGAGGGAAATCACGTCCACCTACTGAAGTAGCTGAGAATTCAATATATAATTAGGAATGCAATTCAAAATTTTGGATAGGCTATGATAATGTGAACCATGGAAGTAAATTTTTATAGCTAAGTGTGGTTGGAATTGATTGGAGATGCATTAGGATTTCCATTCATATCTTGTCTATATCTATCTTTACATTAAAAACACTTCTTTCCATGATAAATTTTGTCCTTAACATCTTTTTTGCACATTCCCAAATGTGTATGTCATGCTCATATTCAATGTTTCCACTCAAAATTCCTTTTAATTTTTTCTTTTCTGGTCTACTTTCCATTAAGACACACCTGTAATTCAACTTTAATGGTTGGGTTGGACATATAGTCCTTTCTCGAGTGTTGATATTTTGATAGCCAGACAGACCATCAAACTTAAGCTTATACCTTACCTTGATGGATACATAGCCAACTTATCTTTATTTCCCCAACTTATTTACACACATCTACTTTACACTCTTCTACCACTCAGAATGAGGCATTTTTTTAGGCTAATTATTTTATGTCATGGTGAGGTGATATCTCACCATGTGACATCATCTTACTCATATGGTATTATGTTACTTTGTTAAGCTTCATGGACCACTTCAAGATAGTGGAATGTTGGGATCATGCCATATGGCATGATCCCACTAACTCACTCACCTAGAGCATTTTTCTTGTAGGTAATTAGTTAGGATTGGTGGGTCATCGAGATATTAACACTTAGAAACATCCTACTGATCTACTCACCTAAAGCTTTACTAATGTCATCAATGAAAAGTGCCATGTGGATCTAGACAAAACTCAAAAATTGATCAAGTGTCAAAAGCCTTTTAAATGGGTTAGAACTGTTAGGAGAGGTGAAAGATCACCACTTTGCACTAGGATGTACTAAGGTACCTATGGACACAACATGAAATGACACAGCCAACAACCTTTTAAATCAAAATAAATGGTTAAGAAAATTCAAAATTCAAATGCCTAAGTTTTCTTGAATAAAAATGACTAAGTCATGTAAATTGAGCAAATAACTACTAAGACTTAGCGATATGAAACCATTTCAAATTAAAATGAAAACATTTTTAAAGTAATTTTTTACCATTTCTAAGAAATTGACTAAGGAAAAAAGTGAAAATAAGCATATTCTTAGTCAATTTATAGAAATTTAGAATATAAATGGATTGAAAATAGAGAAAATTTAAAGAGATAAGACAACCTTGTCCCATTTTAAATAATGTGACTAAGTTTGAATACAAGCATTCATGAGCACATACTCAATTTTACAGAACCAGAGTAGAAATGAATGAGATTATGGAAGGGAAAATTTAAAAAGTCTCTATAAAAGTTAGATAATTGCATAAGTCAAATCATATTTTTTTAAAAGGG
The DNA here is from genome assembly GCA_037957365.1 of Torreya grandis. Classification (NCBI taxonomy): domain Eukaryota; kingdom Viridiplantae; phylum Streptophyta; class Pinopsida; order Cupressales; family Taxaceae; genus Torreya; species Torreya grandis. The sequence continues at coordinate 115 of JARHVA010007232.1, read as the reverse complement.
CATGGCTTTTGGACTTCGGCAAATTTATCATAATTACTTTAGACGCAAATCTTGGACTGAGTATTTTAGTATGGAAAATTAATTAAAAATAACACCTTCAGTCACTTTAAACACT
>JARHVA010007231.1:695000-728354 GCA_037957365.1 Torreya grandis | reverse complement strand
GTTGGAGTTATCTTTATTTCTAGTATTTGTTTTCTTTATTATATTATATTTAGTGTAGTTTATTTTTGTGTTATATTACTTTTTCATGATCAAAAAAATAATAAAATTTTATATCGAAAGAGATCTATCCCTTTTCATTTATCTTTACTATAAAAATATAAGTAGTTTTAATTTATGCTTACATCTCAGTAGATTAGTTTCTTTCTAAATTAACAATAAATTTTGTCAATCATCCTAAAAAATATCTTAGAAATTATTTATATTCAATAAAACATTTATCTTTCAAGATCTAAATGAGTCTCTTGCACTCTAAACAATCACCTAGTTAAACATAGAAACATAAACAACCACAAATGCATACAAAAGTTAGTAGATTATTAGTCTTATTTTTTTTGAAGGGTTCAAATAACTATCATTTTCATCTTTAAAAATATAAAACAATATAACTTTCATCTCTTGTTTTCATCTTAGCCTTACATTAAAAATAAAAGGGTTTTGCTTGTAGCAAATTAGAAAGGTTGAAAAGCTAGTATTGTTTGTTTGTGAACAAGAAAATCCATATAAAATGTTTCATTGTTGTTATTTTGAATTACATTACATTATCATATTAATTTAATTCATATATTTAATTTATACATTTATTTAATTTCATACAAAATAATAAAAACATACAAAAACATCTCATCTAGTTTGCATACAAGTAGATCTAGGAAAATAAAACATCTTGCATAATAACATAGGTTACTTCTCTCCTTTCCACATATTAAAAACATTTAAAAGGATTTAAAAAAATATTTTTATTTCATTTAATTTTATCTTTTATATTATTTTAATTTTATCTCTTCATTTTAAACAAATAAGAATTTACTTCTACAAAACCAAGAAAAATACAAAAAAAATAAAAATAATGTCAAAATCCTTTTTAACACAAACAATCCATATCAAAATCCTTTCCAATATATGAAAATAACCACATATTATATATAATTTTTCCATCTACACAATCACCATATTATAGGCATTGCTTTAGCATTCCAACAAGCACACTTTACAAGCCATTACCCAAACAAGCACATAGACTTTTTAGTAGCTTTTTCCTAATCTTCTTTGGATGACCCTCCTTAAGACACTAGATCTTGTCTAGCATGATCTATTCATTAGAGTTATACCACCCAATCCTATATTCTTTATAGAATTTGACAATAACACTCAGTTTATATGTGAGGTATTTCAATCCAATCCAATTCCTCACTTCAGTATACATGTTTTGTTGCACTAGAAGAGCAAGAATGCATCCTTGAACCACCTATAATTATTCATCCTTAGAATATAGGACATTTCAGAAAATTAAATTATATTTAATTTTAAAATTAAGTTAGAACCTATTAACTTTTATTCTTAACATAATTCATGATATTTTCCTCTTCTTAAATAATTAAATAAATCATATTTAACTAATTTTTCACACTTCAAATACATATTTAAATATTAAATCTGAATTTTACACCTCACCCAACATCTTACACCTTAATCTCCTTTACATTTTGACCCATATCAACCAAACCCACAACTTTCTCAACCTCCATCTAGTCATCCTTTGAGTTGTCTAACAGTTTGACTCATTCTTGGTGACTAAGTTAACTGTTTCGATATTTCTCTCAACCATTTGAAATGGTCATTATAATCATGGATGAGGACTCATTAGACACCTTAGATTATTTAAATCATTTATAATATCCAAATAATCCTCCACTATTAGATTTTTCCTCTACAAATCTATAAATAAGCATAAAAGCCATCACTTTCATCATCTTGCCTTATGCTAATGAAGTACTATCAAAATCAAAAGCAAATATAAAGTGAATCAAAGCTACTAAAGAGCATGCACCAAGACATTTCCCATTTTACCTTCTATTGGAAGAGTGAGCAACCACTTTTCAAAGAGAGCTAATCAAATCTGCATCACAATGGAATAAACTTTTGTAACCAAGGTATAAGTTTGTGTTTATTTATTTTGTTTTTATCTCTAACTTATTTTGAGATAGTTTAGATTAGAAGTTCTTAGTTTAGATTACATTTATATATTTTATTAAATACATTTCGGCATGCTTGGTGGAATGATCCCCTCATCATTTTCATCTCATACTCATCATAATTGTATTTAGAAAGTGTTTTTTCTTTTGATTTTTATTATTTTTCTTTACATATGATTATAATCTTGGTCTTGTGAATGTTGTTTGAAGATACATGTTATTTTTTGGTGTTTTTTGTTTAATTTTTCATGAATACTTCATAAATACATAATTGAAGACATTAATTATGAAATTATAACCCAAAATTGCAAAAACATATTTTTATATCATTATTCTATTCTTTTTCCTAAATTTACTTTTACCTTCATTTTTTTGCTTACTTTATTCTTCTATGTTTTTGGTTTTTTATATCTCTCTATTATAGGCAAATAATGAATTCATCAAACTTAGTAGTAAATTATTATTCCAAATTGCAAATTCATTCTAATCAATTATAAAATCATTAACCTTAGCCCTAAAATCATCTCAAAACTATGAAATTGTCCTCTTATTTTTTGTGTTTTATATTTTTTGTTCTCTATATGTTAAAATGTGAAATCATATTGTAACATCAAAATCATCATCTAAAATAGCTAAATTGTCATTTTTACTATCAAAATCATCATCTAAAATAGTGAAGTCATCATTCCTACTAGAAAAATCATTTCTATCAACTATGAAATCATCTTGAAATGTGAAATAGATATCTATATCTATGAATTCGATAAGATTAATTAAAAAATTATTTTGTAAATATGAATTTTTTTCCTATGTTTTCCTTCATTCTCTATTATTTTCTATCAAACAATTTACAATTTCACTTTTTTCTTTACTATGTAACTATAAATTTGTAATAGAGACTAGTTTTTGTGGGTTTTCTTTATTCCATTGTATGTTGCATTGAATCCAATCTCAAATAAATAATCTAACCAATTACTTGTAGAATGTTTGTCAAATAAATTTTGCAAAAAGGCTAAAATAAAAACTAAATTCTTTTATTTTTTCTACTAATGCTTAAATTTTTTAGTATCTCACATTTTGTTTAGAGTTAATTATTTCCTTTCAGTAATATTTTGTGTTGTGAAACTGTATATGCCCTTCTCATGGTGTCACATTGATGATGATACTTAGAAATAAAAAAATAATTTCATAACTTCTGTGTTACCCATGTTGTGTTTGAGTATGCTCTTTTTTTGGTCTTATGTTGGTGATTATACTTGGAAATCATAAAAATACACTAACTTTTATTTATTTTTATAAGTCTTTATTGATCATATATTTCACCACCATGAAATAGGCCAAACCCCTTGTACTAGTGGGATATACAAATTAAGATCTAACTATTTCAATTGCTTAAGTGGTTATGTGTTTTAAGCACACCATGATGTGAGGGGATGTCATGCTCCAATATACAAGGTTTTAAAAGTTTCCTAAAAATATGATATTGATTATCAACACACTAAAACCCCTATGGTTGTGTTTGATGCTTTGAAACAAGACCCTATAGCATACATCCACTTTATTTATTTCTTCCATAAAATTGGGCCTCACCATATTGAAAGGTATATTAGAGGACTCCTCTTAGATAATCTTGTTAAAACTTTAAGACTAGGAAAAACTCTTTTGCCATTCAACTTTGGTGCATTAGTTAGTAGTTAATGCCAAGAAACTACCCTACATACACCCTCAAAACTAGACTCAGTGTCCCATGGGAGTGGTAGGATTCTCTATGGTTAGTGCCTTGAGATATTAAGCTATGAATGAGAAAATGGATGAGTAAGTGACATCAGAAGGCCAAAATGTTGTTCATGGCCCTAATCTTAGTTTTTCACCTTTTTGTACAATTGATTGATTTTTTAAAGTAGTATTTTTTTCCTTGTGTTTACGTGTTACAATATCATTATTTATAAATGAAATTATTTTAAATTTTTAAATCTATCAAGACATCCTAAAATCAATTTTTTTCCAAAAAATCAAAGTAATTAGTTTAATAATTAGAATTTTTTAGTCACTTTGGTTAGTTTTTTAGTTTAAATCTTCCATTTATTTGAGTCATTTTAATTTATCCTAGTCATGTTTCCTATCACTAGGAAAATGGTCATGCTTAACAACCCAAATGCAAGGGCTAGGCCATTTAGAGATCATCCCTTTTAATTCACTATCCAAGAGAATCATCTATAAATACATGAGTTCATCAAACAAGAAGAAGAAGAATGAGTGGTTTACCAAAATTAGGATAGACCTAAAGTTATCTAAACTCCACACTCTTTTGATCAATATATCATGTCAAATAAGAATGAAGTCTTGCTTCAAGCCTTGGGATTTGGAGAAAAAATCTTACCTTAATTTGATGTTGAATAATTATAATACTTTATTGCAAGCAAAGAATCTTCATAATCTAATGATAATCAATCTACCTCTCAAGGTTTTTTATAGGGTAGCATTTCCCTCTTAACATCCTCGCAACCCCATCCCCAAGTCTCTCAAGGAAAATTGAAAACTATATTATGTGAGGAATAATCTAAAACAATCCATATATTCTCCATGAAAAGTTATTCAACACAAGATAACTAATAGATTATGAACTTTCAATCTCATCAACCAACCAATATTTTTGATAACCCTAATGTGAATGTGAACCCTAGTTTACCTTCACATATTTTTCTAACTAGTCTGAGTTTGAACATGCCTTTAAACTCATCAATCATTCATCCAACCTATAAAAACTTGAATATTAACTTAAGTTTACCAATAATGAAGTAAGTCAATCTAAACTTGAACATGGGCATCCCATCTAATTCAAGTTTAACCAATAAAAAAATTACTACACTAAATTTGAATGTACATCTAAATTTGTAAGGTTATGGTCAAATTAATCTAATATTGAATCTTTATTCAAAATCAAAAACTAACCCCAATTATATTCTCAAGGCTCACCAATGTTTACCAACCAAAATCAAAATCAAAGCTTGAATACTCATTCTAGTTTGCCAAATCAACTATATAGTCCTAGTTTGAGCATTGATTCATAGCTGCTCAATGATAAAAAATTAAATAGTGGTTTAATGAATCATTTTTATTATTATAATACTCTTGGATCAGTTCTATCCAATCTAATTTCCAATCCAAATTCCAATTCAACTCTAACTCATTCTAACTCTAATCCAAACCCTTCATTTAAATTTAACCCAAATCCTAACACATATTTAAACCAAAATCAAACACCAACTAATTTAAACAATCCTAACTTTAACTTTAATAAATCAAACATAAATCCTAGTTTTAACCTTAACCAGAATCAAAACAACCCAAGCCAAAATCTACTTCAACCAAACCAAGCTAACTTTAATTCAAACTTAGGTTCTAATCCATTTAATGTAAACTACAACATGCACCCACAAAAATGCAATCCAAAATTTTTAATCAATATAAGTTTGGTTACAAAACTAATATGAACTCCATGAAATTCAACAACAATCCACCAACCAACTCAAACTCTAACACAAACCCAAATCAAACAAATCCAAACATAAACTTTGTAAATAATCCCAACTCTGGTTTCAATCTGAATTTAAAGCAAATGAACTTTGATTATAACCCAAATTGAAATTCAAAAAACTTTGGTTCTAATACAAATCAAAATCCAATGAACCTGGGTTACAACCCTAATGTCAATCCTTTTTCAAACCCTCAAAAAATTAATTTTAACAAGCGACCTCCAAACAATTTTAACCAACAACCAAATCAAATTCCATAAGAAACAAACTAATTCATTGGTGAACCTTTTAATTTAATTAATCCACTAATTCAAAGGAGCCAACTATACCCATATCTTATACAAGAGTTTCAAAACATAAAGCATAGGGTTCAAGACTTATAATATGGTTCTTATTCTAGGCAAAAATAATTCAAATTTGAGGAAATATGTTCCTATCCTTATAGTTTAAGTACAATGACCACACATTTTCTAAAATACTTCAAACTCATGAAATTTGATAAATGCAAAGGTAAAGGGGATCCAAAAGAAAAATTGATCAGCTTATATCATGCATGTAAAGACATTGGTTAAAGTAATGAATATATGTTACATTTTTTCCCATGAAATCTTGGGGGCTAAGCCCTTGAATGGTTTTCATGGATCTATTTTCACCTTTGAGAACTTCTTTGAAAAATTTGTTCACCACTTCTCTTATAACATAAAAAAATATTTGATCACTTTGGATTTACATAATACCAAACACAATGGTGAAACCTTTGCTTCCTTCCTACAAATATGGTGAGCAATGACAATTCATTTCACTTGGCCATTTCCAAAAATTAAGCTTATGAACATATTCATGAATAGTTTAAATTCAGACTTGGGATGCCGTTTGGTACTTATTTTCTGAAGTTCCTTTAAAAAAATCATTTAAAAGGGAGTTCAAGTAGAAATAACATTGATTAATAGAGGTGTGATCAAAATATTTATACCAAATATTATTAATTCCTCTAAACCAATAGAAAAACCAAAATTATTTTTAAAGAACAAGAATATTTTTGGGGATGGTGTGACTAATTTAAAATAGATTCAAAATCCTTAACATCAAACACAAACCTACACTCAACCAATCAATAACATCACTATTCCTGGTAGACAACCTAGAAAAGGAAGACCTAAGCATAAATTCATTCAATTAGGTGATACTTAAATATGTTTTCCAAAAGGTGGCTCACTAAAACATGATCATATGGCCTAACACCAAACCCTTTCATGAAAATATTCCTAAATGTGACTGGTATACATAAGAAAGGTATTATTATTTCCATAGAATCAAAGGACATCCCACTAATAGGTGTATGTGCCTCAAACACTATGTTTAAGACATCATTGATAGAGGAGACATAAAAATAGAAAATAAACCATCCAAATCATCTAACAACCAAAAAATGGGGATATACCAAGGTCCATTCCTAAATCATGAGTAGGGAAAAGGAAAGTACAAACAAGAATGACAAGAAACTAGTAATGTTAATCAAGCAAGTCATCCTTTCAATTGTATAGTCAATATAATTGATTTTATGCATAACCATATCAATTTCATTACTTTACCATCACAAGAATGTGTCATTACCATAAGGCATGCAAAGATTACAATCCAAGCACATCATCATCTAATGTTGAATGTAAATACAACATTATTGACCATCTTGAGAAGACACCAACAAATATTTCAATACTAGACCTTCTCAAGACATCTCCTATATATAAATATATCTTGTACAAAGTTATCCAAGAGTCAATCATCCCTCAAGACATCAATCCTACAAATTTCCAAGCATTAATAGGTTTTTTGTCCACTAATATTCAAGTAACATTTAATCATTTTGATGTCTCTCCTTTAGGATTGGATAATAATCTCCCATTGTACATAGAGGTTATCATCTTTAGGCACAAGGTGAAAAGGGTTTTTATAGACAATGGTTTGAAACTAAATCTATATACATTAAGGCTTATAAAAGACCTAGGATATCCAATAACACAATTGGAAACAAACATTATTACAATAAAGGCATATGACAACAATGATCAATAATTTATAGGAATAATTTATCTTCCTTTGATGGTGGGGTCTATTATTACATAAATTTGGGTTCATGTCCTTGACCTTGATCTACCATAAAACATACTTCTTGGACATCCATGGATACATTTCGTGAATGCCATCCCATCCACCCTACACTAATGTTTTAATTTTTCCCATCCAAGTATGGAAGTTAATTGAGAGGATCCTCCTATAATATATTAATGAAAATGCATAAAATAATAGATTCATGTAATTAAAACAAGCACCAAAATGATCATATTGATTGCAGACCACTTTGAGGGGTCAACCTCCTTTGAGTAATCTCAATATATTAAATTCATGGATGCCTTTATTGGCCTAAAAAATTACTTATAAACTAACCATAATCTAAGTAACTACTACTTCCCATGTATGTGGGATAAAACAAAATGCTCATAGGATGACTTACAAAGCATATGCATCCATAGAAACTAATATACTAGAAAAGTAAAGAGAAGGGGTTGCATAGGTTCCTAACATCCCCTCCCTCTTTGAAAAAACTTTATCTTAAAATATTTAGATGTGGGAATTGATGTTGAATATAAAAGAGTGGTTCCCATGGTGCATCCTTGAGCTGCATTTTGTGCCACTAAAGTAATATTTCTATGATGGAGTGGGAGCAAAGTTAGCATATGCACCTATCCAAAATTGCCTCCAGAAGGATAGATACTTCATTATCAAATTCTAGTAAAATAGTTTGCACTTTATTATTTATCTTAAGAAATTTCTTCAAATAAGAGACATAAAATACTAGATGAACTTGGGAAGAAGGTGGGAGCTCCAACTTATAAGTAACCAACCCAATCTTCTGGAGAACTTTATATGGTCCATAGAACTTGGGAGTGAACTTATGATGCCCTTTGAGTTTAAGGGAGGATTAATTATATGGATGTAATTGAATAAAAATCATATCACCTACTTGAAAGGTGCACTTAGAATGGTTTTGATTATCCTATTATTTCATTCTATTTTGTTCCATATGAAGATTGACCCATAGGGTGCTGAGGATTTGATCCCAGGTTTAGAGAAGCATGTTGACCACTTGAATTGGTGAAATATTAGGGATATATATAAGGATCACTCATGGTTCTTAACCATAGATTACTTCATATAGATTCATATTAGTTGAAGTGTGGTAGGAGGTATTATACCACCATTCATTGAGAGGAAACCACTTTGCCCACTGGTGTTGTTGTTCTAAGGTGAAGCAATGAAGGAAATTTTCCAAGCATTTGTTGACAATTTTAGTTTAGCCCTCTATTTGTGCATGATACCCAGAGCTCATCTTCAGTTGGGTGTTTTTGCATTTAAATTGTTATATCCAAAAATGGTTGGTGAAGGTTGCATCATGATTTGAGATAATAGAAGGAATTCCATGAATATGGAAAATCTAGTCTAATAAAATTTATATGACTGTGGACATAGTATAGGGATGGCTAAGGGCACAAAATTGACTATATTTGGAGAGATTATCAACCACAACCAAGATAATTGTTTTCACTCTAGATTTAAGGAGCCCCTTGATGAAATCCATAAAAATATCTATCTAAATCCTAATAGGGATGGCCGTGGGTTTGTGCAATCTAGAAATGAGTGTTGTTTCACCCTTGTTGCATTAGAAGGTATCAAATTTAGCCACCATCTATTGAATTACATTTTTTATTCCATTACAAAAGAAGTTACGGCATGCCCACTCATAATTTTTGAGAACCTATAAGTTCCCTATAGATGGAGAAGCATTGAATTCATAGAATATAGCCTACTAAAGATCTATGCTTTGGGGAAGCACCCGATGACCCTTGTATCATAGATAAAAACAATCCCAAGAATAATGTGGTAATATAGAGGGGTTAGTGGCCAACTATTAAATAATTTTAGATAATGAGGATTTATTTACATACCCTTATTTTATAGTGTCCAACCAATTCTAAATAGGTATGGAAATAGTTGAAAGGGAAGCTTGGTCCGTAAATGTATGAGATAGAGCATCAACCATAATATTGTCTTTGCCATTATTTTAAGTGATCTCATAGTCATAACCCATGATTCTATTAAACCATTTATATTGTGATGGGGTAGAGACCCTTTTTTTTATGAATATTTTAGACTCCAATGATTAGTTTTGATGCAAAAATGATTCCCCAGTAGGTATGGCTACCACTTTTGTACTACATGTAAAATGGTCATCATTTACTTATCATAAGTAGAGAGTACTAAATTATTTTCAGAAAGGGATTTATTGGTGAATATAATGGGGCATATTTATTTGAGAACAACACCAAGTCCATTGTCACAAGCATCATTTTTGATAGTGAAGGTCTTGGAAAAATATGTCATAGCTACAATAAGGATAGTACACATAACTTGTTTTAATTATTCAAATACATACTCATAGCTTATGTCCATAGAAAATCATCCTTTTTCAATATAACTATCAGTGGAGCTATAATATTCTTGTAATCCTTGACAAACTTACGATAGTATCCATTCAACCCCAAAAACCCATAAAATCCCTTGCGTGTTTGAGGATGAGTCCAATTTATCATGGTAATTATTTACTTGAGATCCACCTAAACCCATTGGTATGAAATAATATGCCCAAGGTAATCCACTTAATCCTATATAAAATCACATTTAGAATATTTTGCATAGAGATGATGACCAAAGAGAATTTATAGTGTGAGCTCCAAATGTTGGAGATGCTCAGACCATGTTTTACTATAAATGAGTATATCATAGAAGAAGACCAAAATGAATTTCCATAGGTAGGGATAGAATATTTATTCATCAATTCTTGGAATATTGAAGGAAAATTAGTGAGGCCAAAGGTTATGACCATAAAATCATAGTGGCCATCATGTGTGTGAAAATATATCTTAGGGATATCATCCTGATGAATCCAGATCTAGTGATATCCAGAGTGAAGATCCAACTTGAAGAAAAATGATCACTATGAAGCTCATCAATAATATGGATCAAGAACTTATCCTTGATTGTGATGTGATTAAGTGCATGGAAGTCAATGTAGAGGCACCATGAACCATCTTTTTTGGACAAGGAAAACTGGGGAAGAATATGAACTGGTATTAGATTGAATAATGCCTTGATTTATTAAGTCTCGAATGAACATATCGATCTTAGTTTTTTACTAAAATGGGTAATTGTAAGGCCTGATGTTGTAAGGAATGCTTCTAATAAGGAGCTAAATATAATGGTCCTCTAGTTGTAAAGGTGGTAATCCCACTAGTTTGGAAAATACACTTGCATACCTCTACAGAATGATTTGTAGATCAGATGGAGTAGTGGAGACAATCGATGGTTGTATTTGAATGAAATAGATCTAGTTAATTATGTTATGTGGATTCTTCTTAAGAAAATTTTCCATTTGATGTGAACTTATGATGCTAAGAAACCCCAGTTGTAAGCCTTTCAATGTGTGTTTTTGCCTATTGTCTAAAAATTGCATCCAAAGTTTAGTAAAATTCCATAAGATGGGTCAAAGTGTAGGAAACATTAGGCTCCTAAACCAACATCACATCCACTTAAGGGCAAGTAAAATGTGTTATAGTACAAGTTATAATTTCTAATAGAGATACGTACATTGTGACACCTCCATTGGCAAGGTATTGTGCTCCCATTGGAAATCATGACTTCAAAGTTGGAAAAAGGATGGATAAAACAATAAAATTGTTTGATGATATGAGGGTTAATGAAGTTATGGTTACTATCTAAATCAATGAGTATTATGAGAGAGATTTTTGAAGTAACCCTTGATTGGCATGGTTTATGGGGTGGTGACTCTTACTAAGTCATGGAGAGATATCTATGGTTGGTATTCTTGAGAATTAGGTTCCATAATTAGTGGATCTTCTTCTAGATTATCTACTATATCTTGAGCATCTTCAAAAACTTTAGTTTTGGGTAGATAATCCACATCTAGTGGGTTGAGATTTTGCTCTACACATCAATGTCCTTGAGTGATTTTGTCATCACAATTATAGTATAGTCTTTTTCTCTATGGAATTCCATCTTTGCTTCAGTCAAATGCTTGATAGGAGTGATTATAGGGGCTGGCATTATTTGAGATCATTATGGAGTTGTGTTTTTGAATGGAGCAAAATTGGATTTGAATCATTGTTGAGTTATGATCTTATCCTCTACCAGCTTAGCCAAACCTAGGGATTTTATCATTGTGTTGGGCTAGAATATTTTAACCTCTAATATAATTACATCCTTCATTCCACTGATAAATAAACTCTTGAAGAATTCATCAAAAAATCCCTCTATGTGATTGGCTAGTTTTTCAAAGTTTAGTTGATATTCTCTCATGGTTCTTGTTTAATAAAGTTTATTGGGTGCCCCAATGAAGTCATAAAAATGACTAGGGCCAAACCATTGTGAAATGAGGGTGAAAAAATTAGTCCATATGGGCTCATCATGAGCTTTGGTATACCAATGGTACCATTGAAGAGCTTCATGTTCCAAGTGAAAGGATGCAAGTGGGACCTTGTTGGCATCAAAAGTATTATGTAGACTAAAATATTTTTCTATCTAATGGATCCATCTAGTCAGATCTAGACCATTGAAATAAAAAAAATTAATCTTCAACCGATGAAAATTGTTGGAAGAAGAAAACTCAATGTCTGAAGAGGACTCTGGATACCATCTATTGTTCATTGTGGTATGTTGAAAATTGAGGCTGAGAATTTTTTCATCAAAGTCTTTGATGTGGGTCTTGAGGGTGGTAATTTCATCCTCCATGTTTTTTGCTCCTGTTCAGGTTACTACCATGACCAAAATAAGAGATTTTTTTAATGGGTAGGAAAACTAGAGTTAAGACACATTTAGTAAGGAAATTTTTTAATTTGGGTGAAAATGGAAAAACTATAAAATTTATCAAAGAGGCTCAAAGGATTATAAAAGGGAGATGAACACTGTGGAAATTTTTTGAGGCAAATGGACAAAAATAAAAGTTGACAAAACTTGAAAAATGGGTAAATTGATATTTGTGGGAATTAGGAGTGGAATTAGGATATGGGAACTCAAGGAAGAAAATGTGGGGAATGAAATTTTAGTTGTTTAGATAAAGTTTGAGGATCAAAGAGGCTAAAAATGGAGAGATATAGCAAAAAAACATTTTTTTTGGTTTTTATTTTTTAGTTACTATGTTCTATAAGACACATCTATTGGGAATATGTTGAAACTAATATGACAAGTCTATAGATCTAATATGGAAATTTTTTGATACTCTTCTAGTAATATGCTAAAAATGGTATGTCAAGTTTGTTGATACTTTGTTGAAGATATGATATGGCATTTTTTTGATACTCTATTAGTGATATGTTGAAAATTGTATGACAAGTTTGTTAATATTCTATTGCTAATATGCAAAGATATAATATGAAAAGTTTTATGATAATCCAAAAGTAATATTCTAAAACTAATATAAATGGGCCCTAAGTTTCAATGGTTGCATAAGGGTTTAAAGTAATCACTCTAGTCACCAATGTTGTCTTAGTGAGTACCACTCTCTAAAAATTTCATGGCCATGGATTTACCTCTAAACGATAACTCTTGGTTTTCCTCACAGATGGGAACTACTCAATCAATAAGGGGTTGTTTCCCATTTCATTGACAAGTCATCTCAATGGGCTAGCTACTTTGGGGCTCCTATGGTACTCCTCACAATTAATTTTAGGGCTTTCCCCAAGAACTTCCTATAGTTATGTGGTCAAGCTTTTACCCTGATCTGAAATAGATTATTGTGATACAAAAAATTACTTAAATGAATTATGCAGTAGAATAGAGTTAAGACTTTCTAAAAAATTACTTAAATGAATTATGTAATAGATTAGAGTTAAGACTTTTTGAAGGAAAAAAAATTGGCCTAAAAAGTGCTTTAATACTAGATGAGAGGATCCTCTTGCAACAAATTAATGACAATGGATGAAATAATAGATTAATGTAATTAACAAAAGCACCAAAATGATTATATTGATCACATGCCACTTTGAGGGGGTAACCTCCTTTGAGTAAGCTCAATACAATAAATTTGTGGATGCCTTTATTGGTCTCAACACTTATATACTAAGTCTAATATATGAAACTACTACTTCCCATGAATGTGGGATAAAACAAAATGCTCAAAGAATGACTTATAAAGAATATGCATCCATAAAAACTAATATACTAACAAAGTAAAGAGAAGGGGTCACATAGGTTCCTACCATTACTATGCAAGGTGATCCTCAACCCTTATAATGTTGTAAGCTATTGGAAGGCAAGTACCAAAAATAAAATTATTTATTGGTTATCGATGATAACTTCATTCCCATTAAGGACTATCCTTTGATTGAAAACTATGTCCATACATAAAATCTATTTCAAACACCTCCCCTTAGTGGCTAGATTAATACACCAACTACCTCTATCTCCATTAAAAATGCTTCCACCAACATAGCATCCAACCAACCATCTAAGCAATCATAAAATAAATCATCTGAAAATAAAGCTTCAAATCATCATTCTATTCACCAAGCTTTAAATCCACCACCCATTTCAAGAGCATCCTCATCTACTTCATTCCATTTTAAGACCATTGATAAAGGAGTGAATAAGTATATAATTTATTATTTTAACTACACAAGTACAATCCATATAAATACCAATAATTATGGTAGACCTTACCATCAAAAAGACAATAGAGAGTTTAAGAAACCTGGAAAGATAATATTTATAAAAAGTGGTTTCCTTTTAGATATCAAAGATTAAAATCCTTATTGGCTTTATTATGATGAACTAGATACTTATTTTTCCAATAAAAAATATCCCATTGCTAAGTTCATCATGTGTAACATAATGAACTATAACGATAAAGGCCTTGACCTATATGAATAAGGATATATCAAACCTATCACAATATAATAAAATAAATCAAAACATGGTATATGATTTAATCTACTTAATGCACATCTTACACTTTTCCAAAATGACTCTTCTATTGAGTTAGAGGGTGATTCTTTAGACAAAAAAATGGTTCCATACTTAGACACGTTGAAAACCTTGCCCTCACCAACCTTTTTCATGAAAATTTCATTTTTACACTTGACATTAGATATCCTTCCCTTATAAATTGGGACCACCATGCAACACCTTAACATAATCATTTTTAGAATTATGAGGCTATTTCTAAATTATCGGGAATAAGGGATCAAATTCTGATAGGTGTTCACAAGAAAGGGTTTTTAATTTAGTTAGATGATTTAGCATACTTTGGGGAACAAAATTACATCAAAATATTAGTTCATCTTCTACATCAAATTAGATAGAATTTAAGGAGGATTTTCATATTCCTTCACCATCCATAAATTACAATGATGAATCAACTATCCTTGTTGAAGAAACTACTCTTGTGAATATTGGTATATAAGAAGATCCTAAAATATTTAAACTTGACATATAACTTATGTTGGAGATTTGTCATGATGTTGTCATGGTGATGTCATGGAAGTGTCCTAGTGAGTAGATGAAGTGTTTTGATAGCCTAAATAACAATGACAAAGTGTGTAATGTGTTTGTTCTTACATGCTTGAAGTATCATTGGTTTATATTCTATTTTGGCATGGTTAGAGATGTGCAGGGATGAGTATGGACTATTGAGCATGTAAGAAAGGTCCTTGATATGTTTTCTATGCTTTTAGTGCTTGTGTGCATAAGTGGAATTCATCTGGTTGTCCATAGTTTTCATCTAGATACTTTGGATCCAGTGGTATAAAATCTAAGTAGGTAGTTTGATGACATCACCATTGCCACATGTGGATGAGTCAGGAGGAAATGATCACATGGGTTTGTTTATTTTTGTGCCTAGTTATTATGAACCAAATTTTAGGACATGTAATATATCACGTCAAAATATATGCAAGTGCAAAGTTGGGATCCCAATAATTTTGATAGTATTTTCCCATACTTAGCTAAATTTTCATAAGGTAAGAAAGAGTTGAGTAGGCATTTTGATGGTGGAATATATCACACATGTGGACCTTTCAAGAGAAGGTGATCATATGGGTTTGTTAAGTTTTATCATAGTTGATTTACACTAAAATTTGGATCATGCACCAAAGCATGAGAAAAGGAGCAAAGTTGGCCTCCCAAACAAGTTCTAAGCATTGTTGGCTCTATGACATAAGATTTTGAGAAGGCATTTTAATGGTGTTATATCTCACATGTGCAAAGGTTTCAAGAATAGTTTGTGACATGGTTAGATTCCCATATGAAAGGTGTTCATATGGTGCAAATGTGAGGTCATGAGTTTAATTAAGGAAAAAGATATATCTGTGCAAATTGGGCTTTCTAGGTATATTGTTGTTGGTCCCCATACTTAGTCAATTTGTATGATGTTAATGATCTGGACCTAGTGGAGATCCAATGGTTAGTGGGAGTTTGTACATACAAATCCAGCAATGTGTATAGATTTAAATGGGTCAATGTGAAAACTATTTAGCAAAGATAGAGATTGAGAATCTTATAGAAGATCAATGAAGTGTGTGTGTTCTAAGGTGTCAAGAAGTAGTAAGATGAGGATAAGTGTTCAAAGTTTAACAATGATTAGAGATAAATATTGAGATTCTTTAGGAGATCAATGATGAGTGAGTGTTCATACTGACAGAGATCAATGGTGTACATGGAATATCAATAAAGTGATCAAAAGGCATGTGAGGGTGCCAAGTTTTATGATCATGAGGATTTTGAGCAAGTTCAAATGGTGAGCACTACAAGGTAAAGACTAGGAAATCTATAGAGATTGATGGTGAGCATTGAGTCAAGATTGTAAGAATGCATGAGATGAGCTCAAAGTGATAGAAGTTTAAACCTTGAGCCTTAGTTCCTATGCATTAAAGTTTAGAGAAGATCAACATTACGTAATTGATCTAAAGCTAAGAGGATATGAGATGTGAGAATTATGTTCAAATTTTAACTAGGATCATCAATATTTTAATATTTTAATTTACAAAGGAAAGACCAAAGTCTAGTTTTTGGGCCATAAATTTTGATCCAATTTTTTTTTTGATGCTATAAAAATCAAATATGAAGAGGACTCCATGATGAATCTAATGAATCTAATTTAAATATTTTAAAGTGTGTATATTCAAAGATATTAATGTTTAAAGTTGACTATGTATTCATGTTTATTCTATAAATGACTCGAGAAGAGTAATTGATATTATATAGATACTATTTTGATGTCTCTTGATGAATTGGATATTGGGGAGTGTTGTAGAATCCATGAGGATGATCTATATGGTTTTTGGAGGTGTGATCAATCTAAATTGAGTATGAACAATACTTAAGAAGTTTACTATGTATTAATTTGTGATGTTCTTATGTACCAAGTCAGTGTTTGAGTTATTTGAGCATATGCAGAGGTGAGCTAAGATGATTGTGATCATTTGAGGATATCTAATGGGATATAAGGAGTGGACCCATGTATTTAAAAGTGGTATAGTGTTATTTTTTTGTTAGATGAAGTGCTAAAGGAGTGATTGGGTTCACATAAGACCTATAATGGCTACAAGGGCCTTATTAAAAGGTTTAGTTCCTTAAGGGTGACCCATAGATGCTATGGCTGACTTATGAAGATGTTTTTGAGCTATGTCTTCATGTGAGAGATGCATTAATGTATAAGACATGCCTAATGTGTGACCAAGGTTTTTATTATCAAGTATGCTCTATAAATAGTAGAACCAAAGATAATGGTTTCTAGACTTATGAGTGAGAGACTTGAAAGAAATTTGAGAGAGGTTTGTGTGTGTGATTTATGGAGAAAAGGAGGGGTAAGTTGTCCTAAGGATTATTTGAAGAGAAAAACATATTTAGGATTGTTTTTATGACCTATAGGTCATAATTTAGCTGGGAGAATATTGCTCTTAAAGATTGAGTATGAGTAAAAGTGAAGAATGATAATCAAAGGTCCATCATCAGGAGTTGAAGACATCAATTCAAATATGGATATATTCATAGGTGTTGTTATGAAAACTCAACATCTAAGATTTTTGCAACCTCCTTGCAAGGTGAAACTTGTTAAATGTTTGGTTATTATTACAACTTAGCTAGATATGTGTGGTAGCACCTTGTGGGATTGTAGTCTCACTAAATAGGGATTGTAGTTATATGATCAGTTATAGCTGGTCTAAATTAGTTCTTATTATCATATGATAGTAGTCCAATTTCATGTTCTAATGGGTTTTATTACATGAGAGGGTTTCCCATGTATGGTATGTGTTATGTGATTAATCTTGCATTGTCTATCTTGTTCATTGCTATGAATGAAATGTATGCTTCATGAATGGTTGGGGTAATTGATTAAGTGTTTCTAAAGATCATAATTGAAGTTAGATTATTTAGGATCATTGATTCACCCCCTCCTCTTAGTGATTGTACCTCTAATAATTGGTATCATATCAATTCTTTTGGTAACATCTTAACAAATTGAAGGTAATCAAAGGTACAATATGGGTGGTCATTAAGGATGTTTCTCTACTAAGCAAGCACTGATATTCAATATATATAATTATGCTTTTTGGAGTGCAATGATGAGGACATATATTACATCCCTAGGGTTTAATTTATGGCAATCTATTCTAGATGGATATGTTGCTCCTACTCCTCCTCCATCTAGTGATATAAACAAGAAGCTATATGAGAATAATTCTAAGGCAATAAATGCTATCAATTATGGTCTGTCAAATATTGGATACATCAAGGTAATCCATTGTAAATATGATAAGGAGATATAGCACAAAATGTAAATCATTTTTGAAGGATATTCAAAGGTCAAGCTTGCTAAGTTTTAGACTCGCAAAAGGAAATTTAAAAGTCTCATGATGAAGGAAGAAGATTATGTGACATCCTTTGTGTAGAAAATTGATGAGATTATGAACATCATTATAGGTATTGGAGAGAATCTTGAAGAGGCTATTATAATCCAAAAGGTATTAAGGTTTATATCTCTCAGTTTTGATCCAAAGTATCTATTATAGAAGAGATTCATGATCTTACTCAGTTAAAGATGGATCAATTTCATGACACCCTTACTGCATATGAGATGAGAGTAAATGATGATATACTACCAAATAAAGAAGCTACATTCAATATAGATATGAATCCTAAGAAGAAGTTACAAGGTAAGAAATCCAAAGAGGATAACATATCTGATATTGATGATGGTGAACTAATTACTTTGATTACTAGGAGATTGAACATAGGCTTAGAGCTGTATAAGGGTAAAATATGCTTCAAATGTTTCAATTGTGGAGAGATAGGACATTTTAATTAGAAGTTCCCTCATAATCATGAGAATAATATTGATACAAAGCATGGTGAAGGCCAAGATGAAGATAATAATACATAAAAGAATAAATGATTCATAAAATATAACAAAAATAAAAATTCCTTCAAGAACAAGAAGAGTTTTTACACCAAAGAAGATTATAGCTCATCATATGAGAGTGAAGACAATGACTCAGAATAGGATCATGAAGATGATGGTCCTACTGAAGATGAATCTTTGTTCATGGTTGAGGAAGGAATTTTCTCACATCATATGGTGTCTACTTGGATTGATTAAGATGATGATGAAGATGAGGTGGACTATGAGATTGTATTGATGAACACTCTTGAAGAATTGAAGATTGAGAAAAATATCAATAAGAAGATAATATATAAACTCAAGGACTATGAGGAGAAATTAAATGTATATGAGGCAACATTGAATGAAGACACTAAAGAGCATGAAAATATGATCAAGAATATCAGTTGTCAATTGGAAATTCTATTTACAAGCCTAAGAGCCAAAGAAGAAGAGTGTTCAAGGTATGTTTCCAAAAATGAGTCTTTAAAATCTGAGTTAGAGAATATATCTAGTAAGGTGAAGTCATTTGTGAGATTTGAAAAGAACTCATATGATCTAGATATAACTAGTCTTGGATATGAAGAATAACAAAAGAATGTTACTCAAGATAATATGAATACTAATGTGAACTAAGACAATCATACTTTGAAGACAAATCATTAGATAAGGACTGAAGGTGCTAGTAAAATGAAGATAAATCACATTAGATATCCAAATTCCATGAGGTATACAAGATTCAATTATTACTATTATACATCTAATCAATTTGGTCATAGGGTTAGAGAATGCAAGAGACCTGTAAGAATTGTGTTTGCATGAGACTATGATGGGGGTCATCAGCTAAAAGGTGTGAGGAAAATTAAGTGCTTCAACTATCTTGATGTGGGACACTTTACAAACCATTGTCCATATAAGATTAGATAAGGTGAGCCCTATTCAAAAAGGGGAGGTTATTTTGTTTGTCAAGATAAAGGACATATGACAAGTTTTTGTCCAAGCATGGTAATATAAACTGTGTTTCCATCAAGGAGTATGGTGTGCTAAAATTATGAATAGAGAGGTCACATTTCTATATTCTATAAACAAAGGCCATCAAGTAAATATGAGTTCAATCAGGCCCCTAGAGTATAAGAAGGAAATAATGTTAACACATGGAATCCAAAGGTGACAAGTGTGATTCATGATAAGTCTATAGGTTTATGTAATTTGTTTGCTATGGTGGAGTATGCTTCAGAAGTTGAAAAGTACCAAGAGATCTCATTGTTTGCTCATGTTAAGAATGAAGAGTTCAAGCTCAAGGAGAAGACACAGATATTGATTGAGGCTAGTCCTAAGGTATGTATGGATATAAATGAACATCCAACTATTGTTGAGTATGTTTCATGAAAAAAAAATCAATTATTTGTGCATAATGATGAGGTTTCAAGATGTAAGGTGGATTTTTTAGATGAAAAAGTATGTCATACATCGTTGTTGTCTCCTTGTATTGTCAATCCAATTCTAGAAGAAAAGGAAAATGTTTTATTGGTTTAACATGTTTCTTATCTTAAGCCTAATAATAAAAATAAGAACTACAAGTATCATATGACCAAGGAGGAGAAATAATATGAGGAGTTGTGGGAAACTCCTAATTTCACATTATTTTTTTGTGAAGTAGGGTGTCTCTACCTATGCTTCTTAGGAGACATCTTTATTATGAAGCAATAATTTTGTGGGACCAAGATCATAATTCAAATATATACAAAGAATTTTGGTGGTCTTAGAATTTTATTGGTTAAGAGGGAGCAACAACTTCATGAGTTTTCTCCATTGGTTTGTGAAGGAGTTGTAGTACATAGTCAAAATGGGTGGTTACAAGTGGATTAATGAGTTTGATTCAAATGTCAAGAATATTTTGATTATTGAAAAGGTATATAAAATTCTTTGTGATGTGATCAAAGTGTTTTCTTGGTCTAAAGGTATGTTTGTGCCAATTAAAGATTTTTGAGTGCCCTCATTTTTCTCAATTTTTGGCTTAAGGGGAAAGCATGCCTAAAATGGGTTATAAGAAGTCTATGTTCCCAATGGTGTGGAATCTCAAACATTTTTATATAAGTATGTAATGGTTTTCTCTAGGTGTATGATAATTTTCATATGTGGACATTGACAGAAAGGTGCTATGTTGATCTCATTTGTTTTAAGATTCTAGGGTTTTGGGCTCTGATAGAAAAGTGGTTATCCTTATGAATTGAGATCTGAGGCTTATTATTATGTTGAATGGTCCAAATGGGTGGTCAAATCAAGCTTCAAAAATAATTTAAGGTTTGTGGTTCTCAAATTATTCAAGTTTTTGTCAATATGGAGAGTCAATTGGCTAGTAGGTTTGTGAAGGAAGTATGTTGTAGAGGATGATATTGGTGATGAAAATTGGTGTGATTTAGGGGGCCTATAATATTGATATAAATATGAGGTTTTTAGTCTTGAATATTTATTTACTAAAAACTAATAAATAAATATTCATTGGTTTATTTAATTAGGTAGGGCTACAAGGAGGCTAGACATACCTAGTTTGAAGAAGAGTGATTTTTTCTTAGTTTCTCCAAAATATCAAGGTATGTTAGTTTCAAGTAAATTTCTCAATTTGGTTTAGAGCATGTTTCCTATTTGGTGAGTGGCTTGAAGTTTTGTTGATGGTCCTTTTAGTAGTTATGTTGATGGTGGTTCTTCATGTTGTATGGATATATGAATATGTTCAAGATGCACAATGGCTCAAAATTCTTAGGGGGAGTCCCTATAATTTTCTTGGTGAGTTCCATAAAAATTCAATTCTTTTGTGTGTTATTTTTTCATTAATTTTAGTACTTTTTTGAAGAAAGTGTTGGCATAGAGCAAGAGGATGTTCTCAAGGTAAATTGAAGTAGGCTCAAGGTAAGGGGGAGTTTGTATCATCTTTATAAGATGGTAATTTCTTATTTAATAGTCTTTTTAGGTACTCAATATTTCCCACTTTTTCATTATGTCAAAGGGTAAGAAATTTCTTCTTGTGGGAGTGCTTGAAGAGAGAGAAGTTGAGTTGTATATTGCTATATATGATGATTATTGACATTAATGACAAAGAGGGATATTATGGGAGAGTTGTCATGATGATGTCATGGTGATGTCATGAAGGTGTCCTGATGAGTGGATGAAGTTATTTTATAGCCTAATTAATAATGACAAAGTGTGTAATGTGTTTGTTATTGTATGTTTGAATTATGATTGGTTGATCTTCTATTTTGGCATGGTTAAATATGTTCAAGGATGAGTATGGAGTATTGAGCATGTACAAAAGGTCTCTAAGATGTTTTCTATGCTTTGATTTCTTGTGTTCATATGTAGAATTAATTTGTTTGTCTATAGTTTTCATCTAGACACCTTGGATTTAGTGGTAGAAAATTTGAGTAGGTAATTTGATGACATCACCATTGCCACATGGGAATGAGTTATGAGTAAATGGTCACATGGGTTCATTAAGTTTTGTGCCTAGTTATTATTCACCAAAATTTAGGACATGTGATGTATCACATCAAAATATATTCAAGTTCAAATTTTGATAGTATTTCCCTATACTTAGCCAAATTTGCATAAGACAAGAAAGAGCTGAGTAGGAATTTTGATGGTGGCAGATCTCGCACATGTGGATGTTTCAGGAGAAGATGATCATATGGGTTATTTAAGTTTTATTCATATTTTATTTATACTAAAATTTATATCATGTACCAAATCATAGAAAAAGGATATATGGGATCAAATTTGGCCTCCTAGACAAGTTCTAAGCATAGTTGTCTCTGTGACAAAAGATTTTAAAATTTGTACCCTCAAATTTTAAAATATGTCATGTATTATTTGGGGTATCATGCATTAATAACCAAGTTGTACAATGGTATTTAAATCAAGGTGCATGAGTTAGCCATGTCAACTATGACTCCAATGCCCTTTTTCATCATAATGTTGAAGCAAAAGCAAAAGTATGTAGGTAGAGATTCCTAGTCACACAACAAGGTTGGTAAGAGCAAGAATAATCATAGCCAATTACACAGCCATAAGCCAATTTAAATGTTGTGGGTTGATGAGCAAGAATTTTTTCAATGCATGATCAAAGAAATTAGTTAAAAGGTCTATGATAAGGAGGAGGAAAAGGAGTTCTTTTTCTAGAAAGTAGTGTGCACTTACCAAGTGTGGAATAAGGTAAGCAATGACCATTTGGACAACATTATGCAACCCACTCCCACTATTATTATGGATACTAAAGGTTAAAAAGAAGCTCAATTTGAACTTGTGGTAGAATGTTTTCAAAAAGATCTAGAATCTGGTTCATCATCTACATAGATTGTAGATCTACTAGAGGAAGGGAGCTCAATATGGCCACGAATGTGAAAAAAACATAGTCATCATCATGTAAGTCCTTAAACCACCATAATCGAATGTTTGGTATCTTTTGAAGAGAAAACCATAACAAGTAGTGCCCATCAGGTGAAGTCTAGGGGCATGATAAGACACAAGGATACACTTGTCCCTCTGGCCAAGTTGAGAAATATTTTCATGCATAGAGGTGTCACAGTTATTGAATCCAAATCTTTAAAAAAGTCACAATATGATATGGAAATAGATGATGTATATGTAATAGAGGGATCTTAAGATACCACTATCTAAATGAGATATACCATGCTTGCTTCCACTTCTATGGAGATGTCTTTAGATGTTCTATAGTTTCCATTATCCAAGGAAATTGAAGGAGCAGATGCATTCCAAAAATACATTATGTAAAATGCTTATGTCTTAGAACATATGATTTTTTAGTTGTGTAAGGAGAAAACAAAAGAAAAAAATCAAATTTCTAAGGCTAGGTAGCTCAATATATCTTGTCCTACTCTAGTTGTGTAAGTCCTTGGTGATAAAGTAATATCTAAGGACAAACAACTCACTATGTTACTGACTTAGCTAACAATGTATTGGGTGAGTGCACATAAACTATGCACCTAAGGGTAGGTTATTTGTGCTAAGATGGAAGGATTTTAAAAACTTATAGAAGAATATGTATAGGTCTTAGATATAATTTTTCATCATGCTAAGTAGATTGTGTAAGGAATTCTTGATTAGAGGTAGCATCTTGATAAATCCTTGGATTCTACGAAACTAGATTTTGTAATGGTAGATAAAGATAAAGTTTTAGTGAATGATTGAATGGATAATGTGGAAACACTAAATGATGCATTTCAATAGTTTTTATAAGCCAAGGATATTGTGATGAAGAATATCTAGGTTTGGAAGAATGAGATAATGCACAACACATTTGTAGCAATTCAAGCCCAAGGGACTATAGATAGGTTGGATGATATTGTGTCAGATATCCAACTTAAGTTGTTAAATGCTAAAGACTTCCTTATCATCATAAAAGAAATAGATGTGCACAATTTGATGGTCATTTAGATTCTACTAAATTTTTTACTTACAATGGTGTGGAAATTACTTGATAATTGGAAAATGCTCAAGCATGAACTCTCGTACGCTAAGACACCTAAGTTCATTCCAACATAAGAACTCTAAGAAATTTTGTAGAATAAAAAGCTAGATATAAAGGTGTATTCTAAGAATCCACAACATACATAGTAGGTTAATGTGTGGTTTAAGTTTTGTAGTTCAAAAACTACAAAGGGTGGTAGGAAAGCATACAAAACCAAAAAACTTGGAGCGATTACTACCACTTTTGTGAAAGGCTAATATTTTCCAGCTTTAGTCAAGATTAGAGTTTATATTTTGTCTCAAGATGAAACGATAGTTTAATTCCATGAAAGTGTTGGACATGGATCAAGGACATGTGTGTAGGGTATCATTTTGTCATCTATATGATCTTTTGGATATCTTTGGCCTTGTTAGGCAAGTGATAGATATAATAATTCCATGTCTCTTTTATTTTTATATGCTAGAAAGCTATAATGTGAAGAGACAAAGCCATGTAAAAATCTATATATAGTGCTATGATGTAATGCAATATTGTTTTAATGTTATTGTTTTCCTAAGATTATTTTACTTATGCATGCTGTGTAGTGTTTACTCTATTTTATTTTATCTTTTTATATCTTGTATTATGTTGTTTATGATCCAAAATTCTTAATGCCATGTTAGTTTATATTTATATTTGTTGCGGTGTATAAAATTGAAAATTGTATAAAAACACTCATGCTATTATGATTCTTTTTCACTTCCTACTAAGCAAGCTATACCTGTAATTTCCATGTTCTAGAGAATTTCCACAAAAATCTACTGACATTCCTTCAACATGCACATGATTGGAATTTTATTTCAATTTATCTCTGAGGAGATACCTTGAATGGATTTATAGTACCTTCAAGTGTACCATAATGCATATTTGTAAGGTATTAGGTATCTCATAGGAGAGACTTTCAAACATGCATTTGTAGTTATT
This sequence comes from Torreya grandis, assembly GCA_037957365.1. Lineage (NCBI taxonomy): Eukaryota > Viridiplantae > Streptophyta > Pinopsida > Cupressales > Taxaceae > Torreya > Torreya grandis. The sequence goes on along the minus strand of JARHVA010007231.1, from coordinate 702,827 downwards.
TTAATGGGTATCCTAGTAGATACCTTGAAAATGCACATGATTGGAATTATTTCAAGATAACAGGGCCTTGTAATACCTTTAATAGTACCTCTATGCATAACGGTATATATTAAGAGACACCTTCAAGGTAGATATGAAGGTATTACAATGCCTTTCAATGTATATTATTTTTTATTTGATTGGTTAAAAACTCAATTGAAGGGGCACATTCCCTTTATAGAAGAAACCTAGAAGATAGACATGACAAAACTAAAGGACAAAAAAGGAGCAAAAGACAAACCTGATAGCTAAATCCTTATGCCACCAAAATTATGCAAAGTATCATCCAAAAAACCTAAGACCAAAAAAAAAGATATATAGAAAGCCCAACTATTCTGAATTAAAATAAAAGACCAAATTCTTGGTCATAGCACTATCACTTTTTCTATTCCTTCTTCTAGTATGACTTCTCATAAACTGATCCTTATGTTCTTCTTATCTTTTGCATTTGAGGTTGGTAGACTAGATCTCCATTTTTTCCTCCTCAAGATCTCTATTGACATCCTCCTTTTCCCTAATTTGAGATTATTTTTTGCCCTATGGAGTGCATTATAGATGATCCTTTACCAATTCAAAGGCTACTAACATGTGACCCAAGAGCCCTTATAACTTTTTTAAGTCATCTACGATTTTGTTGCACAAAAGTTTCTGGATGGAAATCCTCATGTGTAACTTTTTAAGGGATTTCATGATATCTACCTTGGCATTAGAATCAGAAACCCCTCTACCTCTGGTAGAAAAGGGAGGGACATAGGTAAGACTCCCCATGTCTAGTTTTGGTTCCTCTTACATCAGTTTGATAGGATCCTTGACATTTTTATCCTCTAGTTCATGATTAGAAGTTGAATCTATGGAAACTTCTCCCCCTTCAACGTCTTCCTTCTCACTGGGGATATCAATTACCTCAATGATGATTTTGTACCACTATATTTCCCCTCTCTTAATCAAAAAAAAAAAATTAGACCTTAGTGAATTAAGTCTACTGAAGGGTTCTTCTTGAAGTTTTATACCTAAGCTTCCAAGGATTTTAGATTAAAAAATGAAATGATAATGGTGTTTCTTTTGAAATTATTGAGTAATAAGAAGTGATGGGAAAAAATCACAATATGTTTTCCTTCTAAGATAATATAACTCATTATCTAGAGGTAGACTTTAGGCCATTTCCTTGATAGTTTTGACTTCATAAAACCTTTTTGGGATGAAATCTTGGGTTTTTTCTTTTCCTTCTTAAATAAAATTCTAAGAATCTCCTCCTTTATCTTCTTATCCTTGAATGCTTTGATGATAGAACAATACATCTTGGTAGTCTCTCTGATAAGCTTCTTAGTGATCAAGATTCTCAATCCATGCATACAAACTTCATGATCTTTCTAGCCATGAGTGAAGTCCCTATAAATCCCTATGTCATTCCTAATGAGCCATTCCGTGAAGGGATCCAATCCACCTTTGACAATTTTTTACCAAATGTACTCATTTTTCTTGACATCAAAGCATGAAATTGGTTCGAATAAATCTTGGTCCCCACCCATAATATGAATTTGTAGACTTATTTTACAAGCTTCATTATTCAAGTTTTTAGAAATGGAAATGGATAGGTTATGGGACTAAGAACCAAATAAAATAATGTGATGCAATCTTGGAGGGACACGAATGTGTAAAGCCTTAAGAATAAATACCTTGCATGTGTAAATTTCAAAGCTCTTGATCCAAATTTGTGTCATCATTAAAAAAAACCATTATGACAATGTAGGGTGTGTCCTTTTTCCAATTCAATAATCAAGATGACATCATCAAGAAAATCCCTCTCATGCCAACTAATAAAATAACTTATTTAGACCCTAAGACTAACATATATAAGGATTCAACATTGGTGAACATGTTGATTAAGATAGTTGAGTTCAAGATTGGTGAACATGTTGATTAAGATATTTGAGTTCAAATTGATTCATATTTTTAAATGTGTATTAGTGCTTTAATTGGTGTAGTTTTTTGTGTGTACAATAGCCACCTTAGATAATTCACAGCCTGAGCCAATTTTTTAGAATTATTATTTGGGACTTTGGGTCTTTGGAATTTTTTGTTTAGAGTTTTCACATTAGATATTTTATGTGAATAAATGTTCTGAATGACTTGTGCAAACAATAATGGATTTCCCCTATAAGGTATCTCCTAGGAGATACATTTAATATTTGAGAACTAAATCTCCATGTTTAAACCCCAGATCCAATAAATTCATATCACACCATCACTTATCCACTTATTGTCAGATGATATTCACATCACTTGCCTATTCCCTCACTGAACCTCCTAGGAGATACATTTCAAACAAGGTTAAGAGTGGATTTCTCCAAGTGCAATTTTCATTTACATGGAAAAGGCACTACTAGGTTATATTTTGAAGAACCTTTTAATACCTTCAAGGTATCTCTTAAGAGATACCTCTCAAACATACATAAGAGTGGATTTCCCCTTTCAAGGCATCTCCTAGGAAATACCTTTCAAATAGGTAAAAGAGTGGATTTATCCTTCAAGGAACAACTAGAATTTTTGTTTACACAGAAGGCACTACTAGGTGATATTTTGAAGGCCTTTGTAATACCTTTAAGGTATCTCTTATGAGATACCTTTAAAACATGTACAAGAGTATATTTCCCCTTCAAAGTATCTAAATCCTAGGAGATACATTTCAAATGGGGAAAAGAGTGAATTTTTCCTACATAGGAGTACAATTTTATTTTACATAGAAGGCACTAATAGATGCCTTGGATGAAGTAGTCTAGGATATGAAGATTAATTTTGAGAAGCTATAAATATATCTAGGTCTCCCTGCATACATTTATTTTTTGCCTTATGCTTGAAGAAGAAATGTTCTGAGGCCCCAGGTGAAATTTTTGTGTTGCACCTTCAATGTGTTTTGGTGACTAAGGTTAGGGATTACCTGATGAACTGAATGAAAGACATGTGGTTATCTCAGGGGACTCCAAGAATATTTTAGGTGATTAGAATAATATTTCACCCTTCCCCATATCAAGAAGGATGGTACAAAAGTGGAAAGTTGGTCTAGAGTCTAAGTTAGTATCTAAGTTGGACACATGGTAGGTCCTCAAGGTTTTATTAGTTATGGGCCATTTTTGGATATCACCCCAATTATCTTTTGGTGGGCAAGGTGAAAAGAGTAACCGATGTCCTAAAAACCTATATTTTAAAAGAGAATTTATGACACAAGGTAGATCCTTGGGGAGTTTCAATCTCTGGGCCCTTTTTAAAAGTTACCTCACTTACCTTTGGGTGGGCAAGGTGCAAAAGGTCCCCAAAAGCCTAAAAAGTTCCAAAATGAATTTTTTTGCTTATATGAATCCATGTGTTACAAGGATGATTGCCTAACATAAAATAAACATTTTCACCTTCTCTCTCCTTTTTTGAAAATAAAATCAAATGACTTAAATAGGTTAGTTAGTAATAATTCATTAAGCTTCAAAACATTAACGGCAACCCTAATTTCAAAATGAAAAGGATTAGAACCAAGGAAATTGCCTTCATTCACATTTACCTTTTGCATTTACAGATTCTACTTGAATCTTTGAGCCATTTGTGTAACCTAGCTACATGCAGCATGAAAGAGTGATTATGACAAATTCTTTAAAGGTCTCAAGTTTCAATTACATGTAACCCTCTGGATTATCAGTAAGTGCTTTTCTAGCTCCTTGTATTATGCTATTTTAGGAGGTTTGAAGGTGTTTCAAGGGTGATCATATTGAGTAATTTGTTCGTGTTTAAGTTATTTCACTAAAATATCTAGGGAACAATGGTGGCTACTTCAACATCTATCAAGAGTAACATTTTTTTTATTTTGGATGAAATCAAAGATACAGATGTTCAGGGGTTAGACTTTGAAGCTCTATTAAATGTATTACATCAGCAAAACCCTCTCCTAGTAGTATCCAATCTTGGAATGAGTTATATCACCCCTACAATAGCATTCCCTTTAGATGCCCCATACCCAGAGTTAGTGAATGATTGTGCCCAAGTATACCAACCATACACCAAGACTATCATTAATGGAAGCCAATCAATTATCTGATATTTCACTCCTTTGGCCCTTAACACCATGATTGGGATTCCTCTCTAGATTAAAATTATCACACTCTCTTTAGAAGAATTCTAAGAGTATGTAGATAAGAATGACATGATAATATGGGACATTGTCAACTCTTACTAGCTAGTCAAGAAAAGGCAAAAGCTCTCGAGAATGTCCAAGAGTCTAAAACTATCAAAATTCAAGAAATTGCCCTAGTATGTGATTTACATAGTGGTAAGAGTTTTTGGGATACCCACTATAGATAAATTTTAACCTTGGATGTCCATAATATTAATTTATGTGTTGGAACAATAGAAGAAGCTAGACTAGGCTACCATTGTAAGTGATAATCTACACATGCAGATGATGAACCTCTAGGTTAAAATCCACTTGAGTGAGGAATTAATAGGTGCATTTTACATGTCATCCTACCTAATATACAACTTGGTGCATAATAAGACATTCTAGTGGCTTACCAAGAATCCCAGTGGGATGAGAATATATGAGGTTTATCCCAAACTAACTGTAGATGGATTCAAGAAGAATTTTTGCAAAGTTTATAATTAATTCTTTAAGACTATGGTGAGTGTCTTCTATACTCTATGAATACTCAATAGGATATCCAAGGGGTTCAGAGACACAATTGATAAATATGGTGCCTCATATATTCAATTTATATCATTTACTTATATCAAGGTAAGTGGCTACTTGGGGTCTCCATAAAATCTACCGAGATACCTAGATGATAGACTAGTAGTGATGGAGTTAAGCAGGGAGATGGTACCCCCACTTGAGATAATAGAGCTGAAGAAGTTAAATAACCCTTTCAAGTTTTTAGTTGAAATCAGACATTATTCATGTCTTTGTGTTACCAAAGCTAAGGGACTGGAGCAAGAGATGGGGCAATATGTTATTGACAAGATGCCACCCAAGACAAACTATGATATTAGATGGTGGGTGAACATAATGACCAATGTAATTATACATCAATTACATTTTGAAGACATTTGGTCTATTTTCACTACTGAAGAAGATGTCAAAACTTTAGATTATATGAGACTGACAGTGCAAGAAGTTATCACTTACAATATCACTCCCATCCCCAAGGACATGGAGGATGATAAAAGGACACTATCTAAAATATATAATCAGTCCAATATTGAAGCCCAATCCATCTCACAGGTGGATTTCATTGCTAAGAAAAATGATTCCATTCCATGGAAGGCCATAATAATCATGAGAAGAACCTTTAGGTGGTTGAAAGAACATGGGGTTGATCTAAGTACATATGAGACCCTACCCTCTGGGAACTTAGATAAGTTTGGGATTTAAAGGGTTTTCTCCCATAATAGAGTGGTGCTCCCTTGGATCCATCATAAATTGTGAAGAGAAAAGGGAAGAGAAAGGTTGATGATGTTGACTTCACCAAGCCAATTGATGTGGAATCCATAATTGCATTACAATCCAAGTCAGGATTATCATTCTTAAAATTAACAAATATAGCTAAAATCTAGGACAAAATTGCTATTGGGGAGGTTACATTTGCTAGTGCCACCCCAATATCCATCACATCATAAGGAGCTTTAAATATACCAACCATCCCAAAAACCATCCTATTGGTTAATCTAACTATTGTCCCACCTACTCTACTATCACAATAGCCAGTCATTGTCCCTTCCCCAGAGATTTATTTAAGAAAGAGAGGAGGTGAGGAAGAGGTAGATCAACCCAATAAAAAAAGAATCAAAAGGGATTATTATCCTTTAGTTGGGATTCCTAAGAAGAGGAAGGAGGTTGTATTCAAAGACCTACCTTTTAAGGATCTCCCTATGAAGATGAAAGAGGATCAATCCTTATATGCTTAGAGATTAAGAGTTATGAGTGATGATGAAGACTTAGATGAAGAGAGGCCCATCTTAGAGGTGATGAATAAGCAATTAGTATTCACTCCTCTATAAGTAATAACTAGGTAAAGAACTCCAAGAGAAAGACCCCGAACCCTAATGAAGATCCCAATGGTTGGTTTATTTGTAGAAGAGGGTCCATTAGGATTATAAATTAAGGGTGATAAGGAGGAAGTTATGGCCTTAATTGATCCCCTCTATTTTGAATATGTTGTGAAGGTTGGAGTTTAGGTGGTCACTCAAGTTTAGGCCCATCAAGAAAAGGAAATGATCTCATTAGATACTGAGACATTTGTTGAGAATGTCATCACCCATCCACTAGGCCAAGATAATTAGGGTGATGTTGAGGAAATAAATAAATCCAATGAGAAGGATAAGGTGGATTCAGAGCAAGATACTCAAGTCACCACTGATCCTAAAGGGGTGGTTGCATAAAAAGGACTATATAGCTCTAGAGGCATCACAAGTTATCCCTTCCCTTCTAAAGGTGTCAAATTTAGCACCAAAAGAGAAGATGAGGATAAAAGAAGTTGGGGGAGTAAACCTACAACTAGGTACCCCCACCCATGAAAAAATAAATAAGGAATTGGACCAGTCTAGTAAATATGTTGAGGAGAGTACTTTAGGTAATGTTGATTTAATTGAAGTACATAAAGGTCTCCTTCCTCACATCAAGGTCCAAGATCTCACCCATAATAAAGGTCTAGAGGTCATGATTGGTGAAGATTTACCTGAGGGTAACAAGTAGGTCACCATAGCCTCATCTATACCTAAGGCTTAGACAAATAAAGAAGGTGAAATGGGTGCAAAACCTTTTAGTCAGTTATCAAGATAAGGAAGCTGCATTGAAATGTTGTTCGAATCTCACCAATTTAGTCTAGATTTTGAAGTTTTGAAGTAGATAGAGCCAAACTTAGAAGGGGAACCTAGATCAAACAAGGGTGATGAGGAGTTGGAAAGTGATGAAGAAATCAAATAGTTCATGTTAAGTCCATGGCCCATTCCTATGGCACTCCTTACATTGAGTACTCTGATGACACCACCCTTTACTATCTTTAGGCCTGCATCTAGGTCCAATACATCAATGGGATTTTAGACCAAACCCCTTCTTTGGGTTGAGGAATAGGTCAAGTAGAAAAAGGACATTATGAGCAAAATTGGGGAGATCAAAGTAGTGAAGATCACTCAATCATATAAGGCCAAACCCCTCAAGAAGGCCAAGACATATTCTAAGACCACATTCACTACCATAGGAGAAAGGAATGTGGAGGTATCCACTCCCCCACCAAATGCTTTGAAGAAAGATGTTCCCCATGAGAGTTACATTGTTTATAGCTATAGTCTAGGGGAGCCATCAAGGAATGAGCTAAAGCATAGCTCACAGGTTTTGGTGAACATGCTGGCTCATAAGAGGGATAAATACAAAGCCACCATGGAATATTTGAAGGCACAAAATCAGGCTATGATCTAGTACTTACAAAAAATACTAAGTGATCCCAAGGCAATAACTCCAACTACCAGTATTCCTCTAGATCATCCTCTCTTCTTAATAGAGTCATTTAATTTTGTTTAAATTGATAATTTAAATTATAAAGGAAGAGCAACAAAAAATGGTAATAAGATATGCACACTTGGGTAGAAGAAATAATCCATTTGACATTGAAATGCTTGAATAACATAGTGAACAATAAGAGGGAGTGTGATGTTCAAATGCTTTTTTATGACATGGATATCAAGACATGGGAGGAGGTCTAGCATAAAATGGATGAGGTTTGAAATATGGGCACAAATACTTTGATCGAAAGG
>JARHVA010007231.1:420000-690000 GCA_037957365.1 Torreya grandis | reverse complement strand
ATTTTTAATGCAATAAACCCAAACTTTCCTAGTTGCATCATCTATAAAAGTAATATAATAGTTGGATCCACCAATAGAAGATACTAGAGTTGGTCCCCATACATTTGAGCATACCAAATCTAACTTGTGATCTTTCTTGGTGGGTCTAACCTTTAATAACTTAACCCACTTCTATTTATCATACACATAATTCTCACAGAAGTCTAGTTCTAGATCTTTTAATTGAGGTAACTTACCTTTTAAGACATACATGCCCTTATGGCTCATATGATCGAGCTTTTAGTGCCACATAATTGCATCTCCATATTCAACAACTAAATTAATAGAATAAACACTAATAGTCAAATATTAAGTACCAAATTTCATAACTCTTGAAATCATAAGATCACCTTTGGTAACTTTCCAAGAATCTACAACAAACAATACTAAACATCCCTCCCTACCTAATTACCCCACTAAAACCAAATTCTATCTCAACATAGGCACATGTCTAACATAATTAAGGATCCATGTGTTTCCATTATTCATCTCAACCTAAAGACAACCTTTCCCTACTATCTCACATGGTTCAACATCACCAAGATAAATGTGTCCTAGATTCTCTTAAACATAATTAGTAAAATAATTCCTATGTGGGGTGGCATGAAAAGAAGCCCCTAAATCCAAAACCCAAGACTAAAAAAAACTATCCATAGAAATAATTAAGGCATCCTGACATGATTTACCTGATGTCACATTTACCTCATTCATTTACTCTTTGTTGGCATTCCCAAAGTGACCAACATTACTTCTTTGAGTGTCCACTCTTCCCACAATGCTAGCATATCATCTTAGATCTATATCTAGACTTAGATCTAACTTTTGAATTTCCTCAGTTGCCTTTACTCTTATCCCTCTAGTATCAATGGATAAAAGATTACCTAAAGATGATTCACCAGTGATTTTCCTTTGCATTTACTTGTTAAGGATTGTTCCTACAAAATCCTCAAAATTAAAACTTCCCTTGGCAGGGATTATATTCCTCACAGCCATAACCAAACTATCCCAACTATCATGCAAAGAACATAATATTAGAAAAGCTCTAAATTTATCATCAAAATTAATTCCAACTAAATTGAGTATACTTACAACTATATTAAAACCATTAATATGATTAGCTATTGAAACATTCTTAGACATTTTCATGTTAAACAATATTTTCAAAAGAAAAAATTTATTAGAGTCTGAACATTTTTTTATGTAACTTTCCAAGTTTATCCATGAGATATATTATGTTTTTCTCATCATAAATATTAAATACAATAGAAGATGTAAGGAATAACTAAATGGCTCCCAATGCCTTCTTATCAAGTAATGACCAATTTGCATCACTCATATGTATAGGTTGATCTACTTTCCCCTCCAAGGAGAGATGTAGCTATTTCTAATATAGGTAATACTCTTTCTACATTTTATAAAAACCAAAATTCTTACCATCAAACTTATCAACTCTGAATCTAATCTCTTCTCCCTTAGCTCCCACTCAAGCTAATAGCCTTCCTGTGATTTACCACTTCAACAAAACACACAATCAATGGCTTTGATACTAGTTGTTAGGAATAAAAAAAACTTAAATCCAAATCTATTATTACCATAAACCAAATCTAAAGCTATGTAATAACATAAATAATATAAATATTCCTTAATATTCCATTATTATGAAATCATAAATGAGAGCAAGATAAAACCATAAATAGCATAGATATAATGTGGTTCACCTAATGTGGGATATATCCACTAATGAAAGTTCTCAAATAAATCAGTAATAGAAAACAAGATTACCATGAACTCTCACAAAGATAGAAAAAATCTCCTAAAGAAAGTGTTTCACAAAAAGCTACACTTTCACCTGCACCTACACAATGTTGTATCTCACAAGTTACTAAACCACACCCTGTAATGAACACTTGCAATTTGACTTCGATCCTCAAAGCCACACCTTGTAAATAAACCATCAACCTCTAAAGGCCACACCACACCCTTTATATATAGTAAAATGAAGAAAATTCACAATAAGAGAGTTGTGTAATGCATATCCAAGATAAGAAGTATCCAACATGTGAAAACCCTACTCCACCTCATCAAGCTTATCTATAAGCTCTCCCAAGGAGGAACATGCCATATTCATATCTCCACCTTCTAAGGGCACATTTTCCCAAAAACATGTGATATAAAGAAACTCCACATAGAAAGGAAGGTATAACATATTCCAAGAAATAACCAATCTCCCTAAAAATAATGAAGATAGACCCACTTCTAGTAAAAGAGGAAGTCACATGGAAATATATATCTAACAACTAATTCCACAAAATATGGAATACATAGAAATTAGGAATACAATGAATATTCCACTCACATATGGAGAATATGAAAATTATTACCCCCCGCCCCACATCTTTGGAGCTCTTTAGTCCCCCAAAATTTATTTTTATGGTCATGTGATAGCCCTAAAGGGATCCACACTCAAAACCACAAGAGTATTTTGATGTTGATAAAATAAAATAGTTGGTGTCACTTGAGAAGTCTTGTGACCATCTTAAAGAACTAATTGGATGAAAGCAGACCATGCTTCAAAAGATTTCCACTTGGCTTGAGGAGTATAGAGGAAAATTCAAATACCAAGTGGGCTCAAACCAAGGGAATATTTCCCTTATGTTGGAAGGATATACTATGTATAAAAACAAGTTGGTAAATTATTCTATCATGTAGATTGACTCTAGATCATAACTAGATATTTCAATTTTCTTGAGCTAGCACCACTTCTTTCTTCCCTTCCCTTCTTTTTTCTTCTCATTTCCTGCTAGGAAACCATTTTAATTAGCCCAATAGTGGCATTCCCATTTTAGTTAGTTTGTGTGTAATAATGAGGATAGGAAATGGTTGTTTTTATATATTATGGAAGAGGATAAAGGTTTTATTATGTCCCTTCTGATATCTTCCTCCACGTAGATAACTAGAAAATATCCCATTGAGCTAGAGGATCAATTTTGCCATCATCACATGATCATGAGCATATCGACACATGTTTTATTTTTACATTATTCCAAACTCTCATTTGGATTAATGGACATATTTTCAAATGATCATGGTTTTACCTCTTTTAATGTTGTTATGAATTATTGCTTGTGTTTCTGTAATAGGTTCAATAGACATGCCTACGTTATTTCAAAGGTATCTCCTAAGAGATACCTCAAAGGGCCTTGGAATACCTTCTATATTAACTTAAAATGTCCTTTCAAGGGATTTTATATAACCATGACACCTTTTTATTTGGGAATAACCCTGATGCACATGATTCAAATTTTATTTTGAGGTATCTCCTAGGAGATACCTTAAACATGCACATAATTAAATTTTATTTTAGGGTATCTCTCCTAGGAGATACCCAAAATTTCCTTGGAATACATTCCATGTTTCTTGAAGAGGTCCTTGTAAAGTATTTGATATAACCATGATAGCTTTTTATTTCGAAAGAACCCTAATGCACACTATTGGAATTTTCTTTCGAGATATCTCGTAGGATATACCTTTAACATGAACATGATTTGGAATTTTCTTTCAAGGTATCTCCTATGAGATACCTTGAAATTACTTGGAATAAATTTTATTTTAATTTTAAAGGTCCTTGCAAAGGATTTGATATAGCTGTGATACCTTTTTATTTGGCAATAACCTTGATGCACATGAGGTATCTCCTAATAGATACCTTGAACATACACATGATTAGAATTGTATAGGATATACCTCAAAAGGCATTGGAATAACTTCCATGTTGATTTACAATTTATTTGAAAAGGATTTGATATAACCATTAAATTTTTTTGTTTGGCAAGAACCTTGATGCACACTATTCAAATTTTCTTTCTAGATATCTCTTAGGAAATACCTTGAACATGCATAGGATTGGAATTTCATTTCAAGGTACCTCCTAAGAGATACCTCAAAGGGACTTTGAATACCTTTTATGTTGATTACAAATGTCTGTGTAAGGCATTTGATATAATCATGACACCTTTTTGTTTGACAAGAATTGTGATGCAAAAAATTAGAATTTTCTTTGGAGGTATCTCCTAGGAGATACCTTGAATATACACATGATTGGAATTTTATTTCAAAGTATATATCCTAGGAGATACCTTGAAGGTCCTTAGAATACCTTCTATATTGATTGCAAAGGTCCTTGTAAAGGATTTGATATAACCATGATAACTTTTCATTCAACAAGAACCCTGATGCACACTTGGAATTTTCTTTTAAACTATCTCTTAGGACATACCTTGAACATGCACATGATTGGAATTTTATTTTTAGGAATTCCTTCAGGGGAATTGTTTCAGACAAAATGTCTATAATAATTTCCTTGATAAAATAATATCAAATAAATTAGGTCTCCCATAACTCCCTAAAATAAGTAAGGTCAATCAACACACAAAATGTAAAATAGTTGTATTCCACCCACTCCCTCAATTGGGATGAGTGGATTGGTCTAAAAAAATGGCCTTCCCTACCTAATGTTTAAACAAAGGCCCATAAGAAGTAGAAGGGAGTCCAATAGGAAGCTAAAAAGGAGGTTATTATCACAACTTTTGACGCATCCCAATTAGATATCCCTCCATAGGTAATGGATTAGAAGAGTCAGCCTTCTCAAATGCCTACTTTCACAATCACAAGGCTCCCCTTGATATCCACTTTTTTTGATCTTCCAATTAAAACTACCCAAAGGGTGAAGAAAGGAAACTAGAAGATGACCAAGGTGTCAAAATCATCCTTGAGGAATGAAAACTAGTGTTATCCCTCACCAAGAGGTAGAATAGATAGCCAAGATAGTCTATATATTAGGAAAATCTCTCAGACCTAGCTCAAGTGCACAAGGATACTATGGTGGACATCCATCAAGGTACTAAGTTAGCTCACTAAGAGCTAGAGGAAGAGGTGTAGGAATTAACTACATAAATTGAGAAACTTAGGGAACAATCCAAGATAGTGCACATTCTTATATGCATTAAAATTGATGTTCAAGAGGCCAATTCAAAGTGTTATAACTCTTTAGAGGCTATAGAGTTTATGAAGGCTGAGATGGATCCCCATGTGAACTAGGTGAATCAACTATGTAACTCTTTTATTCAAGACAATGTGAATCTTAAAATGTTAGTTGTCTATATAGGAAACTCTTTGTATAGCCATCTTGATCTTATGATAATTCTCAAGGCATCTAATGCCTTAAACGTAGTTGTCATCCATAATGAGGAGGTGAAGGAATGGTTGAAAGTAGTTGGGGATTTGATCCCTAAATATCATGCACATGAGGCTTAGCTCCTCCAAATTTTTCATGAGTTAAAATTATCTAAGGTAAGATATTTTATAGGTAAATTGATCAGTAGAATCAATTTTGATAAAATTGTCCAAGAGGTTGTAGATGACTTTAAATAGAGCATACAAGATTTATATATCAAAGAGATATAATTTAAGTTAAGTAAATCCTAAATGAAGATAACCAAAGTTGATATTTTAAATAATAAATTACAAATAACTAAGGATGAACATATGAGACTCCTTGGATAGACAAAGAGACTTCACTAGTCATTGTTGCTTAATTTAGACATTATTCGATAGCATCATTATACAAGCACATGTTGCATAAACTTTTAAAAGTAAATTAATCTATTTATAACCAAATTTTACCTTTGAGATGTCTTTTTCTTTTGAATATAAACATGTCTTGGCATCTTCTAGTTAAACCTTGAGATCATTGATAAAATTTTCATCCTTTTTGGCATATTTCTTAAAAATACATATCTGATCTTTAATTTACTTGATCGAAGCCTTCTAATGTTGATTCTCTTTCTTCAACTATTTAGCCATCATTGTACCTATTCAAAATATCTTTCAAGTTATTAACCTTCCTCGAAAGGATACACTCTCATACCAATTATTAGAGGTACAACCACTAAGGGGGTGGGGCTGAATTAGTGAGCCCAGATAATTTAACTTAAATTTCCAAACACTTTCAAACTCTTAAAAAAGTACCACATTCATTCATAAAGAATACACATCATTCATAACAATGAAAAAGAGAGACAATGCAAGATCAAGCACATAAAGTTAGTTATATGTGGGAAACCCTCTTGGGGAATAAAACCCACTAGAACCTATAATTAGACTATTATCCTATAATTAAAAATAATAATCTAGACCAGTTGTAATTGATCAAGGAACTACCATCCATTATTTAGTGAGACTACAATTCCACAAGGTGTTACTACACCTGTGTGGCTGAGAAACCATAACAACTATACTTTTAGCAAGTTTCACTTTACAAGGAGGCAACAACCTCCTTAGATGTTAAGAAAACACAAAAACACCTATGAAAAACTCCACCTTTGAACTAATGTCTTCAACACCAAATTTGAAACTATGATTATCACTCTTCACCTTCAACAACAACTTTGTCACCCAACACACCCTATTGTCTAAAACACATTACATACTTAAACCAACACATAAAGATTAATTAAGACATGTTACATAACCCAAATAACCTCACTCCTCAAATTTTCACACTCAATACATCCAAATACTCCTTTTATATCACTCTTAAATCCTTAGCAACAACTCTATCACCACATCTACAATATGACCAAATTGTCATACACATAGTCCACATATTGATTTACCTCTCATGTCAACCACCAAGATCTCTCAGACATCAAAAATCCTTTACTCACACACAAGGAATCCAAACCATCCTTTTGGATAAAACTATAAATATTCATTTATCCTCAACCTACAAGATCACTATTATAACATTAAATGATCACAATCACCTTTGCTTACCTCTGCATATGCTCAATCAACTCCAATAGAGACCTTATAAAAAAGAACACTATGAATGAATATATAATCAACTTATCAAGATTTTTTCATATTTAATATGGATTGGTACCACATAAAAATACCACATAGATCATCCTCATAGATTATATATCACCTTCTAATAGATAATTCATCATGAGACATCTAAACCACATCAAAATGACCTCAAATATCCTTCTCGAGTAACTTGTATAATAAAATCAAAGACATAGTCAAATTTTGAGATAAATATATTTAACTATAAAAATATTCATATGATCTAATTAGGTTCATTATAAGCACCATAGAGTCCTCTACAACTTTGGTTTTTACTCTATCAAGAAATTCATCCTGGATCAAAACTTATGAATGAAATATAGAGCACTCATTTTTCTCTTTGTAAATTTGAATATTCAAATTCAAAATAAGGACTAATGTGATCACAACCATATTAAAAGCTCCCCTAGACTCATCCATACATGGAAATGGTGACATCAACAAACTACTTACTCATATTTCTTGCCATTAGAACAAAATGTCTAGATAGAAACAATGATCAAACAAATGAATTTCACTCCCTTTAGTACTCATTATAATAACCCTTGACACCCCATAATGTCTCTAAAACATGTCCATACCAATAATATCATCCATTAAATTCCTCCCTTAGTCCATAATTTAAGAACCATGCATGAATATTGAGTCTAATTGAAGCACACTTTATCATTGTCATTCTAGCACACATGACACATCATCAACATCCTTGGTCACCTTGGAGACATCATTAACAAACCTCCAATAGTTTCCCCCTCATTTAAAACTAGAATATAATTGTTACCAAAATTAATACAAGTAGCCAAAGAATTTGAGAGTTTGTTTGTATTGTTCTCTTAGTCTTTATTGTTATCTAGGTGTTATCTGAGTTGCTAACATAAATCAAAGGAAATATGTTGGTCTTTGTTGTTACAAGGGAACTTTATTTTTTATCCTACCTTACTCCATTTTGAAATTTTTAAACATGAATCACTTTAGATTAATGCTTTTTATGTATATCCATTTTTTAAAAGAGTTTGGGTTTGTATTGGTAAATATAAATTAATTTACATCATAACAAATTTAGGTAGATTGTGTCACTACCATATTCTTGTTGCCCTTAGAATAGGGTTTTCTTGCAGACTAAGAGGTGATAAGTTGTAACCATAAAATCTCTCCAGCAAAACTAAGTGAAGCCCCAATATGTCACTACCATATTATAGTTGTCTCTATAATCTAAGAAATGTTATTCTATTGTTTTCATTACATCATTAACATAAACACACATCAATAGTTTGGAAGGACTTGAGGATGAATCTAAAAATTCTCAACCTACTATTTCCTATCATGCACTTTTAGTTATTACTACTCCAAATATTAAGGTGGTATATTTCATCAATAAATACAAGTCAATGATATTTATTTACTCTGGAAGTACACACAAATTCATCAATATTAAGTTGGCTACTCAATTGGATAATTTCATTTATCCAGCTCTAGAAATTCAAATCCTAATAATAGGTAGGGGATTAGTCAATAGCTTTTATAAATTCCATAGTATAAGGCTATGGGAGACTACCTATTATATAATATTATGTTTTCTATAATCATGGATGGGACTAACATTTTTTTGGATTGTAATGTCTCACCACTTTATGCATAATTGAGATGAATTTTGAGTAACTATTCATGCTCATTCATTTAGAAGGAAGGACATTTGAATTGCATGGTTTATTGGCTAAATCTACAGAATTGGTTAGTTTTCACTAGATGATGAAGATGATAAAAAAAGGTGAAAAGTAATTATTGTGCAACTATTTTTCATAGAATTTAAACCAAACAAGGAGTCTACCCATATTGAATTACAACTGGTAAATTCAACCCATTTTTGTCTTATACACCCACTTGACTCCTTTGACCTCTTTTCCTTTTGAAATAGGCTTTACCTTAGGGCTCAATGTTTCCTAGGCAAACCTAGGGCCTCCCTAAGCTTGACACATATTATTAAAAATTATACTATTTTTTATTAAAAATTTACTAAAATATATATAGGAAGAGCATTTGGAATAATATTTATTGTATTATTTTATAAAATTTTAGTGTTACTATTGTCATAAAATTATGCACCCTAGAACATTATATGAAGCTCCTTCAATTTGATGCCACATTGAATCATCCCTCAAGTTTGTGGGAACTTGTAAGAGAGATGAGTCTCTAGGATTAAAAAGGGCTAGCTCCCTAAATTCTACTCTAAGTGTATATCACCTAATCAAATATTTATTCATGAAAAGAGTCAAAAGTTTACATGAAATAGAAACTATGCTAGAAAGGTGATCCACTAAGAACAAATCCCACTAACTATCACACTTCTACTAAGTAACAATGCTTTATAATAGTAATTCCATGCATTGAAAGATCTTAACATAGTGTTTCAATGTGAAGGTAATGTGTTTGATACCATCAACAAGATACTTGACCTAAGGGGTAGATCGCACACCATAGATACAACTACATACTTGAAAGAGAGTTTAGTACATTTAACAAACTTCACATGACCTGTTAACATCATAACCTTTGTACAATGTCATTTTAGTAGGGATTCACCGTACCAAAAATGTGGTCCCCCTACAATAGCCAAAATGTCTCAATTTATATAGCTTTGAAGAAGATGTAGAGAAGAGAAGTTGAAGAGGCATAAGGAAATGTGCCATTAATATGAAGATCAGTTATAGATGCATGAGAGAGATGGATGGGGTGACTCATGTCATGACAAGAGTTTTAATTATCCAAAACAAGTCATGATAATGGTGTAAAGTGGCATAAAACCTTTAGGAGTGGCACAACAAATTGATTCCATTGAAGAGCATCCATGAGTGTTCAAACTAAAAATAGAGATGCTGACACATAACACTGCTAAGGGTGATGGAACTCATGATGATATTTATAAGATGTTCTTTCTAACTACTAGTTATCCTCTAGACACTTGTAGTTGTCAATTTCATGAAAGCAATGACTTGAACCATCAACCTATCCATTTTACTTTCTTTGTCTACACCAGATGCTTAGGATTCGACCATTTATTACCTCCACATATACTCTCATATTCCTGCCAAGTATTTTGAATAGCAATGGCTATTATTTTTAGTTTAAAATTGACTTTTTATGGGTCATCATCTTTGTTTGAATAACAAAGACTATTCTTTGTAGTTTAAAATTGAATTTTTGTGAGCCATCATCTTTGTTTGAATAGCAATGATATTCTCAAACAATTTTCCCAAACATTTCCTTCAGCCTTTTTATTTTGTTCTATTTGCTGTGGAGGGGTACCTTTTGGAAAAAATATGGAGGACACTTCCTTGAGAAAAGTACCCTTCAAGGAAATTGTTTTGGGCACTTTCTCTACAAGAATTTGGCACCTTTTTCCTTTGAACTTTTTGTCTCAGCACTTTTTTCTGAAAGAATTCATTCAAGCTATCTTTTTAAAAGAATTCCTTCATAATTTTTGTTTGGCCCTTCAAACTTTATGAAATGGACCATCTATAAAGGACACTTGCCCAAAAAATACCCTTCAAAAACTTTGTGGAGGATCATTTTAGCTGTAAGGTACCCTTCAAAAATGTTGTAAAGTACCCTTTAGAATTTTTGTTTGGTCCATTTTCCTACAAAAGATCCATTCAAAAAGTTGAATTAGACCATTCAAAAGGAAAAAGTACCCTTTTGGAAAAGTTTCAAAGCACCCTTCGACTTTGAAAAGATATCTTTTAAAAAAATGTGTAGGGTAACTGCACAGAGACTTATCCTTCCAAAAAGATGTAAAGTACCCTTCCAAAAATTGAAAATGCAAGTGCCCCTTAAAAAAAAGTAAGTACCTTTTGGAAAGTTTAAAATGACTTTCATAAAAATTGAAATAATCCCTTTGAAAAAGTTAAACTAGACCATTTGAAAGGAAAATATCCTTGAAAATTTTTGTTTAGGGCATCTTACTTGAAAAGTGCCCTTCATAGAAGTTGAAAGTGTCCTTTAAGAAGTTTGTCTTAGGAAAATTATCTAAAAGAATTTGATACTTTTTGAAAGATAACACTTAGTCAAAAAACAAAATACCTAAAAGGTTACTATGCATAGGCTTTAGTAAAATACCAAAACCAAACTTTCTAAAAGAAATAACACTTAGTATTTTTTTGCTGAGGCTCAATGAGAAATACTCCTTTCGAAGGAAATTTAAAATATTGTACATAGCCAAATTTTAAGATGCAAGCTTGGAAGTGAAATTTGACTAACATTGTTGGTGATCCCTAGGTATGACATGCCTACTATGCCTAAGACCATTTGCCTAAATCTCTCCATTGGGCATGGATTCATGTATATAGGCACCCAAAATGACTTGAATAGACCTTAGATTAACCACAAGACAATTGAAATTACACAAGACACATAAGGTCAAAGCCACACACCAAAAAAAAGGAAGAAAATACACTTGTGTTACAAAACACTTAGCGAACACAACAATAAACCAAAACTAGACTAAACACACACACCTATGCTACTATTTACAAAATATATTTGCAATGACTTATAATAGAAATTCAGATGTATCCCATTCATAGGGATAGGCAATTATTCTCCATTAATCTTGGTTAGTTGAAAGGATTTGCTTTGATTGCTCTTGCTAATGATGCAAGGGTCACTCCACAAAGTATCAAACTTTGTATGTCTATCTGGTTTTGCTTTGTCCTCATCCCATTTCAAAACCAAGTCACTTTCCTTAAACACTATTTTACTTTCTCATTTGTCAAAGGATTTATTCATGAGTACTTGGTGGTGTTCCATGGTCTTATGTGCATTTTCCCTTGATTCTTTTAGTTATATTAGTTCTATCAATATGACTTACATTGGAGTATTTTCAAGCATTTCTAGCTGATGGACTTGCATTTCCAGCTGATGTGCAAGTCCTAGAGTAGGGAATTCTTGAGAGATGGAAAACCTAGCTTCTCTCCCATAAATAAGCACAAAAGGAGAGTTACCAATTAATCTCTTAGGATTAATCTTATTAGCCCATAAGGCTATCTTCAACTTGGTATGACATGCTCTTTGATTGTTCTCCAATGTCCTCTTGATGATCTTTATGAGATTCTTGTTAGTAGACTTAGCCAATCCATTACCTTGAGGGTAATATTTGGATGAGGTACTCAAATAAACTCCATTCCTATTTACCCACTCAAAAAATTTAACACCTATGAAAGCAAGTGCATTATAAAAATTGATAGTATAGGTAACCCCAAATCTTGTTGTGATACTCTCATAAAACTCCAATAATGAATTTTCATTTACCTACTTTAATGCAATAGCCTCTACCCACATTGTGAAGTAATCAGTAGCAGTCAATATCCATTTGTGTCCAAAACTTGATGGAGGGTTGATCACACCAATGAAATCAAGGCCCCATTGCATGAAAGGTTGGTCTACTTGGATAGGATTTAATGGAAGGGCTGTAAGTTTTTATTTTCCTAAAAATGAGGCACATTGAGGACACCTCCTAACCCAAGAGTAAAAATCCTTGAAAAGGCTAGGCCAACAATATCTAGCCCTCATTATCTTTATAGTTGTTTTTGGGGAGAAATGACCTCCATCTACACCACTATGATACTTTTCTAGTAAAATGCCAAACTAATCATTGTCAACACACATTAGTAGCACACCTTTCACATCCTTCTAAAATAGAATACCATCTACAAGACAATAAGGAATAGTTTACAATCTAAAATAACTTCTTTATGACTTGTTCAAACCATTAGGATAATCACCATTTTGGAGGAAACCAATGATGTCTTGTGTCCAACTTTGAATTGGTATGTGACTAGCTAGTTGGGGATGAGTTTGATTTGCCAAGACTTCTTCCTTTGGCCCTTGAAGATATGAAGCTAGATGTTCACACAAACCCTTTCCTCTTACCAAGTTTGTTACCTTGATATCAACATCATACTCTATTACCTTTATGATCCACCCAACTCTTTTCTCATTAAGGTATTTGCTTAGGAGGAACTCTTTGGTGCTAGAATGAGAGACCATGACATGTATTTTGTTATTTTAAACCATGTGCCTAAACCTTTTCAAACCTCTTATCACAACTAGAGCTTGCTTCTCAACAAATGTGTAAATGACCTCATAATATTCCAATCCTTGACTAAAGAATGTAATGGGTTGTTTAATTTCCTCATCATTATTTTGAATAAGCATTGCTAAGATTGTGGCAAGGTTAGCAAAAGTGTAGAGTATGAAATCCTTGTCAAAGTTTAGGTTCAAGAGAGTAGGATGTTTGGCAATTGCTTGTTTGAATGCCCCAAAATTGTTCTTACCTTCTTTTGTCTAAGCAAAATATTGGTTCTTCTTGAGCATGGTTGTAATAGGCTTTACCAAAGTAGTAAATCCTAGAATAAACCTTATTACAAATTTGATCTTGCCTAATAAACTTTGAAAACATTTCTTGTGTAGAGGCAAAGATAAGCCTAAAATGGCTTCAATCCTTTTAGGATCAATAAACAAGCCTTCTTTTGACACAACATGACCCAATAATTTGCCTTCATGAATAACAAAGATACATTTTTTTAGATTAAGAGAAACTCTAAACTCTATAAACTTATCAAAGACTTGCCTTAGATGTTTCTTGTGGTCATTAGCATCCTTGGAAAAAAAATTATATCATCAAGGTATACAAGCAAAAATTTATTGATCAAACCTTTAAAGGTCATGTCCATTTCCCTTTGGAAGGTATAAACAACATTAGACAAACCAAAATGCATATTTCTATATGCAAATGTTCCCCATTTTGTGGTGATTGTTATTTGGAACTGATCCTCCTCATTCACCAATATTTAGTTATAACGTGAATAGCCATCAAGTAGTGAAAAGTGTTGAAAACTTGAAAGCTCTTGTAAAATATATTCCATGGAAGGTAGTGGGTAATGATTTTTGAGTGAAACTATATTTAGATCCATAAAGTCCACATAGAGTCTAATCTCTCCACTCTTCTTTCAAATAGGTACAAGGTTAGCTACCCAAGTTGAGTGTTTGATAGGAAAAATAATCCTAGACTCAATCAATTTGGTGATCTCTTTTTTCAATGGTTCCTCTATCTTGGGATTGATAGGCCTTTGCTTTTGCCTAAATGGCTTAGCTCTAGGTTCTAACTCAATGGTGTGGTGAGCTAGACCTAGATCAAACACTTTTAAATCCTTGTTTTCCAAAGAAAATATATCATGAAATTTTTTACACAATTCAATGAAGGCTTGTCTTTTAGAAAGAGAACATATCTTACTAGTTTTTAGAATCTTGTCCTTAAATATCTAGATCCTTTCATAGTTATCTTCCTTTGTATACATGCTTACTCTTTCCTTCCTTCTTTGATCATCTTCATTGAACACATTCTCCAAAGTAGTTAGCCCCTTTGGTATTTTTTTGTCTTCAATTGGATAAGTTGTTCTTCATATGATTGTAAAGCTTCTTTTGATTCTTTAAAGAAAATTCTTCTTGATTTTAAATGAAGTGTACAATGTGTTTATCACTCTCAAAAAATTTCCAAGTCACTTAATTATTTGGAATATAAGGTCTCACAATGACTTTGATGTGAGGTTGGTCTTTCTCTTCACTTACATCATCAACTATATCAAAGTGTGCTCCTATCCCAACCAACCTATCAGCATGTTCATTTGAGTCTCTTGTTATAGGTTAGATATTGAAAGCATCAAAGTCCTTAATTATATCCCACACCCTATACCTATAAGACCTAAGCAAAGGCTTCTTGTCTATAGCTTGGTTTCTCACTTGATGTATAATCAATTTACTATCTCCATATACCTTCAAGTTCTTGATTCCCTTTCTTTTTACCCATTTGAGGCCATGAACCAAGCCTTCATATTCTACCACATTTCAAGTACAACTAAAATTGAATATATATGAAAAATAATACTAGTTTTTTGAAAGAGAAACCAATATGACACCAGCTCCCATCCCTACCTTGCTTCTAGATTCATCAAAAAATATTTCCCATATCCCTTCAAGTTCATGATCCTCATTAATGAGTGATGGTATAAGAATTTTCTTCTCATGCATACAATATAATCCTAATTCAATTTATTCTATCAATGCATAGGGGTCATGCTCACAAGTTTTAGTACCATACTCATCAAGAAAGAGGTTAAAAATGCCTTCAAGGGGAAAGGATGTTTCACCACTAATGTCACCTTTTTTTCTCACTAATCATACAATTCTGATTTGAACTTGTCTTGACATATCGTTAAATGTGGAACCTTGCCAAGGGTTGTGTTTATAGTTACTTTAGCTCCATATCTTGTTCTAAAAGATAGAAAAGACCAATTATCTACAAAATACCCTCTAATCTTAGTTGTGAAGTCTCTTGATAATAAAATATCAAAATGAGATAGAAGATCAACCACCACAATGTCTTATAGGATGGGGAAACTTGGACAATCATATAAGAATACTTATAAACCTTTAAAAAACCCCACCATCTTGGCTATAGTTCCATCAAGCTATAATACACCCTTATTATGAGGCTCATATTTCTATCCCAATTTATCAACAACCACTTTAGGCATAACTATGGTACTGGCCCCACTATCCATAATGTAATTGTGAACCAATTTATCTCCCATAATGAGTGTGAAGTAAAAAGGTGGAGTCATTTAAATTTGGTGGATGGTTATAGGACATAATTAGGTGTGTTGGTAAGGGCTACACCATTGTGTTTTAGAACTTGAGGGGCTACATGAATGTTTGAGAGTTGTTCTTATAGAAGTTCCTTTTGGCCATGTATATGCAATACTTCCCAAATAGAAATGCTTGTCTTGGTATTATTCAAATATTCAATAATGTTTAAAGGAGAATAAATCACCTTTTCTTTCACTTTTGAAGGTAATAAGAGAGCTTTAACTTGTTTTATTGGAGGTTTGGCAGCCTTGCTCACATTCTAACTTTGAATAGTAGTGTGACTAGTAGGATCTATTACATTGGTACTTGCACTTCGTGTTCTTGAAGAGACACTACTTGGAATCACTTGTGTTGCTAGAGTATCTACTAAAACCCTTTTTTTATCCCTTCTATTGGCTACAACAGATGTATTTCTATTCAACACATAATTGTCTTCTACTTGAAAGTTTATAAAACTAGTACTTTGGCCATTACCTTCTCCTTAAACATCTCTTTGCATGAGATTCACTTATTCTAATGTAACATAAGGAGTATCTCCTTCTTGAGCTACCAGATCTTGATTACCCTCTCCACCATTATGTATAAACTGACCTTGATAATTCCCCCAATGATCTAAATGTTCCTCTCCTTGAACTAGAATGGTGTGGATTAGAAAAATAACCTTTGTGGATGGAATAGATTTAGGATTATAGGCATTGGACTACCTATTGAAACCTTGTTGACCTTGTCCTCTTCCTTGGTTAGTGTATTGGGGTGGAGTTATATAGCCTTGTTGAGGATAATATTAAGGATTAGCTGGATCACCTGCATACATTTATGCTTGCTTGAGATGGGTTTCCAAAGACTGAATCATATCATCCTTATCTATTACATCATCTGCCTTCTTGGGAGTGGTTCTAGTTTTGACACTGGTATTGGGAGCTTATAATATGCTTGGGGCTTCAACTAAATTATGAGACAACAAAGGCATGAAGACTCTTGGAGGTAATTTCATACCTTGTATCAAACTACTCTCAGCTTTAATGGCTATCTCATATGCCTCAGGTAAAGTAAATCCTTCCATTTATTACAACATTACTGATACATTAGTGCCAATATCCTTAAGATATGTGGGGAATATAAAGCTTAGAAAAGGCCTCATTATAGGTGGCAGCCTATGCCATGTTCTTTGAAATCTCCTATGGATTCATTAGGACCTCTCTTTATCACATTCAGCTAGTGAATTAGTGAAGTATGGTCACTCTTATTTTTTAGCCTATTTACCAACAACTCTCCAAATCCATCCTAATTAGTAATACAACCACCTTTCAATGTCCTATATCAATCAAGTGCCTTCCCCTTTAGAGACATGGAAAGTAGTCTAATTACTATGTTATCTTGGGTGATATTGTGGAAATTACAAAAGTTTTAAATATCCATAATATGCTCAGATGGGGTAACAAGACCCTCTCCATTGAAATTTGGAAGAATTTTGGTAGCATTAGGAGGAATAAGATCATACACAGGAAGGTTAATTGGATTTTAGGTGTTGAAGGCTGGGAAAGGATGTTTCTTAATGATTTTTTCATCCTCTTAATCTAATATTTCATTAACCTCCTCTTCATCCTCTTCAAAACCTTCTTGTTCAATATATATAAAGGTTAGGAATGGTTCAAGGTGTTGTTATTCATGAGGAGTTTCAAGCTAAGGGACTTGATTGAAAAGACTATTAGAAGATGATCTAGTGAGGACCATGAAGTATACTATGGAAAACCTGATATACAACCAAAGGTTCTCACCTTTTGGAGTCTCCAAATGATGAATTAAGAACACTTCTACAACCTTGGATTTGTCAAGACTAGCATTCACCTTGACATGTAAACAATTAGGACCAGCTCTCCCATCGGGCATGCCAAAACTATTGTCATAAAATTGTTCACCCTAAAAAATTCTATGAAGCTCCTTCAATTTGATGAAACATTTAATCATCTCTCACTCAAGTTTTTGAGAAATTGCAAGAGAGATGAGTCTCTAGGATTGAAAAGGGCTATAACCCTAAATTCTTCTCCAAGTGTCTATTAACTAATCTAATGGTTATTCATGAAAAGGGTCAAGAGTTAACATAAAATAGAAACTATGCTAGAAAGGTGATCCACCAAGAATATATCCCACTGACTATCACACCTCTACTAAGTAACAATGATTTATAAGACTAATTCCATGCATTAAAATATCTTAACATAGTGTTTCAATGTGAAGGTAACATGCTTGAGACAATCAACAAGATACTTGACCTAAGGGGTAGATTGCACACCATAGATACAATTGCATACTTGAAAGAGAGTTTAGTGCATTTAACACACTTCACATGACCTATTAACATCACAAACTGTGTTTAAACATGAAGGATAAAGGGAGTATGGATCATTTTATCACTTGGATCCACTATACATCACTCACATACTCAGATAGAAGTTCACAAATTCAAAATTGGTCTTGTATTCAATGTTAAAAATCAAAGTGCAATGACATTTTAGTAGGGATTACACTAAAACAATTTTTTTCCCCCTACAATAGCCAAAACGTCTTAAGTTATAGAACTTTGAAGAAGAGATAGAGAAGAGAAGTTGAAGAGGTATAAGGACACGCGTCATCAATATAAAGATTAGTTACAAATGTATGAGAGAGATGGATGAGGTGAGACATGTAATGCTATGAGGTTTACTTGTCTAAAACAAGTAAAAATAATGGTGGCAAGTGACATAAAACCTTTAGGTGTGGCATAAGGAACTACTTCTATCGAGGATCATCCATGAGCATTTGAAACTAAAAATAGAGAAGCTGGCACATAACAATGATAAGGGGGATAAAACTCATGAAAATAGTCAAAAAATGTTCTTTATAACTACTAGCTATCCTATGGACACCTATAGTTTTCAATTTTGTGGAAGTAATGACTCGAACCATCAACCTATCCATTTTACTTGCTTTATCTACACCAAATGCTCAAGATTCAACCATTTGTTACCTCCAAGTCTACTCTCATGTTCTTACCAAGTATTTTGAATAATAATGGCTATTATTCATAGTTTAAAATTGAATTTTTTTGGGTCTTCATATTTTTTTAAATAGAAATGGCTATTCTCTATAGTTTAAAATTGACTTTCTATAGGTCATCATCTTTGTTTGAATAGCAAAGACTATTCTCAGATAATTTTCCCAAAAAATTCCTTCAACCTTTTTATTTGGTCCTCTTCATTTCATAGGGGTACCATTTAGAAAAAAAAATTAAGACACTTCCTTGAGAAAATTACCTTTCAAGCAAATTATTTTGGGCACTTTCTCTACAAGAATTTGGCACTTTTTTTTTTGTCTAACTTTTTGTCTCAACACTTTTTTATGAAAAAATTCATTCAAGCTATCTTTCTAAAAGAATTCCTTAAAAAAAAAAATTTGACCTTCATACTTTGTGAAATTGACCATCTATAAAGGACACTTGCTCAAAAATACCCTTTGAAAACTTTGTGAAGGACCATTTCAGCTGTAAGGCACCCTTCAGAAAAGTTGCAAAGTACCCTTTAGAATTTTTGTTTGGTCTATTTTCCTACAAAATAACCCTTTGAAAAAGTTGAATTGGACCATTTAGAAGGAAAAATTACCCTTTTAAAAAGTTTCAAAGTAACCTTTATCTTTCAAAATATATCTTTCAAAAAGATGCGTAGGGTAACTGCTCGGAGACTTATCCTTCAAAAAAGTTGTAAAGTACCCTTCAAAAAATTGAAGATGATCCTTTGAAAATGCAAGTGCCCCTTCAAAAAATGTAAGTAACTTTCATAAATTTGAAAATTAATTTAAAAAAAAAAAATGAAATGATCCCTTCAAAAAATTTGAACTGGACCATTTGAAAGGAAAATACCCTTTAGACATTTTGTTTAGGGCATCTTGCTTGAAAAGTGCCCTTCGAAGAAGTTGAAAGTGTCCTTTAGGAAGCTTCTCTTGGAAAAATTATCTAAAATAATTTGATGCTTTTTGAAAGATAACACTTATTCCAAAAAAAAAAAAAAAACCTAAAAGATTACTATGCACAGGCTTTAGTAAAGGATTGAAATCAAACTTTTTGAAAGAAATAACACTTGTTACTTTTTCACTAAGGCTCAATGAGAAATACTCCTTCCAAAGGAAATTTTTGAATGCTGTACTTGGAAAATTTTGAATATTCAAGCTTGGAAGTGAAATTTGACCAACGGTTACAATTTGAAAACCCTGTTTGCCTAAACAATAGACATGTGCATGCTCCTTTAGTAAAAGGCTTGCTGACATCACAACTAGGCATGCTCTAGTAGGGAAAACAATATTGCAATAATATAGGTATAATATCCAAATATTAGTGATTTAATAACATATTAAGGTGCTAAACAATGAATAAAAGGGCCAAGTAAACACAAATAAATCACACATTTTAGATAGAGTAAAAAAATATTGAACACTATTAAGATTAAATACCTGAAAATAAGGATTTTTGTACATTTTAGATAGAGTAAAAAAATTATTTTGAACACTATTAAGATTAAATACTTGAAAATAAGGATATGTAGAAATGATATTAACAAATATGGTCGATGCTTCAGACACTCTACAACCTACTCTATTATAATATGTTAGCGCTCTACAGTGTATGTTTAGAAAAACTAAGAATATGTATGAATAAGAATATATGTGGTCAGACATAATTGGTAGTTTTTGTTCCTCTTAAAAATGTGTGAAAATTATACAAACCCTATTTTACAAATTAAATTTGAATTTCAAATTTGTTGGGGACTCCTGCCTATTTTTGAATGCAAATGCACCTCAAATAGAAAAGTCAAATTGAAGGCGAGTGATATATTTAATATATTAAAATGATATTTATATATATTATATTAAAATATATAATATTTATTTAAAATATATATTATATAATGTAATATAATATTAAAATATTATATATTATATAATATATTTTATTATTATTATATAATATATATTAATATCATTTATAAATTAAATTATAATTATATATTATATATTTCAGTACAGGGGAAAGGTCTTAGTAGCTATGCACCCTAACTTTTGACATTGAATTAAGGTGCCATAACATCACATTAGATTTTGAAAATTTTAATATGTCATCTTAACTAATTATAACTAAGGTTTCAAGATCTAAAACATTATACATTTTATGATATAACCGATTTTATCACGAGAGGTCATAAAAAGCATTTTTAAACCTATGACCAAAACTTAACCTTTAGAGTACCAATAGTCGTGCATAAAAGTATCAATACTTGAGTCTTTCTTGTCAAGATGTGATTGGTTACTTTTAATTTTATAAAACAAATATTGAACAACTATTAGATACTACATGTTCAACTTCTGGTGCACTTTAATATTTATACACACTAATATGATCCATCATTGGAGAACATGTTAACAAAAGTGGAGAGACATAAAAATTTAAAAATTTATTATGGTTCACTATTCTCTCACCCTTGTCCATGTGCATATCACTTCACACACACAAACACATATCATGACATCTAATATATGTATTGGTGAGAGGGGTTATGTAAAGCGAAAGAGTGTAAAATTATAATTGATAGTTAAACCTAGTAATTATAAACCCTTGATAATGTCAAAATATTAATTAAGTTCATATTTAAAGATAATTTGAGCATAATAGAATATTCCTTGGCACATGCAAAACATCCAATAACATCCATGAGGTACAGCTACAAAGGTTGTAAAATGAAAAATGCTAATTGTCACTACTCCTAGCTTATTACAATGGTTGGTTATCATTTGTTTGTATTATTGATTTTGTAAATAGGTGCATTGAATACATGAATCTTAGTAACTATGCATTACAAAAAAACCATGAACAAGGCCACAGTATAGATGAGTCAAAAATGCCAAATAATCTTGTCCACAAAAACTGATGAACACATCTCGAACTTACTTTGTGTCACCTGTAATCGGAAACACATCTCAGAATCAAAATTCAAAGTTAAATCTAGTGAATAAATTATCATTCTGGTATATAAACTAGAGAAATAAACTAAAGGATTTGAGTGGAGAAATAAACTCACTAGGATAGATATTATTTAATGCTTTATCTTAATTTGAATCTGTTGAACATAAGAATTAAGTATCACTAATTTAAATTGCAACTCAAAATCCCTAATGGTTAACTAAAATTTGATGGTCATTTTGTAAAGTAGAATAAGCTTGATTCCTTTATATAATTTTTATGTAATCTAATAGTTCACAAACTTTTATAACCAAGTTTGAAGGGATATTGAAAATTAATAATTCACATGCTTTATTGCCAATTGTCCTATGCCAAGTGTCATCTACAACATCAAATTTAATTCTTATGACAACTTGGTGATATGTGATTGCAAATTTTAATTTAATTCCCTCCAAACATAATAATTTTTGATAGATTTGATCTTCAAATTAATCTACCTCATTTGCTACGCACATGGAAAAGCACTAGAGTTTTAAATTTGTACATGTGATCACATTTATCCTTTTTTAAATGTTACGTGGCATTATACAGCATAAAAATTACTTTAATTTTGTTAAAAATTTTAAAATTATTTACTTACCATTAACAATAATATATACATATATTATAATTTCTATAATCTTGATTAATGAAGTTTTTGTGATTCTTGATTTTACTACATTGATGTGATTTGGCCCTATAAATTATGATTTTCAAATCACTTCACTACATATCCAATTTATAATGATACATGGATCATTTAATTCCATTAATTAAAATACACCTTTTGTAATGGAGAAGGGATATGTGATTTAACCTTGTTGATACATGATTATTTTAATTTAATGTCCATTGCCTACCAAACCTTCTTAATGTTTGATTTATTTGCTCTTCGACGTAATCTGTTGCACACATGATGAAGCAACACATATTTTTAAATCCATACTAGTGATTGAATTTTTTGACCCCATAATGTTAAAGCCCATTTTCATTTTATGTGGCATTATACACTTCGTTAAAGGTATAAAAATTCATTTAATTTTATTAAAAATATAATATTATTTCTATAATATTAACAATATATAGATGTATTAAAATATGTTATACTAAAATATATAATATATAATAATGATTTATAATCTATATTAACATATATATATTATATGATATAATAAAATTTATTAAAATAAAAATATACTCTATGAAATATATAATTTATATATAATATTAATATATATTTAATTAGTTTAATATATTATGATATATATTATAATATGTCAATTATATTTTTTTAATAACTAATATAATTTTTGTGTGTGGGGGGGGGGGGGGTAAGAGGGTTTATGTGAAGTGAAAGAGTGTAAATCAAAAATTAAACCTACTAGTTGCTCCAAACCCATGACATTGATGCCAAAATAAGTTCATCTTAAAAATAATTGTGGGTGCAAACTTATCAAGATCTAAATCACCATGCAATGTTTTAGTCTATGATGGTTTGCATTATTCATATAAAGAGACAGCCTCTAAGCACAATCACTATGTTAAAATTGCAACTCCCTTGGTTTCAATTAGGGGTATCTATATTCACTAGATAAGGAACACCACAGTTGTACATGATCAGGTTTTGTCTTGGTGATTGCAATGGAGAGATTTCTTTTGTTACAATGGCACTAAAAATTAAAAGTGACCAAGAAGAATTTTGGGTTTATAAATATGAAAATGTTTTGAAGTGGAAATATATTTTTAAATGATTTAGGAGGATCCACATCCACTTCAAATATAGAAGTTGTCAAATTGTAGATTGATCATTGGCACAACGTAGAGATCGTCAAGCGAGATCCCTGTGAAGCTCAAAGCTTACGAAAACAACCTCCGAGAGCTAATAAAGGATAACAGAAAGAAAATGGAGGAAGTAACGTCCAACATTTGTGCAGCTGCTATCAATATAGGTAAACGAGCCAATGAGGAGACCAAAGCACTAGAGGGTCCCAGCAAAAGGACAAGGCAAAGTTCCAGAAAGAAAGATAAACAAAAAGGAGCTTTGCTAGAGGTTACCACCCAGGAAACTACTTTGAAAGGAAAAGAAGCCATGAACTTGATACTGGAACTAGATGAATAATCTAGTCCTTCTTGTTGGTTAAGAAACTGGTACTGATCTTTGTTCTTCTTTTGTTAGCTTTTGTTTGTTGTACCACCAGACTTTTGTTTCTGGGTTTTGACTGGATGTGTCTCTTATGGTTTCATGACCATTCAAATCCTATTTTTGCTACCTCACTATAGTGTTTTTTAGGCATTGCCTGTGGGCTTAGTTGTTCTTATTTTTCTCTCTGTTAAAGGGTTTTGGGGCCCCTTCAAATCCTGCTTTTACCTCTAATCTAAAACGTAGAGATCGTCAAGATATTTTTGGTACAATTTGAAAGGGTCAATTTCAATCCCATATGCACAAGATATCACACATTGAAGTCTCTAGATCAATAAGGTAAAATGTGACACATGATGATGTGGCATAATTCTAGAATGCCAAGTGGACAAATCATGAGGTGACACATGAAAACACATTCAAGAAAAAATCAAGTTTGTTTCAATTTACATTTTCATCTTTGGCAAGCAAATACATTGACTGCCATAAAAAAGGTTGGATATGGGGACCGTAGTCAGTGGAGTCTGATTTTGTCTTGGAAGGGGACCCTATCACTGATAGAGCTTTGGAGCATTTAGTTAGACATCGATAAGGGTCAAATTGGGAGTGGTCTACATGGTAGGTCCTCAAGCCACCACATGGATTGCCACCACTATATTATTTCATGGTTGAATTTTATTAATAGTCACTTAGTGACTATATTTTTATGTAATTAATTAATTACAATGCCAAAAATCATCAAGAATGCCAACCCACCAAGCTGGTCTATCAAGTTTGAGAACATTCCAACCAAAAGTTCCATTCCATGTTCCAAAGCCCATGGATCACATCGAAGACCAAGCTAAGAAGTATGCCCACCATAAAATTTCCACAGACTTAACCAACATGCCACATCCATGCCAATGCCTACATATAGGCATCATCAACCATGAAGTTCATGGGATTTTAATACTAAATAAAGTTCCCACTTTACCAATGTGAGACTAAATGGATGAACACACAAGCCAACGTAGATAGACCTTAAGTGCACATGAATGGGGGAGCATCCAAAATGGCTTGAAGACCATGTAGTAGTGGTGGTAAGAGTCTATTTAAAGACTTAAGTTGGAGTTCCCATGGTCAATGTGGGATATTTGTTATGATAACAACAAATGCCCACATCATGGGTTTTAAACCCTACCAATTTTGGTAAAAGGATTAAGTTCCCACCATCACACCCAAAATCCCAAACATTATATAAAGTGGTAAAATTTGTATCTAAACAATATGGAGCAGACTCTGTATAAGGGCTTTTAGACCATTTTGTCAAAATCCTAAGTTTTGAAGCACTTGGAGAGATTTTCAATTTTCAGTGTAAACTAGGGAAATGTCATAGACTCTGTGGTGATTTCAATGGTGTGTTGAATGTCCTGTGTTGAATGGTTCTATGAAATTTACATCTCTTCACTCAGTTAGCATCCTTCATAGATGATGGCATAGAGCTTCACTTGGATCAAACTTGGATCATGTATTTTGAGATAGGGTATGTTTTTACACCTAGTCATGATGATTCCAGTTAGACATCAGACTCGTATGTACTAGGTGACCATCAAGAACTTGAAGGCAAGCTGCATGATGACCCATAGGGTGACTACTAAAGAAGCTAGGCCCACACCAAGATTCTATAATTGGTAAATAATCTTAGGTGTTAGTTAAAAGATTTCAAGTTTTTTGGTTTATCCATTTGTATATACTGATAAAACCAACATAAATAATGTGTTAGTTAGAATGTATGAATAAGACCCATATGAGCAGTATTGTGACATAAATCATGCATAATTTTTAAATACCCAAGAGGCACTATTTGTATTTGTATATAAATGCATTGTAAAAATTGTAGCTTGTTATGTTGTGGAAGTCATATGTAGAGAAGTATTGAGTGACAAGTTTATCATACTAAAGTTTTCTTCTCACATTTTGGTAGACATTTTCCATTAACAATAGTATATGTAGATTAGGGTATGCTTGTTTATATTAAGTATTATTTTATAGTGAACCATTTAGTAGACCCAAAAATCACTAGATCCACACACATACTTCTATGTAGACGCCATAAGACTATGTAGTAGAAGAGGAAATTAATGGATGTGTTATTATCCACATGTAAAGGTTGTTAAAGCTATGTAGTAGAAGAGGACATGTATACACAAAAAATCATAGTTATATTTAGAGGCTCATTATAACCATGTGATCAATTAGTTGTTCCAAGAATTATAGGCATAATTATGGAACCCGAGTAGGCTGATAAAGACCTATTAGAATTCTTTAGAACTAATTGGCATTTCAAAGGATCAAGTTGGCTACCAGATTTTGGTGGACTAAAATCCATCTTAGTAGGGAGGATTGATCTAAGAGGATCCACATTCACTCCAAAAATAAATTTAGTCAAATTGTAGATAGGTCATTGGCATAATGTAGATCTCATCGAGAGCTTTCTAGTGCAATTTTAATGGGTAAATTTTGAGCCCATATGTGCAAGATATCATGTGTTGAAGTATCCAAATCAATAAGGGAAAAAGTGACATAGGGTGATGTGGCATAATCCTAGCACACCAAGTGGACATATTTTGAGGTGATACATGACAACACATTCAAGAAAAATTTGAGTTTTTTTCAATTTGCATCTTCATCTTTAGCAAGCATATACATTGACCAGCATAAAAAAGGCCAACTATGGAGACTATAGTCGATGGAGTCTACTTTTGTCTCAGAAGGGGACCCTACTACTGATAGAGCTTTGGAGCATCCGGTTGGACATCAACAAGTGTCGAATTGGGAGTGGTCCACATGGTTAGTCCTCAAGCCACCAAGTGTCTTACCACAACTATATTATTGCATGGTCAAATTTTATTAATAATCACCTAGTGACTATATTTTTATATAATTAATTAATGACCATGCCAAAGACCATCAAGAATGCCAACCCACCAAGCTCATATACCAACTTTAAGAAAATTCCAATCAAAATTTCCATGCCACATTCCAAATCCCATGGATTACATCAAAGACTAGGCCACAAAGTATTCCCACCAAAAACTTGCCATAGGATTAACCAACATGCCACGTCCATGCCAATGCCTACATATAGGCATCCTCAACCATGAATTTTGTGGTATTTTAATTTTAAAGAAAGTTCCCACTTTACCAATGTGGGACTAAATGGATGAGCACACAAGCCAACATGGATAGAGTTCAAGTGCACGTAGATGGGGGAACATTCAAAATGGCCTAAATACCATGTAGTAGTGGTAGTAAGAGTCTATTTAAAGAATTAAGTTAGAGTTCCCATGGTCAATGTGGTATATTTGTTATGATAACAACAAATGCCCATGACATGGGTTTCAAACCCTATCAATTTTGGTAAAGGATTAAGTTCCCACCATCACACTCGTAAGCCCAAACATTATATAAAGCAGTCCAAGTTGTATTTAAACAACATGGAATAGACTATGTATAAGGGCTTTTAGACTAGTTTGCCAAAATCCCAAGTTTTGAAACACTTGGAGAGATTTTCACTTCTCAGTTTAAACTAGGGAAATGTCCTAGACTTTGAGACAATTTCAATGGTGTGTTGAATTTCCTATGATGAATTTATTAAATCCATTTTTTAAGTTTTTTATTGATATATTTTGGTGAAAATCCATAGGAATTCAAGATTGCATTGATGACAAGAAGGTGGAAAGTCTGTCCATGGATGTCAGGGCTTTCTGAAGGTCTATTGCCAAATTATATGCAGTCTTAGAGTGTGCATTTGATAATTTTAAGGGTTAGCCATGTACTCACTTTTTAGGGAAATAGATCAATTCATACTTTAAGTGAACCTAGAGATGTAGGCATTATCAAACTTCATTATCATGTGTTTGTCATGAGTTGATTTTATTTATGCATTGTTTTTCTACATTTTGATTAATCATGTTTATTAATTACTATTGAATGCATAATTAGTTAAAATATGATAAAAGGTCAAATTTAGTTTCATTTCCTTGAGTGTTTTTGGAAATAAAGTGATTTTATGAAATGATCTAAGGTAAACTCTTTTTACATCGAAATAAGTGTTAGTTTATAGATAAAATTTGGTATAATAGTGGTTCTTGCCAGTCACTAACATCTTTTTTGTAGTGTGTGTGTGGCTATTTGGGACCTATTTGAAGCCATGGATTTATATGCATGGATGCATTTTGCCATGATTATTTTGTTACTGGGAATGATGATACAAATGATTATGTCATGCTGAAGAGAGAAGACATAATGGATGATAGAACTAAACATGATGGTGTTGAACATGAGTGCACATCAACATAGATAGGATCAATGGATCATCAAACTCTAGTAAAAAGAATATTATCTTTTTGATCAGTTAGAAAAATATTTTAGAAGATAAAATTCCATTGATATGATCCCATTACTTTAGCCAATCCAATTTGTAGACATTATTTGAGATGTGGACATGTGGTAAAACATTGTTGGTCGTGACATCTTGATTATGCATCATAGTGGTTCCAATAGAGGAATGTGGGTAGAGGAAAGAATCATACTGCTCCAAGTAACAATCAACATTAAAACTCCTAATTTGATAGAGGACACCATCTAGACCTATGGATATTTTCTTATGATCCATGAGAGCCTCTAGATAGAGTATTCCAATCATTTCATAGGGATGTGTCATTAAAATTATTTTTGATGGGGACATCAAAATAGGTTATGTGACCACTGACATAGTACATCGATTAGGCTTACCAACATTTCCACTGCCTCATGCCAAAATAGTTGGCATATGGAATGGTATTATCTAAGGTATGGAAACATGTTGTTATACCTTATGATTTGCAATCGGGAGATAGTTCTTAGATATGGTGACTCTCGATATCATTCCATTGGAGATGAATGAGATGGTTCTAGGAAATTGATATCTCTTCACTTAGTAAGCATCCTTAAGAGATGATGGCATATATCTTCACTTGGATCACACTTGGATCTTGTAGTTGGAGATAGGGCAGGTCTCTAGACCTAGTCATGATTATTCCAATTAGACATCAAACTCATATGTACCAGGTGACCATTAGTAACCTAAAGGTGAGCCACTTAATGATCCATAGGGTGAATATTAAAGGAGTTAGGCCCACACAAAGATTCTATATATGGTAAAGAATCTTAGGTGATAGTTAAAGGATTTTGAGTATTTTTGTTTATCCATTTGTATATAATCATAAAACCAACATAAATAATGTGCTAGTTAGAATGTATGAATAAGACCCATATGAGTATTATTGTGACATACATCATGCACAATTTTTAAAGACCCAAGAGACATTGTTTGTATTTGTATATACATGTATTGTAAAATTGGTAGTTTTTTTTGTTGTAGAAGTCACCTATAGAGAAGTATTGAGTGATGGGGCTGGTTTAGGTCTACATAAGAAAAGAACTGAATAAGATCAAAATAATTAAACACAATAATATATTACACACTATATTTCTTATACACTCTCTCCTTAATTCATTTAAGACATATTAAAAACATATATAAGAATAATGTTTCCTATAATAATGGATTACTAAATCCATACTAAATCTCTCAATCCTCCTAAATATTTTAAGTATGATATATTATTATAACATATAAAAATATATCTAACAATAATAATCTATGTTATCATATTGACCATACAGTTTTAACAACCTAATATTTACTAACTATTTACCTCTTAGTAAATATTACTTACACAATATTAATAATGTGAACAATATTCTAACATTCACCCCCTTGTGAGAATTATTAATCCTATCTACACCCCCTTAATGTGAGCATGGGGAAAACATATATCTTTAAGAATTGGCCCAAATAGAATCATATGCCAACACATACTTTTAGGTCTACATACTACTATTTGAATCTTGTTGTCTGGATCTTGCTGCACATGATCACTAGAATTCTTCCCACATATGTGACATTTAACTACACTAGATGTGTCACTGGCTGATTATCTCCATAAAGAAGTAAGGCAATTAGAGGATCTTTGTAGTTAGAGGATTTTTGTAGTTAGTTACCC
The DNA here is from genome assembly GCA_037957365.1 of Torreya grandis. Taxonomy (NCBI): domain Eukaryota; kingdom Viridiplantae; phylum Streptophyta; class Pinopsida; order Cupressales; family Taxaceae; genus Torreya; species Torreya grandis. The sequence goes on along the minus strand of JARHVA010007231.1, from coordinate 660,098 downwards.
TCCTATACAACTATTGACCACATTTCATTATATGCACACTCTTCCTTATCTCCAATAGTATAGGTTTTTCAAACAAGTAGGGGAATGAAAAACACACACTGAATGTCACATTTTACCTTGTAAGAAATCAACTTCTTACTTGTAGCCACTGTGAATGATTGTGCCACTCAATCTCACACAACAAAGAAGACTCCCACTACCACTGGCAATATTCTTTGACTTTAGTCTATTTAGTTATTAATGGAAAATGAAACATATCTTTATGTTCCTATTCTATAATACGAACATTTCCACACCACACAACTTAAATAGTAAATGTATATACCACATTGAAAACCACATGGCCACCAAATCAGTATGTGGCCTCATCAATGATTCTTAGAGAGAGGTCACTGAATAACCTCCAACCTTCATGTAGCCTCTACCCTCTAGTATAGGATACTACTTTCTCAACAAGAATGTTGATGAAGCTCAAATAAGGATAAACTCCTCCCATAATTCAGGCGTCATGTCAAGTGAAAATGCGTCTGTGAGGTAATTTTTTTTTATTTTTACAATTTTGATAGTGAAACCAAATAAATTTTGACTCTAGAATCGACACTTTTAAGATTTTTTGATGAATTTTGACTTTTTATGATGTTAACACTTTTGACACTGTTTTACAAACAATGACTCTTTACACATTTTTAATGACTTTAATATCGACACATTGGATTTTTTATAAATAATGACACAAACTATAACCATATATAACTTGAATCTTGTTTAAGAAACTACTAACTACAAAATACAATTGACTAATGAATTAAGACATATGATATGAATTTTATACGAATGATCTACATAACATATGTCAAAATGGACCATTAAAACATATAAAACACACTTAACAAAAACTAAATCTAGTTTAACTTGTCAAAATGACAATACTATGAATATTACTTTTTTTACTAAACTTAAATTTTAAACATGACCTTGACTTATGGTAAATGAATGGTTATGAATATTGAAATAACATGAAAAAAATAAAACATATAAGACAAAGGCTCAAAAGTAATAAACAAAAAATGATGACTAAACTTTTATAAAGAAAATTAAATATTCCAATATCACTGAATTTTGGACATGTGCTTTTTGAATGGTAAAGAGAAGACAATGAGACCAGGATTGGTATAAGCCAAATCACATGGGATTAATGTAATAATTGATTTCATTTTCTCCTCTTGGAACCATACTAATCTAAAAAATTGAATTATTTAGCTTGAATTGTGGCACTCAAATGACAGTTGGATGATGCTTTAAAGAACATGAACTTTGGAATGTATGACCTGCTAGTTTCCTTTGAAATATTCACTAAAAAACTACACAAAAGATATTATTAGAGTATTTGATAATGGGTGATGGAGATTTTAACATACTAATGAAGACAAAATAATCCTTGTTAAACTAGAGTCTATAGTGCATAAAGAAATATGTGCTGAATAAACCAAATTGAATGGTAGATCCATAGAGATTAGGTGAAAATTTATTACAATATGAATAAATTTCAAACAATGAGATAGATCCATGGTTGAAGATGATTCTAAAGGTAGTGAGATAGAGAAATTGTGCAAATCTATAGTGGATGATGATTCCAAAGACAATCTCAATATCATTAAATTTCAACTAATGAGATAGTTGTCTAAGCTATATTTTAATATTATTGTGCAGATTAATTTGATTCAATTGAAAAAATACATTAGGAGATGTCACAAAGACTGTGGTGCACCAAAATAAATGTTTAGAACAAATTTAATAACCAAATGCTATTTACCTCTAGATTTGTGCTTGAAACACTACATCTTTCTTTATTGCACCACCTGGCATGAGTATGTGAAGCTCAAGGAATTGAATCGAAAAATGTTGGAGCCACATTAATAGTATATAAAATAATCTAAGATTCTCATTTTAATTCTTTGCTTTGATACTAGATGATTTGGATGGTTCATGTCTGCATAATAAAAAAGCCAAATATGATCAAAATAATTAAACATAATAATATATTGCACACTATATTTATTCTACACTCTCTCCTTAATTCATTCTAGACATATTACAAACATATATAGGAATAATGTTTCTTATAATAGGGGATTCCTAAATCCCTACTAAATCTCTTAATCCTCCTAAATATTCTAAGTATGATATATTATTATAATAGACAAAAATATATCTAACAATAATAATCTATGTTACCATATTAACCATATAGTTATAACAACCTACTATTTACTAACTATTTACCTCTCAGTAGATATTACTTACATAATATTAATAATGTGAACAATATTCTAACATTGAGTGACAAGTTTATCAAAATTAATTTGTCTTCTCACATTTTGGTAGACATTTTCCATTAACAACATTATATGCAAATTAGGGTATGCTTGTTTTTATTAAGTATTATTCTACAGAGAATAGTTTAGTAGACCCAAAAAGCACTAGATCCCCACACATACTTATGTGTAGAGGCCATTAATACTATGCAATAGAAGAGGATGTTAATTGATGTGTTATTATCCACGTGTAAAGGCCGTTGAAGCTATGCAGTAGAAGAGGACATGGATACACATACAAAATGATAGTTTTATGTAGAGGCTCATTGTATCTTTGCAACAATAGAAGAATAGAGAAATATTTGATCAATCAATTATTCCAAAAATTGTAGGCACAATTGTGGAATTTGAGTAGACTGATAAAGACCCATCATAATTCTTTAAAATCGAATGGCATTTCATAGGATAAAGTTGGATACCAACTTTTGGTGGACCAAAAGCCCTCTTAGTAGGGAGGATTCATATATGAGGATATACATTCACTCCAAAAATTAAATTCATCAAATTTTAGATTGATCATTATCACAATGTAGAGCTCATTGATATTTTTCTAGCATAATTTGAATGGGTCAATTTTGAGCCCGTATGCACAAGATATCGCATGTTGAAGTCTCTAGATCAATAGAGCAAAATGTGACACAAGGTGATGTGGCATAATCTTAGCATGCCAAGTGGAAAATTCATGAAGTGACACATAACAACATGTTCAATAAAAAATCAAGGTTTTTTTAGTTTGCATCTTCATTTTTGGCAAGCGTATACATTGACTGACATAAAAAAGGCTGGCTATGGGGACCATAGCTAGTGGAGTCTAATTTTGTCTTAGAAGGGGACCCTGTCAACGATAGAGATTTGGAGCATCTAGTTGGACATCAACAAGTTTCAAATTGGAAGTGGTCCACATGGTAGGTTCTCAAGCCACTAAGTGTCTTGCTACCACTATATTATTTCATGGTTGAATTTTATTAATAATCACCTAGTGACTATATTTTTATGTAATTAATTAATTACCATACCAAAGACCATCAAGAATGCCAACCCACCAAGCTCATCTACCAAGTTTGAGAACATTCCAGTCAAAAGTTTTATGCCACATTCCAAAGCCCATGGATCACATCGAAGACCAAGCCATGAAGTATGCCCACCACAAACTTGACATAGGCTTCACCAACATGCCACATCCATGACAATGCCTACATATAGGAATCCTCAACCATGAAGTTTATGGGATTTTAATACTAAAGAAAGTTCCCAGTTTACCAATGTGGTACTAAATGGATGAACACACAAGTCAACATGGATAGAGCTCAAGTTCACGTGGATGGGGGAGCATACAAAATGGCTTAAAGACCATGTAGTAGTGGTAGTAAGAGTCTATTTAAAGACTTAAGTTAGAGTTTCCATAGTTAATGTGGGATATTTCTTATGATAACAAAAAATGCCCATGGCATGGGTTTCAAACCCTACTAATTTTGGTAGAAGGATTAAGTTCCCACCGTCACACCTGTGAGCCCAAACATTATATAAAGTGGGTAAATTTGTATTTAAAAAACATCAAACATACTATTTATAAGGGATTTTATGCCACTTTTCTAAAATCCCAAGTTTTGAAAATTAAACTAGGGAAATATCCTAGACTCTGAGACAATTTCAATAGTGTGTTGAATGTCTTATGATGATTTTATTAAATCCATTTTGTAAGTATATTATTGTGATTTTTTGGTGAAAATCCATAGGAATGCAAGATTACATATATGATAAGAAGGTGGAAGGTCCGTTCATGGATGTTAGTTCTTACTAAAGGTCTATTGCCAGATTATATGTAGTTTTAGAGTGTCCATTCGACAATTGTAAGGGTTATCCATGTACTCACTTTTCATGGAACTAGAATGGTTTATACTTTAAGAGAACCCAAAGATGTACGCATTACCAAACTTTGTTATCATGTGCTTGTCATGAGTTGATTCTATTTGTGCATTCTTTTTCCATATTTTGATTAATCATGTTTATTAATCACTATTGAATTCATAATGAGCTAAAATATGATAAAAGGTCAAATTCAATTTCATTTCCTTGAGTGTTTCAATAAATTGAGTTATTTAATGAAAGGATCCAAGGTAAACTCTTTTTTCATGTAAATTAGTGTCATTTTATGGATCAAATTTGGTATCAGAGTGGTTCTTACCAGTCACTAACAAATTTTTCATAGTGTGTGTGTGGCTATTTGGGACTTACTTAAAGCCATGGATATGTATCTATGGATGTAGTTTCACATGATGATTTTTTTATTGGTCATATTGATATAAATAATTATGTCATGCTAAATAAATTAGACACAATGGATGATAGAACTAAACATGATGGTGGTAAACATGAGTGCACATTAGTGCAGATAGGATCAATGGATCATCAAACTCCAACAAAAAATACATTCTCTTTCTGATTAGTTATCAAAAGAGTTAGGATAGAGAAAATGCCATCAAAATGATCTTAGTACTTTAGCTAATCCAATCTATAGTCATTTATTGAGACATGGACATGTGGTAGAACATTGCTAGTTGTGACATCCTGATTATGCACCACAGTGGTTCCAATAGAGGAATGTAGGTAGAGGAAAGAATCCTCCTACTCCAAGTACCAGTCAAAATTTATAATCCCTAATTAAATAGATGACACCATCTAGACCTTTGGATATTGTCTTATGATCTACAAGAGCCTCCGGATAGAGTATTCTAATCATTTTATAGGGATGTGTCATTAGACTTTTTTTTTATGGGGACATTGGAATAGGTTATGTAATAAATGACATAGTATGTTGATTAGGCTTGCCAAAATTTCCATTACCTCATGACAAAATAGTTGGCATGTATAATGTAATTATCCAAGGTATGGTAGCATGTTGTTGCACCTTATGATTTACAATTGGGAGATATTTCTTAGATATGGTGACTCTTGATATCATTCCATTGGAGATGAATGAGATGGTTTTGAGAAATTTATGTCTCTTCATTTGGTAAGAATCTTTTAGAGATGATGGCATAGAGCTTCACTTGGATCACACTTGGATCATGTAGTTTAAGATAGGGTAGGTGTCTAGACCCAATCATGATGATTCTAGTCATACATCAAACTTGTATATACCATGTGACCATCAGGAACCTAAAAGTGAGCCATATGATGATCCATAGGGTGACTAATAAATGAGTTAGGCCCACACTAGGATTCTATAGCTGGTAAGGATTCTTAGGTGCTAGTTATAACTTTAGTATTTTGGTTTATCCATTTGTATATACTCATAAAACTAGCATAGATAATGTGCTAGTTATAATGTATGAATAGGACCCATATGGGTAGTATTATGGCATACATCATGCATAGTTTTTAAAGACCCAAAAGGTATTGTTTATTATTTTTATATACATGTAATATAAAAATTATAGTTTGTTATGTTGTAGAAGTCACCTATAGAGAAGTATTGAGTGATAGGTTTATCATACTAAAGTTCTCTTCTCACATTTTGGTAGACATTTTCCATTAACAATAGTATATGTAGATTAGGGTATGCTTGTGTTTGTTAAGTATTATTTTATAGAGAATAGTTTAGTAAGCCTAAAAATCTCTAGTTCCACACATGTGCTTCTGTGTAGAGGCCATTAAGACTATATATCAGAAGAGGATGTTAATAGCTATGCTATTATCCATGTGTAAAGGTTGTTAAAGCCATGAAACAAAAGAGGACATGGATACACATACATAATCATAGTTTTTTGTAGAAGCTCAATATAATAGTGTAATAGTAGAGGAATTGTGGAAGATGTGATCAGTCAATTATTCGAAGTGTTGTAGGTGCAATTGAGGAACCTAAGTAGACCAATAAAGACCCATGAAAATTCATCATAACTGAATGGAATTTCAAAGGATCAAGTTAGATACCATATTTTGGTAGACCAAAAACACTCTTAGTAAGAAGGATTGATCTAGGAAGATCCACACTCACTCTAAAAATAGAATTCATCAAGATAGAGCTCATTAAGATATTTCTAGCACAATTTAAATGGGTCAAATTTGAGCTTGTATACATAAGATATCACACATTGAAGTCTATAGATCTATAGGGAAAAAGTTGACACAGGGTGATGTGGCATAATCCTAGCACACCAAGTGGATAAATCATGAGGCAACATGTGACAACATGTTCAAGCAAAATTCAAGTTTATTTTAGTTTGCATCTTCCTCTTTGGCAAGCGTATACATTAACTGGCATAAAAAAGGCTGACTACGGGGACCATAGCTAGTGGAGTTAGCTTTTTTATTAGAAGGGGACCCTACCACTGATAGATATTTGGATCATCTAGTTATACATCAACAAGTGTTGAATTGGGAGTGGTCTATGTGGTGGGTCCTCAGGACACCATGTGGATTGCCACCACTATATTATTTCATGGTCAAATTTTATTAATAGTCACCTAGTGACTATATTTTTATGTAATTAATTAATTACCATGCCAAAGACCATTGAGAATTTTAACCCACCAATTTCATCTATCGAGTTTGATAAAATTCTAACTAAAAATTCCATGGCATGTTCCAAAGCCCATGGATCACAACAAATGCCCATGACATGGGTTTTAAACCCTACCAATTTTGGTAGAAGGATTAAGTTCCCACTGTCACACCTATGAGGCCAAACATTATATAAATTAGGAAAAGTTGTATTTAAACAACATGGAGCAAACTATGTATAAGGGTTTTTAGACAAGTTTGCCAAAATCCCAAATTTTGAAGCACTTAGAGAGATTTTTAACATCTTGGTGTAAACTAGGGAAATTTCCTAGACTCTAAGATGATTTCAATGGTGTGTTGAATGTCCTATGATGATTTTATTAAAGATATTTTATAAGTTTGTTATCAATATTTTTGGTGAAAATCCATAAGAATGCGAAATTGTATTGATGACAGGAAGGTGGAAGGTTCATCCATGGGTGTTATGGCTTTCTAAAGGTCTATTTCCAAATTATATGTAATCTTAGAATGTCTATTTGACAATTGTGAGGGTTGGCCATGTACTCAATTTTTAGGTAAATTAATTAGTTCATACTTTAAATGAACCTAGAGACATAGGCATTGTCAAACTCTGTTATCACATACTTATTATGAGTTGATTTTATTTATGCATTATTTTTCTACATTTTGATTAATCATGTTTATTAACCTCTATGGATTACATCAAAGACCAAGCCATGAAGTATGCCCACCATAAAATTACCATGGGCTTAACCAACATGCCACATCCATGCCAATACCTATGTATAGGCATCCTCAACCATGAACTTCATGGGATTTTAATACTAAATAAAGTTCATATTCAAAAGACACCATCTATTCTAGTGTGTATGCCTACTATTAGACCACCACCACTTTTTTCTCCTCATAATTAATAATATTACATCTTCAAAAAAATGTGGATGAAGTTCTACTTATTATGCTTTGAAGAGCCTAATAATTATTTCTAAATCATTACCATTTGTTCTAAAGTTCCATGATGATAATTTTCATTCTATTTCCATATTTGAACATCTAAAATTTTTATTGTACTATGGTCTTGTATTGGATTATTGAACACTTTCTAATTCTGATGATCCCCTGAATGTGATCCAAAACCCATGGTAGGAGACCCATCAAGTGTAATTTATTGTTATGAGTTTGTTCTTATTTTATTGGAATGAAATTCCCTAAATTATACAAATCTAAATTTATATACAATCAATAAATGGATTCAAAGTCTATATATAGAAATACTATATAAGTTTTCTAAGGTAGACTACTTAATATGCCTTCACATAACCATATTAATTTATATAAGTGTATAAAATGTTTTCCCAAGAGGTATTTTAGTTACTAGGTACAATTTTGTGTCACTTATTTTAATTACCATTTTGCAGTTGAATTCATCTCCAAATATTAGTTTATAAGTTTAAGAAATGTGACTCACCCTTATAGGTATTTGAATTGGTGAATTAAATTATCTCAAAAGTATGATTCCTGGGGGGGGCTAAACATTAAGGATTAAAATCCCTATTAGACAATTTTATTATGTTAAATGTTCAAAAATATGGATGAAACTCCACTTATTATGCAAGAGCCTATTATTTCTAAATCATTAGTACAATCTCTACACCAAAATTGTAACTCCCTTGGTTTTGATCAGGGGGCTTCTGTAGTCGCTAAATAAGGAGCATAATTGTGGGTGATCAAGTTTTGTCTTGGTGATTGTAATGGAGAAATTACTTTTGTTACAATGGCATTAAAAAATAAATAAAATTGACCAATAAGAATTTTGGGTTTAAAAATATGATAAAAATTTGAAGTGGACATATATGTTTGAATGAAACCATCTATTCCAATGTGTATGCCTACTATTATACCACCACCCCTTATTTCTCTTAATAATTAATATTAATGTTACATCTTCAAATAATGGGGATAAAAATCCACTTATTATGCAAGAACCTAATAATTATTTCTAAATCATTACCATCAGTCCCAAAGTTTCATGATGATAATGTTACTTATATTTCCATATTTGAACTTCTATAATTTTCATTATACTATGGTCTTGTAGTGGATTATTGAACATTTTCTAATTTTGATGATCCTTTAGATGTGATCCAAAAAACCATGGTAGGAGACCCATCAAGTGTAATTTGTTGTGATGAGTCTGTTGCTATTTTATAATTTAGATAAACACATAAAATCCTTTCCCAAGAGGTTTTTGAGTTATTAGGTATGATTTTGTTTCACTTATTTTAATTACCATTATGGGGTCGAATTCATCTCCAAATATTAGTTTTTAAGTTCAAGAAATTTGATTCACCCTCAGAGGTATTTGAATTGGTGAATTAAATTATCTCAAAGGTATAATTCTAGGGGTGAGAAAAATTGAGTCAAATCCTTATTAAAAAAATTGCTTACATTACATCTTAAGAAAATGTGGATGAAACTCCACTTATTATGTAAGAGCCAATTATTTCTAAATCTATTTCAAAATTATAACTCCCTTGGTTTTGATTAAGGGGCATCTATATTCACTTAATAAGGAGCATAGTTGTGGGTGATCAGGTTTTGTCTTGGTGATTTCAATGGATAAATTGTTTTTGTTACAATGGTATTAAAAAAAATTGGAAGTGACAAAGAAGAATTTTGGGTTTAAAAATATGATAAAAATTTGAAGTGGACATATATGTTCAAAAGACACAATCTATTCCAATGTGTATGCCTACTATTATACCACCACTACTTGTTTCTCATATTCAAAAAATGTGGATGAAACTCCACTTATTATGCAATAGCCTAACAATTATTTATAAATCATTATCATCAATTCCAAAGTTCTATGATGATAATTTTACTTGTATTTCCATATTTGAACTTCTATAATTTTCATTGTACTATGTTCTTATAATAGATTATTGAACATTTTCTAATTCTAATGATCCCTTAGATGTGATCTAAAATCCCATGGTAAGAGACCCATCAAGTGTAATTTGTTGTGATGAGTCTATTGTTATTTTATAATATAGATAAGCACACAAAATCCTTTCCCTAAAGGTCTTTGAGTTACTAGATATGATTTTGTGTCACTTATTTTAATCACCAATATGATGGGGTCTAATTCATCTCCAAATATTAGTTTTTAAGTTCAAGAAAAGTGACTCACACTTAGAGGTATTATAATTAGTGAATTAAATTATCTCAAAGGTGTAATTCTAGGGGGGATAAAAATTCAAGAGCCAAATCCCTATTATACAATTTTATTATGTTACATCTTCAAAAAATGTGGATGAAACTCCACTCATTATGCAATAGCCTATTATTTCTAAATCATTAGCACAATCTCTATGTCAAAATTACAACTCCCTTGATTTTAATCAAGGGGAATCTGTATTCACTGAATAAGAAGCACAATTGTGGGTGATCAAGTTTTGTCTTGGTTATTGAAATAGATAAATTGATTTTTTTACAATGGCATTAAAAATTTTATAAGCGACCAAGAAGAATTTTGGGTTTAGAAATATGATAAAAATGTGAAGTGGACATGCATGTTCAAAAGACACTATCTATTATAATGTGTATGCCTACTATTATACCACCACCACTTGTTTCTCTTAATAATTAATATTAATTTTACATCTTTAAAAAATGTGGATGAGACTCCACTTATTATGAAAGAGGCTAATAGTTATTTCTAAATAATTACCATCGGTTTGAAAGTTCCATGATGATAATTTTACTTCTATTTCCATATTTGAACATTTATAATTTCATTATACTATGGTATTGTAGTAGATTATTGAATATTTTCTAATTATGATGATCTCCTAGATGTGATCCAAATCCCCATGGTGGGAGACCCATCAAGTGTAATTTGTTGTGATGAGTCTATTGTTATTTTATTGGAATGAAATTCTCTAAATTATACAAATCTACATTTAGATACAATCTATAAATGGATTCAAAGTCTATATATAATAAGTGTTCTAAGGTAGACTAATTAATATGCCCTCACATAACCATAATTTAGATAAGCACACAAAATCCTTTCCCAAGAGGTCTTTGAGTTACTAGGTATAAGTTTATGTCACTTATTTTAATTATCATTATTGAGTCGAATTCATCTCCAACTATTAGTTTGTAAGTTCAAGAAAGCTGACTCACCCTCTGAGGTATTTGAATTGGTAAATTAAATTATCTCAAAGGTATAATTCCTAGGGGGGCTAAAAACCCAGGAGTCAACTCACTATTAGATAATTTGTTTGTGTTACATCTTCAAAAAATGTGTATGAAACTCTACTTATTATGCAAGAGTCTATTATTTATAAATCATTAGCACAATCTCTATGTCAAAATTGTAACTCCATTAGTTTTGATCAAGGGGAATCTATATTCATTAGATAAGTAGCACAATTATGGGTGATCAAGTTTTATCTTCATGATTGCAATGGATAAATTGATTTTGTTACAATGGTGTTAAAAAAATTAAAAGTAAGAAAATTTTTGGGTTTAGAAGTACAACAAAAATTTGAAGTAGACATATATGTTTAAAATAAATCATCTATTCCAATGTCTATGACTACAGTTATACCACAGCCACTTATTTCTCTTAATAATTAATAATGTTACATCTTCAAAAAATGTGGATGAAACTCCACTTATTATGCAAGAGCCTAATAATTATTTCTAAATCATTACCATTGGTTCTAAAGTTCCATGATGATATTTTTACTTCTATTTACATATTTGAATTTCTATAATTTTCATTTTACTATGGTCTTGTAGTGGATTATTAAACATTTTCTAATTTTAATGATCCCCTAGATGTGATCCAAAAACCCATGGTAGGAGACCCATCAAGTGTAATTTGTTGAGATGAATCTATTGCTATTTTATTGGAATGAAATTCCTTAAATTATACAAATCTACATTTAGATACAATATATAAATGGATCCAAAGTCTATATATATAAATACTATATATAGTGAGTCTTCTGAGGTAGACTACTTAATATGCCCTCACATAACCATAATTTAGATAAGCACACAAAATCTTTTCCCAAGAGGTCTTTGAGTTACTAGGTATGATTTTGTGTCACTTATTTTAATTACCATTATGGGGTCAAATTCATCTCCAAATATTAGTTTTTAAGTTCAAGAAATGCAACTCACCCTTATATGTTTTTGAATTGGTAAATTAAATTATCTCAAAGGTATAGTTCTTGAGGGGGCTAAAAATGAAGGAGTCAAATCCCTATTAGATAATTTGCTTATGGTACATATTCAAAAAATGTGGATAAAACTCCACTTATTATGCAAGAGCTTATTATTTCTAAATCATTAGCACAATCTCTACATCAAAATTGAACTCCCTTGGTTTCAATCTCAATATTGGGCTTCAAAGTTGAAGTACTCAATGTGTTGTTGGCTGAAATGTTTAACCCCAACTCTGTATTGAGATATCACATGACTTGTTGTCATGAATGAAAAGTTAATGTTTATAGATTGGTATGGTTTAAATTTCTTATGCCCTCACATAATCATAATTTAGATAACCTCAAAAAATCCTTTCTCAAGTCTAGGTTTTGAGTTACTAGGTATGATTTTGCATCATTTATTTTAATGACCATTTTGGGGTTGAATTTGTCTTCAAATATTAGTTTGTTATTAAAGAAAGGTGACTCACTCTCACAGGTATTTAAATTGGTAAATTAAATTATCTCAAAGGTATTATATGGTGGCTAAAAATTAAGGAGTCAAATCCCTATTACATAATTTAATCATGTAATTTAATGAACAAATATGAATAATTTTTTAAATTAATAATAAATAATAAAAATTTGTAAATATTTTTATATTAAAAAACTATATGAGTTTATTATTTATGTTTAAATCATTAAATATTTTATTAAATAATGTACATAATTGTTTAAATGTTTAATATGTTTAAATATATAAATATTTCTTTAAAATAATTTTCTTGCACACTTTAAAATTAGGGTTGATTTTATATTTTCTATCATTTTTTCTCTCTACCTTTTGAAGGTCAAAAAAAATTCTTTTATTGACTGTTAGGTTAACTATGGCATTAGTGGTGGAAGCATTGACCCCATTTTTCACTATTATTTCTACAAGTGTGGCGATAGTGGTGGATGCTTTGACCCTATTTTTCACTATCATTTTTGTAGGTGCTTATTGTAAGTATTTAATCTATGTAATGCATTATTTTATTGTATCTGAAATGTGTGATTTCTTTGGCTTGACATTAACTTTTTATTCATTGTTTACTACTTTAAGTTAAGAAAACACTGAGACTCAAATAGACCTAATTTTTGTTATGAAATGGCTGAGATAATGAAATGGTGGAGATTAGGATTATTTAGCGCTTACTTGTATTCAATAGGGACCCAAATGGTGAATGTGAGGGAAAAACATACATTTTTATTAACTGTAAGCAAATAATGAAATGGTCGAGATAATGAAATAGACTAGATAATAAAATGACAAAGATTATGATTGTTTAACACTTGTATTCAATAAGGACCCAAATGGTGAATGTGAGGGGAAAGCCAATTTTTTTTATTAACTATAATAAAATAATGAAATGGACAAGATAATGAATTGGTAGAGATTAGGATTGTTTAGGGCTTACTTGTATTCAATAGGGACCCAAATGGTGAATGTGAGGGGAAAGTAGACATTTTTTATTAACTGTAAACAAAGAATGAAATGGGAGATAATGAAATGGTAGAGATTATTATTATTTTGTGGTTGATTGTATTCAATAGGGACCCAAATTATGAATGTGAGGGGAAAGCATGATTTTTTATTGACTGTAAGCAAATAATGAAATGGTCAAGATAATGAAATAATGGAGATTAGTATTATTTAGCACTTACTTGTATTCAATAGGGACCCAAATGGTGAATGTGAGGGGAAAGTAGACATTTTTAAATTAATTATAAGCAAAAAATCATTGTAAGTGATGTGAAAGGGTTTCAATGGTTCCACCATGTCTATTCTATTGCATTGTTCATTTGTTGGTTTTGTTTGGATACTGTGAATTATTTCAATTTTAGATTGAGTTGAAAATTTATTTTTTTGCCTATTCCAAGTTATTATTATTTGATTTAAATTGTTTCCATTTTATACTGAGTTGAAAAGTAATTTTTTGGGTGGCAAACTTTGCCCTCATGCCACATCATAAAATTTAATGAATGAATGATTAAATAACACCTAGCCTTATTATTTGAGGTGACAACCATTTCCCTCGTGCATCGATATTCTTGGGTAGAGGGATCCCATGCATCATTATATATTAAAAAAATTCTTATAAAATATTTTCATGTATCATATATGAGAAGCTATTATTTAGGAAGAAGTTTTTAAGGGGTGGGAAGCAACAGGGGGCTGAAGATTTGTATGGATGATCCTTTTTTTGATTGCCAAATATCATTTGCATCCAATCAATATTTATTTATTTTTTAAATTTTTTTATTAAAATGCTCCTAATTTCTCTTAGTAGCATTTATTACACATAATTTTTGTAGTCTTTAAAGCACATCCAAATATCTTCAAAGCATTCGGTATAGATATTTGGAGCATTATTAGAATTATTTGAAGCATCATTTATATGTCTTAAGAGCACACCCAGAGCATATTTAGAGCCATTGTAGAGAATATTTAGAGTGTCCTCTCAGCGTTTAATCATCGGAGCTCACTTACCAAATCCTCAAAATTGGAGCTAAAAGAGTTATAAAAACTATGTGTTTCTTTCTCAAAACTACCCCTCATTGGGATGTTTTGTTGTACTCAAAATTACCCCTTCCTTAAGATGTGTTCCTCTAATCAAAATTATCCCATCCATGGGATGTGTTTCTATACTTAGAACTATGTTATTAATCTAAGTATGACATAATAACAAGGTAGAGAATCAATAATAAATTACATACAAATAATGAACAAATTGCATTCATATCATACTTAGATTATAGTTTAACTATTAAATGCAATACATTATTTAACCAAACACAAAAATTTAGGGATAATTTATATAACTATGATGAGATATATGAAACACTCATCATCCTGCCCCCCCCCCCCCCCCCCCCCCACACTTCACTTTTTGTAAGTCCTCTCATAAAGAAGTGGTATAACTAATCCTTAATCCAAATTTCTTGATTTAAACCTCTGAATCGAATCATAAACTTCAAAATGATGGCCCCAATCATGGTTTCCCCTTGGTAATAATCCAAGATCTCTGACAATTGTATGCACCCAGGCTTCAAATTTAACTTCTCCTTGACAATTCCAACACCACCATGGAGAGAGAGGACATGAAATGATAAGAGGCCTAAACCTCATCCCAATCCATACATATAAACCTCTTTCTTCTAAGCATTGACTGATTATATATCAAACTACTTTGGCTCTTCTTAGACTCTATTTAATATTGGTGGGGTTAAGGACTTCCTTGCACTTTAACTCAACATGTAATGTCTCCCACCTGACAAGACTTATATTGAAATCATTGGCATAATGGTGGTTTAGAAAATCTCTAAAAGCAACATTATTAGATCTCAATAGCTCATGATACTTATTCATATGCATATGATATAGTGGTTGAAAATAAGAATTAAGTTTATTTGTTTCTAGAAATTGTGGTCTCATGTATAGCCTAGTGCTGCTTTATAATTCCAAAAATCTATTACTGGCTTGTTTCCATGCAATTTGGTTCCTTAGAGTGAAGAGAAAGGCACAAGATTATGTCTTTCTAAAAAATAAATTTAACAAAAAATAATATTGATATCCTAACAATAAATTGAAAGTATAGAACTCATAAATGACATCTTGCCTTTCTTCAGTGCTCTTTAGAAAAATGTTCATAAATACATGCTCATCTTCAATGATATGTGAAAAACCAAGGGAAATTAACTGAATCTACCATTTACAAAATTGATCATGCAATAAAAGAAAATAAATTTATTAAGGTTATCTTCATGCTAATAGTTTCTTAGAAATAACACAAATGTGTTGGATATAAGCCTGTGCTTTCTACAATTGCAAGTTGGATTCTACCGGTTGCTTTTGAGATTCCTCCTTAAGTTTGGCATTTTCATCCTTTAATTTTTGAATTTTTTTCTAGGTGATATGTTAGGTAGAGATTATTTCATGTAATGGAATAAGGAAAGAGGGAACAACTCTTGTTGGAACCTCTATCTAAACTACAATATCCCATGTTTCTCTTTGCATGGCCTGAATAGAGGCTTGTAACTTAGAATTCTGAGTAGTGATCTCTATTATTTTATTAGTGTGTTAGGCAATCATTATATTTATATCATAAATACTTGCTCTTAGATTATTAATTATATTACAATTATCAACAATGGTATTTTAAAAATTTATAATCTTAGTGTCTTTGATAGTAAGAGAATTCTAAAAATCAATAATCTGAGTATCCTTGATAGTAAGATATTTTTACAAATTACTCCATTTTTTGGTCTATGAAAGCATTACATTATGGACCATAGTTTGTTCATATTGTATTCATTGAAGAATTATTTCTTGGTCAACAACTCTAGTAATAGATTCTTCCCACTTTTGTTTCAAATTAGAAATCATTAAGTCCTTACTTTTCAAAGTTGAATGAAGAACATTTGACTCTGTTTGTTGTAGTCTAATTGTTTCCTCATGGAGTGATAAAGCCATGACATGCTGTAATTATTTTTATTCATTGATAGAATGTGGAGAAGATGGATCTTATTCAATCAATTGTGCATTACCCTTATCCATAACATAAAGCACAAGACACTCTACTTCTTTAGGTACAACTTCTTCTACTAGGGTTCCCTCTATAAAGACAACTTCTTATATAGCCTACACCTATTATTCTTCTTATTCCTACAAGATAATTTGGAAAATGCACCAGAGTTTAGTTGGAGGAGGAGGGGTGTCTGAAGAAAGTCCCATTTTTCATTTTGATCTCTAGCATAGTATATTTAGAACTAATGGTGGTAGAGATGGACATTTTTTAATTTGAACTATGGGTTCTTCAATCTATATTGTAGTGGAAGGAGGAGAGGTAAAGCATGGTGTCTTTTTGGTAGGAAATAGAGAAAACTTTTAGAGGAAATAGGACCAAGCCTTTTTACCCCTTGATTTACTGAGAAAATAATGATGACAAATGAGTGTAACCAGCCCATGATGATGAGTAGACCCAGTACCTCATCTTAACTTTTGAGAAACATTAATTAGAGCATTGTGCAGGAAAGAGGGAAGATTGATCTCATACTCTTCTTGAATAGATCCTTTCCTCAAATGAATGTGTAGACATCCAATTTCTAACAACAATTATGTTGAAATTGTCAATCTTACTCGAATTGCACTCAAATGCACATTTTAGGTCAAAATCCATAAAATGACCTAAATGGTTTGAACTTGTCACTTACAAGTATCAGTTTAGGTCAAAGTATCCCTAAATAGGGTAATGGATTTTATGGGCTAGCTAACTTTGATCAGATCATTTTAAGTCAAAATGACCATTTTGCCATTTAGTGATCTGGATCACTCTTTTCTTCTAATTCATTGGTACACATCATGTACATTTATTATTTGATTTTGGTAACATCTTAAATGGGAATATGGTTCCAATGCATCTAGCGTCACCTTTTAATTCTTCTCAAGTCAAATTGTAACCCAATAATATGACTTTTTAACTATTTTGATTAGTTGAGGGCCAATTTTTAAATAATTGCACAAATGTTGATTAACCTTGTTTAAGGCTAATTAATCCAAATAAAGAGCTCAAGTGGATTTTCCATGAGAGTTGTTGAATATTTCTTTTAGAAAATTGATTCCTATTATCTACATCACCTAGTGACATCATCTATGGGGTGGCATCTATCAAGCCATAAGTGCATAAAATATCAAGATTATGGGTCACCCATGCCTAGTTAATGCCTCCCATGCCTCTTTAATGCTTATTTATCTTGAATATATTTATGGATTTAATTCCAAATATTAGGATTATCCTTAACCACACATCTTCATCTCAAGATTGATGGTTCAGGTTGATCTTGACCAATCTCAAAAATCTATAAATAGAGAGGCCATGGACATCATTTCTAAGCTATTTTGGTGCAAGGTTATTATGCTCAAGTATATTCAAATCTTGAACATTGCAAAGTTATAATGCTAAATTATTTCCACAAAGCTTCATTTATAAGCTAGTTTAGTTATTCCACATCAAGAGCCTAGGTTTTATGGAGTGTTTTTGAGGCTTTGGAGGAGTTTACCACCATTTTTGACAAAGACAAGGATTCTTGATCAAGGGAGAACATGTTTTTTGGGCCACATGCGTATGGTGAATCCATTTGGGAAGGTAATATGGTGTTGCTTTCTTTCATTTGTTTCTTCCTATCCTTTGTAATTCCCATAGGAATAGATAGGTTTAGTTAGTTAGTTATTTATGCATGTTTCATGGTTTATAGAATAATGCTTGACTAACTTGCTTTATAATCCTCTCTACATCTTGGCATGCCTGGTGGGACTAGATACATCCTACACATGAAGGAGATACTTTTGCAACCTTAAAAAACTTATTTGAGCTTTTAAAACTCTTGAAAATTGATTTTCTAAATTTAGTTTGCCATTTTTGGTTGCCATAGTTTTTACATAGTAACCAATGTCAATACAAATACCAATATTGATTACTTGGCTTAACCGACATCAATTAGTATAACTGACATTGGTCATATCTCAATTAGGTGTAACCGATGTTGGTGGTATTGACTGACATTAGTCACTATGTTTTTAAAAAAACATAAACCCAAGACCTACTTTTCCAAAGTTTCTTGTTTCAAAATTAAAAGGGCTTCAAAGCTAAAGGACATGCTAATAATTTTTCTATAGGATCAAGTTTAAAATTTGCTCAAAACATGTTTAAATCAATTTTGCATGCTTAAAATTTGATTAGGAACCTTTTTTTGGTGTTTAAAAAATAATTTAAGTGTTTTTAGTGAATGTTTTCAAAATTTACAACTAAGACCAAGGGGTCAAATGAACACCACCAAACATTTCATTTGGTTTTAAAATTGAACACACTTGTCAATTATTATTTGCAATAGTTGTTTAGTTGGTTTTTTATTGGGAAAAAGAGGTATGTTTCATGTATGATCTTCCATTTTTCCCCTATAAGGAGCCCTTGGAATCAAAATCACCATTCTTATTGCAAAGTAGCCTAGTCCAAGGCTTAGAAAAAATGTCATCTAAATCACTCCCCAAAAACTCATAAAAGTTTAGGTGACCTTGAAAATGACCCTAAAGTCTTTCTACTTTCATGCTTTCTTTATTTTTATGCATCTTAGATTATGAGGGTGACTTCATCACCTCTTGCAATTTCTTTACAGAAGCTTTGACCTAGGGTTTCATCTCCTAGCATTTATTTCATTTGGCTCCTCTGGAGTTTCACATAGGATGTAGTGGCACTATGGACATCACACTACACTAAGTAAATAATAGGATGTAGTGATTGCAAAAAGGACTATCCATTTTTGCAATAAGCCTAGTGATACAGACCTAAAATCCATGATTTTATTTTGCATTATTTGGCATGAAAGTCATTTTCTACTATCATGATTTCTTTATTTTTATGCATCTTAGCTTACGAGGGTGACTTCATCACCTCTTGCAATTTATTTAGGGAAGCTTTGACCCAGGGTTTCATCTCCTAGCATTTATTTCATTTGGCTCCTTTGGAGTTTCACATAGGATGTAGTGGCACTATGGACATCACACTACACTGAGTAAATAATAGGATGTAGTGGCTACAAAAAGGACTCTCCATTTTTGCAATAAGCCTAGTGATACAGACCTAAAATCCATGATTTTATTTTGCATTATTTGGCATGAAAGTCATTTTCTACTTTCATGCTTTCTTTATTTTTATGCATCTTAGCTTACGAGGGTGACTTCATCACATCTTGCAATTTATTTAGGGAAGCTTTGACCCAGGGTTTCATCTCCTAGAATTTATTTCATTTGGCTCCTTTGGAGTTTCACATAGGATGTAGTGTCACTATGGACATCACACTACACTGAGTAAATAATAGGATGTAGTGGTTACAAAAAGGACTATCCATTTTCGCAATAAGCCTAGTGATATAGACCTAAAATCCATGATTTTATTTTGCATTATTTGGCATGAAAGTCATTTTCTACTTTCATGCTTTCTTTATTTTTATGCATCTTAGCTTATGAGGGTGACTTCATCACATCTTGCAATTTCTTTAGGGAAGATTTGACCCAGGGTTTCATCTCCTAGAATTTATTTCATTGGCTCCTTTGGAGTTTCACATAGGATGTAGTGGCACTATGGACATCACACTACACTGAGTAAATAATAGGATGTAGTGGTTACAAAAAGGACTATCCATTTTTGCAATAAGCCTAGTGATACAGACCTAAAATCCATGATTTTATTTTGCATTATTTGGCATGAAAATCATTATGTAATTGATTCCCTTAGAATGATTGAAACTTAATAGTTTAGTTAACCCCATATGCCATACCTTGCTAGGATTTGAATGGTTATACTTAATACATTTTGGTCATTATTTGCTTGGTATGCTTTGATGTTAAAACTTGTTTTTTTTTCATAATCCATGTTAAAATCATGTATTTGAGTTAACAAGGATAGTGTTATGCTGCCCAAATCATGTCAATTTTTTTTCCTTTGAGTT
Organism: Torreya grandis; assembly: GCA_037957365.1. Classification (NCBI taxonomy): domain Eukaryota; kingdom Viridiplantae; phylum Streptophyta; class Pinopsida; order Cupressales; family Taxaceae; genus Torreya; species Torreya grandis. The sequence continues at coordinate 639,433 of JARHVA010007231.1, read as the reverse complement.
TTTGAAACATAGCCATTGATTGCATTATTTGAGTATGATTACACCATTAGGCTACTCAATTTATTTCAAGACTTGTTTACCATTATATCAAAACCATTTGTTTCAAACCATTTTGTATATACCCTTTATACCTTTGTCTTGTACCATCATGTTATCTGATCTTGTCTAGCTTTTTTGGTCCAATCCTAGTCTTCAACATTGTATTTTCAATTAGGCGTATCAAGTTTGGATCCAAATATTGATTGATTTATATTTAGGCCTCAATTCATGGGGTTGGTACATAGATTTTTTTCTTTTAGGTTATATAGCTTCAGTTAAATGATTACTCAATTTTGAACACTATTGATTATTTATTTGTTCAAGTGTCTATCCTCATCATTTTTTATGACTTTATTTGGGAAAACACAACCTTTCTTTAGAAACCTTTGATGTTATATATTTGACATTTGGTTGTTTACTAAACCTCAACACAAACTACTTTTGAGATGCAGCTTCACCCATTCATCCAAGTTGAACCAAGTTTGAACCACTTATCCTTTAGATCATTTTTTAGGGTTTTCAAAAGTTTAAGTCCTTTTATTTTTAGATATTTCTTCAGTAAATACAGATATGTCTAGATACACTTATGGTGCAGTCATGGATAAACCAACTTATGATATAATGGTTACACAAAATGACTTTTATGACTTTAGTCAAGGCTCCTATGGTGATAAATGGTTTGTGAGATAGATTTCTATGCACCTCACAAAAATTAGTCATGGGAACATAGTCAAGATCCAACTTATGATCCAACTCATGATCAAAATGATTAGGTTTATCAAGAAGCCTTAGGTGTTTTGGCTTGTGTAAGTAATAAAATTTCACAACATACCAAGATTGCCATTTTAAGACCTCCTCCTTTGGTTTGCATGAGCAACCAAACTAAAAAGCATCTAGTCATTACCATTTTAGGACCTCTTCCTTTGGTTTGCATGAGTGACCAAACTAAGAAGTGTCTAGTTGTTACCATCCTTGGCCCATCACCATTTTTAATGAATCTATTACTTAAAAATCTCCATTTGATGAACCAATTTTTTTTAATCCCTTATTCAATAGTCTAATCTTTGGAGAGTCCATTATTGAAACACAAACCATTGTTCCCACCTAACTAAATGTTACCCACTTTAGAAATTCTATACCAATTTTCAAGCCTAAAAAAGAATCATTACCTCTTAAAAAGCCTTCTTATGAGGATCAAAATGTGTTCAAAGTTGATCTTTTGTAGCTAATTGTGAACCAAGACCAAAATTTTATTATTGAAACACCCATTTCTGACAAGATAAACTGTGATAAGTTACCTATTTTTAAAGATCCTCATCTCCTTAACAAGCCAATCTTGGTAGAGTTGTCTCTTTATCTTTTCCCACTTGTTGAGGAATCTCACTTTGACAAACATAATTTTGTCGAGACGTCCCTTGAGCGGTTCCCTCTTTTTGAGGGGCTTCACTTAAATGAGTCAGTCTATGTTGAACCCTTCTAAGATGAATCAATTTTTATTGAGCCCATTATGCCATCATAGGCCATTAATTTTCAAAAATTTATTGTTTAACAAAACATTATCGAAACAACCATATCAAATGAATAATCAATATTAGAGTCAGGTTCCATTTTTGAACTAAGATTGGATTTAACATTAGAAATAGACTTAACATCAGTTGTAAAATTGGATTCAGAGTCCATTACTTCAGAATCAAAGTTACAAATAGATTATCATATTGGTTTTTACAACATTAGCTATAATTGCTTTGAAGATCAATTTGAATATATTTGTGATCCTTCTATAGTTTTTGAGGATGATTACTTCAGCATAGATACTAGTTATCCTAGTATATTCTATAAGGATTATGCTACCTTTTACCATCCCATTATTACCACCCAAAATAGACACATTATTAACATTCCATCTCCTACAAGTGTCGATTGGGATTGATAGATTCAAACTTTGTTAAACTACATCCATGGTGACATAGCAGTTGAAGAAGAGCAATGAGGCCAAGACAACATTCATGTAGTAGAAGAACACTCTCCTAGTGAGAATTTTTTTGAAGTTATAGAAGATAATCAAAGTCAAAAGTTAACATTACTTAGTGAAACCTTCTTGGAGGCACTATGGGATGATCAGAATAAATTTATTGGTGAAAACCTCATCGAGGCACTAATAGCTGAGCACAAAAGTTCTTCATTATTTACTAAAGATAATATCAAAGATCAAATCAAAATAGATTCCTATTTGATAGCTTAATCAAATGGTAGCTACTATCACAATCAAGCAACAGGATAATATAATGATCTTATTAAGAGCATCTTTAGAGGTCTTTAGCCCCACCATAACCAAAATTATGTTGAATTTGGCATCAACAACATTGTGTGTGACTGAAAGTCCTGATCTTCATTTGTTTCCCCATCATTATACATTCCATTATCATCTACCATTCCATTTTATAGTCCAACCTACCTTCCATTATTTATCTTTATTTACCATCCATTTCCACACATTCATTTTCATAGGCTACAAATATATCTTGTCTCAACGTTTGAAGGAATCAAAATCAATGACCAACAAAGATCACGAAAGCATTCTTGGTAACCAAATTTGTAAGCCATTCTTAATAGAGTAGTTATTTAGATGAGGTGTAGGATAGTAATTAACATGATCAAATATTATGTTTTTATCATTTATTGATTAGGATGTGCATCTCCCCATCATTAGGAATAATAGAATAAAAAACCACACCTAAGCCAAAAACATGTATCATGCCATTGCCATTATTATGTATCCATTTGCCATTATCGAAGTACCCAACCATTTACCCCATCACTTGGGGGAAATCCTATTGCCATTTTATCCAATCTATCAAAAAAAATCATTATCCTTAGAAATACCATACCATCCTATCATTTCATTCCTATCGAGACCAAAGCTTGTTTTTAGTCATCCTGCCCAATCCTATTTTGATCTTGGTTCCTTTGGTTCTTATTGCACTTTTTGTAAAAGTGATCAAGTTTCACAAATCAATCCAATTCATGTTTATAATTATATTCTATGAAATTAGTGTGATAGTTGATCTGGAAAGATATCTTTCATCCTATCCACTTTTGTTTCTATGAACTTGATTATAATCGCCTATGGGAAAATCAATGTCTCACTAGTCTTGTTGCTAATTATAACTACCTATGGGAAAATTAGTATCATTGACTTGTGTCATTTTATACTAGTTATAAATACCTATGGGAAAACTAGGGGGAACATTTGTTTATCATGCATTATTGCATCACCTTGCCATTACTATTTTCATTTGATTGGCCATTTGATGGATTTGAGAACTTGTTGGGACCTAGTTGGTTTTTCTTCACCTTTTATGTGGATGGAATTACTATAACTTGAGGTCATTTTAGGACTATGTAGGTCATGCTCAATTCATGTTGAGGTCACTTTAGTCTCCCTAACCTCTCTATAATTGATTTTTTATCATGGGCCATTGCAGCTAGCTTAGCTGTCTTATTAGAACCTCTACTCTTAGGACATGCATCTCCTTGACTAGATGGTCCCACCTTGTTTATATTTTATCCCAAAAACACAAAAACATTGGAAATAATTTTAAAATACAAAAAATATTATAAAATGATCCATAAAAGAACAAAAACATTATCTCACACTTCTATACATTTGTACACTCCCATTCCACCATCCCTCACTCTCACCATTTTATAAACAACTGTTAAAGTTTGGATGCTCTTACCATTTTGCAAGCACACAAACACTAGTTCATCTTATCTAGTCCCATGCTCTCACTAATTTTGTGAGCAACTATTAAGTTTGAATGCTCCCACCATTTTGTGAATAACTATTAAGTTTGAATGCTCTCATCATTTTTCAAGCAACCTTTAAGTTTGAATGTTCTTACCATTATGCAAGCACAAAAACACTAGTTCATCTTATCTTTTCCCATGTATTCACCATTTTGAAAGATTATTCTTTCTCATCTCATCAGTATCTTGTTTACCAAACCATTCTCATTCGTTTGTCATATCTTCCATTTTATTCTATAAAATTAATCATGCTGGTCTGATCATCATTTTTCTTCTATCCTATTTCTTGGGAGAACTAAAATTGGCTTGAAGTTTATGCTGGAACATGCATCCATGGAACTATGTAGATAGCATCCACTTGTCTTATACATCTAGAGTCAACTTGGCCAACCCCTTCCTTTTCTTCTCTTCCTATTTCTTCTATCATTGTTCCTCTTTAATAAGGGAATAATTGTCGTATCATTGTTCTTTGTTATGATGGGGTGGAAAGTAATGCCTCTACCACACATGCATGAACATTTGTCTTTAAACCACACTAACTTGGTTTTTTATTTATGTGTGTTTATTTGTGTTTTGTTGGTGTTTTTTTGTGCTTTCAAACTTCCCCTTTTATTTCTTCTCTTTTTCTCTTTTTATTACTTCTTGTCTCTTGTTGGTGTCTTGTTTTTTTATTTGATTTTGCTTTTTTCTTTTGTGTTCAAGAATACCTTGATGGTCCACATGGATCTTGATTATTCATATCTTTGTATCATGTCATTAAGATGTTATTATCTTTTGTTTTCAAAAATTTTGTTCCTACTTAATTCTTGATATATCATATCTTGATTTCAAGTTAGGTTCATTTATGTTTATCTTTTTCTTTGTTTTTGCTTTTTTGTTTAAATGTAAATCACTGTAACTCTAGTTTTGGTCATTATTTTAGCATTATCCTTCGTTATAGATATTCACATTTGAATTGGCTCAACACAATTGGAATCTTATGTCATTTTAAGTTATTCATACTTATTATGCCTAATTTATTTTGCTATAGCAAGAACTTTGTGCTCAGGTCTCAACGTCTTAACATCAACATCAGCTCTAATGATTGATTCTCATGAACACTTCATCAAACCTAGGCTCATGAAATGGAATTAGGCTTTTAGGTAGAATTTATTTTAGGCTTATTTATCTATGCTTAGATGTGTATCTCTTTGCATACATTGTGAGTCTAATCAATTCTTGATCATTTTTCATCATTCCTCATTCCATTCTCTTCCAAACTTGGGTGAGCTACATTGGCTTGAAGTTCATGTTGGAACATGAGTCCATTGAAATATGTAGGTAATGCTCAATTTATATTGAGGTTAGATCATCTATCTCCATTCTTATTTTCATCTCTCTCATCACTTTGTGCATTCTCATATGCTTGGTTTTATATGGATTTTTTAAGCCATTACACCATCGCATGTATGTTTGCATCTGCTCACTTTAACCTATCTTTTGGGTTATATACTTGAGATATTGTGCTTGCCAATTACACATGCTAGGGCACAACATCTAAACACTATCCAAATCAAATCATATATATAGGGGCAAGTCATTATTTATTCTTTATCAATGATAAAGATTCACCCTACTGGGGCACACCTATTTTATCATGATCATATTTGCTCTACTAGGGCACTTATTACTATCTTATATTTAGAGACCCCGTTCTAGTGGTGCTTCCCTTCTTGAAGCAAAAAATTCTTCCTTTTCCTCTAATTCCAAGATCTCCACATTAAAGCCCATGATGTAAATATTTTAGTGTGAAACTTGTCTCAAGATTGATCAATGCCATAAGCATGCAAATTGTACTCTCAAATTAGGTACATTTACAGTGTGTCCCTTACATTTATGGATTATATATTTCCTATTTCCCTTGTCTTTAGGGCCTATTATATCTCTCATTATATTTTTATCATTGATGGTAATCACGTGTGCAAACATTAGCTCATTTGGATATGATCTATTCCCTGGGTTAATCTCTCACTTTCTCTCTCTTTTCGAGAGTCCATCCTTCTCTTTCATCTTAGTATGTCCTCTCGAGGGGGCATCATGGGTCTATTCTAATTTCTTCTTGATAATTCTATTCTTTGAAAAGACAATATTTCACCTAAATGTCTCGCTATGCCTTCTCAAATAGGGGCAAACTGTAGACATACAATTCCTAACACCATTTGTGTTGAAATTATCAATCTTACTTGAATTGCACTCAATGCACATTTTAGGTAAAAATCTATAAAATGCCCTAAATGGTTCAAACTTGTCACTTACAAGTGCCAATTTAGGTCAAAATATCCATAAATAGGGTAATGCGTTTTATGTGCCAACTAACTTTGATTAGATCATTTCGATTTAAAATGATCATTTTTCCATTTAGTGCTTTGGATCACTCTTTTATTCTAATTCATTGGTACACATCATGTACCTTTGTTATTTGATATTGGCAAAATCCTAAATGGGAATATGGTTCCAATGCATCTAGCATCACCTTCTAATTCTTCCCAAGTCAAATTATGACCCCAGTAATATGACTTTCTAACCATTTTTATTAATTGAGGGCCAATTTTTAAATAATTTCACAAATGTTGATTAACCTTGTTTAAGGCTAATTAATCAAAACCAAGATTTTAAGTGGATTTTCCATGAGAGTTGTTGAATTTTTTTAAAAAAAATTGATTCTTATTATCTGTATCACTTAGTGACATCATCTATGGGGTGGCATCCATCAAGCCATAAGGGCATAAAATATCAAGATTATGGGTCATCCTTGCCTAGCTAATGCCTCCCATTCCTCTTTAATGCTTATTTATCTTTAGAATATCTATGGATTTAATTCCAAATATTAAGATTATCCTCAACCACACATCTTCATCTCGAGATGGATAGTTCAAGTTGATCCTGGCCAATCTCAAAAATCTATAAATAGAGAGGCTATGGACATCATTTCTATGCTATTTTGGTACAAGGTTATTATGCTCAAATATCTTCAAAGCTTGAACATTGCAAAATTATAATGCTAAATTGTTTTCACAAAGCTTTATTGATAGGCTAGTTTAGTGGTTTACAATCAAGAGCCTAGGTTTTATGGAGTGTTCTTGAGGTATTGGAGGAGCTTACCACCATTGTTGACAAAGGAAAGGATTATTGAACAAGGAATAACATTGTTTTGAGCCACATAGGTATGGTTAATCCATTTGGGAAGGTAATATGGTGATTACTTTCTTTCATTTGTTTCTTTCTATCCTTTATAATTCCCATAGGAATAGATAGGCTTGGTTAGTTAGTTCTTTATGCATGTTTCATTGTTTATGGAATAATGCTTGACTAACTTGCTTTTTAATCCTCTCTATATAAGAAGTCTCATAGAATCTCCAACCACTACTATAAAATGACCATCACTAGTGATTTATTTCATTATCTATAAGAAAATATTTTACCAAGGTTGAGGAAAACATTCTCTAAGAATTCCCTTAGCCACTCCTTGGGCGGATTTGGCTAGTATGGGGTGTGGCTCATTTTATTCAAAAAACATATAAATTAGGTTATAAAAACTAATATTTTTAATGTTAACTACTCCATCCTTAGGAATCCCAGATAGAGCACTGATTACAAATGGATTCACTAGAATGTTTTTCCCTTTGATAATAACATGATCCTCATCAAAATTATCATAGAATTCTTGCATAATTTCTTCATGGAATCCTTGAAACATTTTTAATAAATTAAACCAACATGTTGTTTCAAAGATGTCTCTAGAGGGTTCATATTGTAGCAATGCATCAGAGGATTCTAGTTCACTTTTTTTCTTTATCACACCCATATTTAGAACAAGCACTGTTTAATTATAAATCTAACTATACTATAAAAACACAAAGCTTGAATTCTCACAAGGAATAGGGGAAGCAATAGTTTAGATATATGACATAGAAATTAATGGTAGTGATAATGCAAAAATGAATATCAAAGTAGGTTATATGATGTGATTATGAAAAGAATGATAGCTGTAATTATGATTATTTCTTCAGAGCATGTGAGATATAATGGGAAGGTGTTTTATCTGGTCAAGTAGTAATATATGTTATAAAGGTCATTATTGGTAGTAATGGGAGCAATAATCACAATTAATTATGTATCATACCAAATATTTTTGAAATACCATCTATTTGAAATACCATCTATTTAAAACATACTTACATCAATCTTGTTTGAAGAGACTATTTAGAAACACTATAAAAAAATACCATCACATCAATTCTTTTAGAGATCTTTTGAAAACGTCGTCACATCAAATTGTGGATTACGGTATTTTTGGTCTAATGGCATTGTTTTGATTCTCAATGATGGAGTTGGATTCTTCCCATTGATGATTTTTTATCCTATGAGAATAGCTATTAGTCTTTGGAGCTAAGTCATTAGTCTTCAGAGCTAAACCTTTAGACTTTGGAGCTAAACTATAGTCCATTCAGACTTTATTTATATATAAAAGTATAAATCACCTTATATATATATATAAACAACCAACTTTATTAAAAAATCCTTATATATATTTAACACCTTATATATATAAATAAATAACCTTATATATATGGTGTTGTTTGTATGTATTTGTAGCCAACTACATCTAATTAATCCTTGTCTTGTTTGAAGAACCACTTGTGGGCTTTGTTGATGGAGGCAATGGCTAGGTTGGAGTTTGTCCCATATAAATAGAGAAATGGGACCTATTCTAATTTAGTGGTTACAAACATTCCTGATTCAACCAAGGCTTTTGAAAATTGATTGATGAGATCATATATTATCTTAATGTAGGATGAATGCATAGAAGACCTTTTTGGTAAGCTTGATTAATGCAATGTTGATGGAAATATTGGTTTATGCCCTATTAATGGGAAAGCTTGTCAAACTTAGAACTAGTTATTTTAGCAATTAATCACTCTATAATTCAATTTAGCTTTAATTTGAATTTGATTTTCTATCAATTTTAGCTTTAAAGCTAAATATTGCCACCTTTTGACATGTGGTTGTCACCTCAAATACAACTAAGTACTCATGTGGCATAAATATGATTAATCTATCTAGTTATCTCAAAATCCAAACATGTGGCACCTTTTGATTGCTTCATAGATTCTTTAAATGTAGATTTGCATGATGACTCATCTATTTCTCACCACTTGGTGACCCTCAATTTGTAGCCTACCCTCGGGTGGTGCCTCTTAATTTTGATACCTTAAATGGGGAATCCACTCTTGTGCCTTTTGAAAGGTATCTCAAGAGATAAATTTAAGGGGGAATCCACTTTTTTTCATGTTTGAAAGGTATCTCCTAAGATATACCTTGAAGGTATTACACGGGCCTTCAAAAAATCACCCAATAGTGCCTTCCATGTAAAGGAAAATTCCACTTGTTCTTTGAAATCCTCTCTTGTGCCTATTTGAAAGGTATATCTTAGGACATACCTTGAATTAGAAATCTACTCTTGTGCTTGAAAGGTATCTCCTAGGAGATACCTTGAAGGTATTATAAGGGCCTTCAAAATATTGTCCATTAATGTTTTCCATATAAAGGAAAATTGCACTTGTTCTTTGAAGGAGAAATCAACTCTTGTCCATGTTTGAAATGTATCTCTTAAGAGATACCTTGAAGGGGAAATCCACTCTTGTGCATGTTTGAAAGGTATATCATACAAGATACATTGAAGGTATTATAGGGGCCTTGAAAATATCACCCAGTAGTGCCCTTTATGTAAAGGAAATTCCACTTGTTCTTTGTAGGAGAAATCCAATCTTGTGTCTATTTGAAAGGTATCTCCTATGAGATACCTGTTGAACAAATTTGACACGAGGTCAAATTTTGGTCAACCACTACTATTTTTAACTTTTAATAAGGTTCCCATGTGTCTTATAGGGTGTCATGTTGGTATATTATCTTGCTCATCCTCTCCCTAGTCCTCATTAAAGTTCACCCTCTATGTATTAGGCTAGTCAACTAATGTCAAAGGTTGGTCAACCTTGGTCAAAGGTAGTAAAAGGTTCAAATTATGTTGAAAGTGTCTTAATGTGGTCCTTAATATGTTTTAATATGTTTACAAGTTATAAATTGGTTATAGGTTATGTCTCATGTGGAAAAAGGGGCCTTTTGGTCATATTTTAGCCCATTTAATGACTTGTACAGATTTTTATGCAATAATATTTGAAACCAAGGTGGGTTCAAATGTGTATCATGTAAGGAATAGTTATTTTTTATATGAAAAGTAGTTATGTTCAGTGTATGGTAATTTTCCCTAAAGATTAAGAGATTTTGGGCACTTGTACAGACTTCCCAAGTCCATCATCAACTAAAAACATGGGAATATTAAGTATTCACATCCCATAATCCATTTAAATGGATTTTTTCAATAAAAATACAAAAAATTTCATCTGTAACTTGTTTTCCTCCATTTTCACTTGGCAAGCAAAGAAGGAGTAACTTTATGCACGTGGCATGGGTCGTATAAGTGGAATTGGTAAGAGTCTTTTTGGGGGTGAATATTAATATGAGTGAACTTAATTTTAATAACAATAACTTGAGATTTGGTGCATCCTCATTTATGAACAATTAGTTTGATTATGGGTGGCTTTTTATGCATGTTCAACCATGAGGGGATCACTGCTTGAGCTTGTCTTATAGTTTATTATTTTAGATTAATGGATTTGTGTGTTAAAGGTGTATATAAATTACTTTAAATATTTTTCCATGCTTCTTATTTTGGAGAGTTCAATTGTTTGAGAAAACCTCTTCCAGGCTTGCAAAATGTCTAGTTTGTATTCACAGTCATCTCAATTTCTTTGAAAATGTCTCCTTCACATTGGATATGATGTTTTGATGTTGTTTTAGAAATTATATTGGTGTATGTTAGGAATTAAAGTTTTTAAAATTTATCTTGAGGTGTTTTGAAAGAATTCTTTGCATGTTTATTATCATTTCATGATTTCCTTGTATATCATAATAAAAAAACTCCACCTATAGGAGCATGCTAATGTCACATATGTAATTTGAAGGATTGACATGGTCCTTAACCTCTTGGGACTATTAATGTGAATTGAAGAGTTGATAGAGGCATGTAGGTGCTACAAAGTTGCAAACTTGCAGAATGGTCTCAGTTCTGCCTATATAGAGGAGGTGATCATCTATAACTAATGCCATAGATATGCCTTCTAGATGTGTTCCAATAATTGATCAATCCAATTTGAGGATCCTTGATATGGAAAGGCCTAGACAAAACTCTTGATAATGTTATTTTTATAAAGGATAGCATCAAAACATAAAATGTAAGGTTGGACTGTATTTAGGCCCTTTTGCTATAAAAACACCAAATAGAGGTCTGAGGGGTTTTTGTAGGCCTCTCAATGTATACCTATAAAAGGATTTGAATCCTGTAATTGGGTGGAGGCATAATATCTAGACCAAATAAATATTTCCCAAAGTTTTAAGGATAAATTAATAGTGGAAGGTGGTCATTTATACCCTTAAAGATGGCTAGAAAATCACTAAAGCAAGGTAGTGTTATCTACAAGATATTGATCAAAAGTTGACTTTGCATCCCATTTTGATGATCTTGGACTATGACATCAAATTGGAATGATTGAAATAGGTTAAAAGGATGCATATAATATATTAAATCGTGAAATAAGGATAAATCCAATGTATTAAACCCTAATGCATACTCCTTTATCCGTACACAGGACTGTGAAGAATCCCCTACAGGCAGAAAGGTTAAGGTTTGTGTAATAGGTGTGGTCATGAACAAGTTGATTAGATTTCATGGTTTTTAAGAAAAAAAATAATTAAATTACATTATATGCACAATTATAAAGTCCATATTGACCTATAAGACACCTACAAGCCTAAAATTAATGAAAAAATAGCCACCTACAGCTGAGCAAATAGTGGAATGAGGATTATGGCATTTGGAGAAGTGTTAAAGCACTTTAGGTTTGAGAAGGTTACAATGTTAACATCTAATAAATTTTGGGATATAAATGAAGTTGATAAATAATAAATAAATATTAATTTCATGACATTCTCACCCTAAAACTATCTATAGGTAGGGTCCTCAGACTGTCTCAGTCCATAAAGGAGAGTAAACAATTGGAAGGCCTAAAAGTATCAAGATGCTAGATAAGAATAATGGTTCAAATTTGAATAATGAGATAGGTCAAAGAGTATATAAAATTTATTTATACCTTCATTATAACCTCCAAATAAATGTGTCTAAAACAAAATCACCATGTTCACTGTCACAGATAGGTAGGGTCTTAATTGAGAGTAACATGTTGAGAGTTTGATACCTAAGGAAATGAAGGAAATTTTAAAATAGTATAATGTGGTTTAATCATGATAAAATGAATTAAATTATATTTAAATAACATCCTAAATCCACCCAATTACCTTTTCTCATTGAAAAATGGACTTAGTCTGTACATGTAGGGTAGGGAAACCCTTGTTTCAAGAGGTGAGTTAAAGGATTACACTTAGGAGAGAGGTTTTGAGTGGATAATTAGGTTTAAAAATCATTAAATAATGGTTATAAACATTCATTCACAACTTTTATGAATCAAATAAGTGTGGAAGGAGCATTCATAAGGAGGTTTAAATAAAACATGCAAAAAATAAGGGTTATTGCCCCCTTTTTTTTAGAAGATTGAGATGATTAGACCCCATAATCATGGATTAAAAAAAAATTGGTATATTTGTTAATTATGACCATTTTTATCTCTTAAAACAATAAATTTACATAAAAAAATAGGCATAATACTCTCTATTTTGTCTTAGAGTAGGGGTAATCCCTTCATGCACAATAATGGTAGTTTTGGGGAAAAGTGAAGAATGGTGAACTAGAGACCAATTTGATTAGTAAATAAGGTTTTAATATATAGGTAAAACATTGAGGAACCTAATAAAAATTTATACAATTATGTAAAGCAAATATGTAACCCTACACAATAAGGGTTACAGTTAAGTGTGAAGGAAAGCCTTAGGGCTAGAAGCCAATTTGGAGGTCATATGCATTTTAAACCTAATATATGATTTAAATGTGATAAATTAAAATTTAAATATGTATTTTTGGTGTTTTAAATCCATAAAATTGAAAATATAACCATTTAATGGTCAAGAGGAGCTTAAAGATGTAGGCAGACCTATTGGCAAGGTCTAGGCCTAAAACCAAATAGGATCAATTTATAAATCAAGATTTTTTAAATCCATTATAATGGTTGGAGGAAGTTTTTAGGGTATATATAGGTATTTTAAAACCCTTTGTTTTCAAATAAAGTCTCAAAGAATCTGTTTTTGGCTTAGGAAGCATTCAAAACTCATCAAGAAGCAAAAAATGAGCTTGAATGTCAACTTCAAGTGCTTAAAACTTCCACCAAGATTTGCATGGGACCTTGATCCATTAGATGAAGTTTAATGATGTCCCTAAGGAGACATATGTGTAATTTTATAATAATTACAACATGCCTTGGATATGAATGAATGCTAAGAATGAAAATCACTTCAAAACCCTTGCAAACCCTCCATATTGACCCAATTGGGAAGATGAGGCATTTGGGCATATAAAAGGTATTTATCTGCCATGAAAACACTTTAATGATGTATACAACTCTAAAAATATTATTCAAATGTGAATTAGGTGTATGGACCTGTATGAAATAGGGAAAAATAGGGCTTATTTCGACCAGTTTATGTGTTTTGTAGGCATGGTGAACTTCTAGGAGACCAAATCACTTTTGGAGTAAATTTTAGGAATTTTAAAAAGTATTCACGGTAATTTTATAAATTTTATAAGATCCTAAGTGTGCATACTAGTTCTCCCACTTGAGCCAGTTCAGTGAACCAACTAGGAAAGACTTAGAGAAAATGGTGAATCTTCATTTAAAAAGCATTTTAAGGCTTATTTATTATAATTGATGCCATATAAACTTGGGGCACATGTAATACCTCTTATTTTATGGATCATATTGTAGGTTTGAATATTTTTAGGTTATGAATGTGAGAGGTGTAAAGAAAAAGGCTATTTTAGGACTGTCAAAGATGATTTTGCATGACTAAATGATCATGAGTGGTTTAGGACCTCACCAATGCATGTTAGGAATTTATTTTAACCCTTATTATTCAAACAAATAATTATAACTAATAATTTGTAGTTATAAGTTAGTTTTAGAAGGCTAATCATGGAAGGCAATTTTTTAAGCAAAAGGAGTTTCTTGACATTTTATAAGTCCCAAATGATTGGAAATGACAATTATTACTCTGATGTTACATGGATCACCCCATATACTAATCCAAACTCATTTTAATTGGTTTTATCTTTTGTACACTTGTCCTTGTGCCTCTTAGACTCCCTTTCTCTCTCCTCAAAGTTTTATAAATTGAGACATTTTGGCCATTGTAAAGGAGACACACAGTTAGTATGGTGAAGCCCTGCTAATATGACATTACACTTTGTACTTTAATTTATTATAAATACCTTCAAAATATCACCCAATAGTGCCTTCTGTGAACATTCTACTTGTTCCTTGAAGGAGAAATCCACTTTTGTGCATGTTTGAAATGTATCTCTTATGAGATAAATCGAAGGGTAAATACACTATTGTGTATGTTTGAAAGTTATTTATTAGGAGATACCTAAAAATATCACCCAATAATGTCTTCTATGTAAAGGAAAATTGCACTTATTCTTTGAAAGAAAATTACACTTGTTCTTTGAAGGAAAATTCACTTTTGTCCCTATTTGAAATGTATCTCCTATGAGATACATTGAAGGGTAAATACAATATTTTACATGTTTGAAATGTATATCCTAAGAGATACCTTGAATGTATTACAAAATCTTTCAAAATATCACTCAGTAGTACCTTCCATGCAAAGGAAAATTCCACTTGTTCCTTGTAGGAGAAATCCACTCTTGTGTTTGTTTGAAAGGTATATCCTAGGAGATACCTTCAAGGGAAAATACAATCCTGTACATATTTGAAATTTATCTCATAATATATACCTTGAAGTTATTACAAAGGCCTTAAAAATATCACCCAGTAGTGCATTACATGTAAAGTAAAATTCCACTTGTTCCTTGAAGGAGAAATCCACTCTTGTACCTATTTGAAAGGTATCCCCTAGGAGATACCTTGAAAGGGGAAATACAATATTATTAAGGTATTACATAGGCATTAAAAATATCACCCAATATTTCCTTTTCCATATAAGTTAAAATTACACTTGTTCCTTGAAGGAGAAATCCACTCTTATTATTGTTTGAAATGTATCTCCTAAGAGGTTCACCTTGCTGAATTACTCAAACTCCAGGAGGTGAGGGAACAAGAAAGTGATGAAAAGATAATCTAAAAACAATAATTTAAGTGATATCTTGATAGGAAGTAGTTAGACCAAGGATTTAAACATGGAGAGTTAGTTCTTAAATATGATCAACGAGCCATAGAGCCAGGAAAGCATTCAAAGTTTGGTTCTCTTTGGAGAGGACCATTTCACATCATCAGTGAAAAATAGGGTAATGATTTTGAATTATAAAATTAATATGGAAATTCATTGGATATCCCCATAAATTGGATTGATATAAAACATTTCAACAAACCTGTCCATCTATCCCCTTTATACATAATTATCTAGTTTCCCTTTATATCATGTGTTTCCCTTTTCTTGTTGTTTGTTTCCTTTAATTTACTCTCTTTGTTATTTATTTTTTCAAATAAGTTTCATTGGCATAGGTGTGATATATAATCATAATGTTTCCTCTCCCTAATACTCCCAAATCTTCAAAATATTCTCTAAAATATGGTTAGTTACCCACCTCATCTATCATTAATGTTAGATGTTCCATCATACGTGATTTACCATAATGATCACCATAAAATATCTTGAGAATGGCCCTTCAGGAATGTGTGACATGCTTATAATTTATGGGGACACTAATTTTTTAAATTTCCATAATGATCTTTCCAAGTGCCACTAGTGCATAATACTCCTCTTATTCGAAGCCAAATACTAGGTGTTTTGAGATTTTATTAAGAGTATTGAGCAATTGAGATAAATGGAGAAAGAGTGTTTGAAGATGAATGAGGTAATGAAGAAATATAAATCTAGTTTTAAATCATAAATAGAGATTAATTTTGAAATAGACATCTCAGCATGGAAGCTTCTACATCCTCATTTGGAAGCATTAAGCATCCCTCAAAATAGAGAACCCATGAAATGAGAAGTGGTGGAAATCCTTCCCCTAAGTACACCATGAGAAAATACTATGCTCCATTGCCTACCCAAGTGAAGGAAAAAGTACCAAATACTAAAAGGGAAATCAAGAGGCCTTTTAAGGATAACAATTTGGTAACTAGTTTCATATATGACATATTCGACCCAGAGTTAGCCCAAAATCCCAATAATCTAAGAGAGAGCACCCATGCTTGGATGTTTGAGATAATTAGTAATAAAGAGTGTAACTCTTTTAGATGTAGAATATGGGATTACACACTAACACAACACATTGTGTCATATGTACACATATGTCTTGAATTTGTCACTCTCTACATAGAGATATATGATGCTAGCACTGGCAGGATCACTGGAAATGCCCATTTGAAGGTTAAGATTAGTGTAGATAACATCAAGGAAATGCTTTAGCTCCCATAAAATCCCAAGGCCACTATCTATAGTATTTATATCCTCTAGAGCATCTGGGATTCCTTGAGAGAAAATGCATGCTTCCTCAAATCTCTCCATAAGGAAAAGGTCATAGATTTGCCTCCACTATCCATGTACTTATTGAATTTTCCCATGTAACACATAAAATACACCCTTCCCATACAAGCCTTCATCATGGTTATGGACTCTGATGACAATAACTATTCACCCTACCCTATAGACTTCCACCTTTTTCCCCTTTAACTCTCACCGTCTATTCTCTCAGCTTTATGGGAGCATGATCTATTTCTTTGCATCAACAATTAAGAATTCCATTTACATTTACACAAGGGATCCCCTTTACAAGAGAGATCATCTAAGTGCTAAAATAGTACCAATAATAGGTGGATACAACATATGGTTCTCAGTTAAGCCCCTAATGTATCTAAGTTGGAGAAGATATTGCACCCACTAGCCTGGATAGAGTTCCAGACATTGGTGATGGTCAAACAATTTGGAAAAATATCATTCAAGGAGATAATAGATCTGGATAGAGCCTTTAAGACTCTAAAAAATAAGACCCTACAAAAGGATGAAGAGTGGGCACCCTTGTCGGTGGCCCTTAAAAAATTATAGGTTTCCACACCTTCTTCCCAAGTTTGTAGTTTTACTTCAACTAATTTGAGTGTCAGAGTTATTTGGGTTCTCCCATCCATAAGCAGATACCCCTGTGATTCACTGGGAACTTTGGATCAAACATCCACATTTGTTATTTTGGAGAAGTTGATTTCTAGATTTGGACTCACTCAGTAGTTAGTAGTTCCTTGACACTTCCTAGGATCCCCACTATTAACCTATTTCATCTTTGGGCTCACTTTTAAATTTTGTCCAAGCATCAACCCTCACCAGATTCTAATACATGGTAGCTCAATGCTCATATATCTCAAAGAGACTTTCATATCACTATGGAGAGGTGATAGTTATACATGTGGTGCCCTCATACTTGATCTCACCAAGGGGTGCCTAGTCCCTCCTGAGAAACACAACTTGATGCATGTCATCTTTGTGCTTGCCCAGAAGTAGCATTGCATTACCAGAGCTTAGAAGAGTGCCATTCAATGAAGGTGTGGGTCCTTCCTCATGAGAAAAAATTCCAAAACACTTTAATCTTAGCTTAAAGTGTAAACTAATGATTTTTAGAAGGATTAATGCCATTGAATACAACATAGTAGGGACAACTCTAAAAGAGAACACATGGGATAACCTCACTTCTCCCAAGCATAGTAAACATTAAAAAATGGTACAATTTCACCATTTTTGAGATCTAGAAGCTAACTACACTCATGAACTCAAGAACCTATTTCAATTATAATGGCATCATCAGAGGTATGAGTGTTGGGATCTCTTAGTGTGAATTTCTTCAGGAATCCACCCCACCTATATATTGTAGGCTCTTCCCACCTAGAAGGGATTAGATATCATTTTTTTGAGTTATCATATTTTATTCACCATTATAATGGACTAATAATTAAAAAAGTTATAATTTTTTTACAGTGAAACCTTAATAGGTACGTCTCACAAGTGTGAAAGGACATTTTGTATATGCCCCCTTATAGCCTCCTATATTTAGTCTCCATATATAATGAAGAGTATGTGATATTATATCTTATTTATAGTGGGAAATTGTCTTTTTCTATTGTTTCTTTGTTTTTGCTTCTATAGTAGGGGAAATACACTCTTGTGCATGTTTGAAAGGTATCTTCTAGGAGATACCTTGAAAGTATTACAAGGGACTTCAAAATATCACCTAGTTGTGCCTTTCATGCAAAGGAAAATTACACTTGTTCCTTGAAGGAGAAATCTACTATTTCACTTGTTTTAAAGGTATATCTTAGGAGACACATTTTAATGGAAATCCACTCTTGCACTTGTTTGAAAGGTATCTCTTAGGAGATACATTTCAATGGAAATCCACTCTTGTGCTTAAAAGGTATCTCCTAGGAGATACCTTGAAGGTATTATAAAGGCCTTCAAAATATCACCTAGAAGTGCCTTTAATGTAAAGGAAAATTCCACTTGTTTCTTGAAGGATAAATATATTGTTGCACCTATTTGAAAAGTATCTCCTAGGAGATACCTTGAATTGGAAATCCACTTTGTGCATGTTTGAAAGGTATCTCCTAGGAGATAATTTGAAGGTATTATAAGGGCCTTTAAAATAAAACATAGTAGTTCTTTCCATATAAAAGGAAAATTACACTTATTCCTTGAAGGAGGAATCCATAAATTGGACATTAGGCTAAACAAACTAGGCTAAGATTTAATCATGATTTGACCAACCAAAATCTAATAAAAGATAAATTTAACATTGAAGCACAAAGACCCTAAGCATGTTCATTTCCAAATAAAATTACATTAAACCTATAATATAAAAACACAAACAACATTAGAAGAGGTAAAACCATGATCATCTGAAAACATGTCCATTAATCCAAATGAGAGTTTAGAACAATGTACAACCAAAATAGGTGTGAATGATCTCCAAATTGGAAAATGTCACTTGGTAGTGAGTGATATTGGATCCTATAGATAATAGGAAATATTAAATTTAGGGCTCAAAAACATATAAAAGCTTAAACTAATTGATGTAGATTAAAAAAAATTAATGTGATAAAATGATTGTGAAACAAAAATAGCTTGAGGAAATCAATATCTCAGGCAAATTATTTCATAGGCCAAAGTGAAAATGATAAATATATTTAAGAGTCTTTGAAAAAAATACCTAAGGGAACTTTTAGAATGTTCGAAGGGAACTTTTCATAGGGGAAAGGTCTGGGATGAAATTCCCAAAGGGAAAAGGGCCATTGCAAAAAGGTTGAAGGGTGCTTTAAAAAATCTTGATGGATAATTTCAAAAATCTTGAAGGGTACTTTCAAATATCCTAAAGGGTATTTTTAGAAGGCTTGAAGGGCACTTCTCATCAAAGAAAGGTCCCTAAAGAGCCTTTTCATAGTTAATTGTCTTTATTTATTTTTCCCTTCCCTTTGCTATTTACTTTTACAAATAAGTGTCATTGGCATAAGTTAAAGACCTATTCATCACACGTCCTTTCCCCTAGTTCTCTCAAATCCCCAAAAACATTCTCTAAAAGATAGTTATATACACACCTTACCTGACATTAATATCATACACTCCATCATGCACAAATTCCCATGATGATCATCATAAATCTCTGGAATATGCCTCTCTCAGCTTATGTGTTGCCCCCATTATTTATGAGAGTACCTCTTTCCAAAAAATTCCCATGATGGACACACCTAACAATGGTAATAATGCATAAATATCCCTTTTCTTTTTTCAAGACAAACACTTGACACTTTGTGATTTTGGAGCAAGCATTGAGAAATCGAGAAGGAAAGAAAAAGAGTTTAAAAGATGAATGAGGTAGTAACCATCAATCCAATCTAATAGGTAGAAACATAAAAGTGTCATTAAAATATATACAAATTTGGAGGCCTCTATGTCCTCATTTGGTAGTGGAAATCATCCCTCAAATCCAAGAACCCACAACTCAATTAGTAGAAGAAATCATATCTTTAATCACATCATGGATAAATCCTACACTTCAGCCCTTGCTTAAGTGAAGGAGAATGTACCATATACCAGATCAATGACTAGAGGACCCTACAGAGAATGAGATTTGGTAACTAATTTTTTGGATAACATATTTCACCTAAAATTGAACCAAAACCCCAAGAAATTGAGAGATGGTGCTTATGCCTAAATGCTTGATAGGGTAAGAAATACATATTATAACACCTTCAAATGTAGATTGTGGGAAATTATGTTGCCACAATACATGGTGATTTAAGTACACCCATGCCCTAAGATTATTACCCTCTACTTAAGAAGATATTAAATCAATAATAGAATGATTAGCTTCCTTATGACCCCAAAGCCATTATTTGTAGCATTGAGAACCTCCAACTTGTCTGGTATTCCTAGGTCAAGGATAAGACATGTTTCTTTAGGACTCTACTCAACCATGAGGTCATCGATATGCCTCCTTTGCCCATGCCCTAGTTGAGCTTTCCCATAAAGCATCTAAAAGACACTCTGACTATGATAGCTTTTATCCTAGGCATAGATGGAGATGCCAATGTCTATGAATTTTAGCTAGGGGTACTCTTCCTATTGATATCAAAAGAAAATGGCTAGGAATTTAGAATGTACTTTACCAAAGCCATTAATTATAAAATGAGTAATGAATTAGAGAATTTATTAGTAATGAGTACCTTCTAGTACTCATCCTTCCTCATGCACCTGATCTTACACCAGTACTCCCATTTCTTTTCCAAGTATCTCCAAATTAACACCTTTGATATTGAGAATTTTCCCCATGTATTAGCCCCTATCATAGTATGGACTAACATCTTATCAAATACTGGGGACAAATATGAGTTTTCAAAATGGTTCATTTATCCAGTTCTTGTGGATCTTAGTTGAATGATTGGTACTTTTAGGATGGTGAATTATCAACAAACTTGTCTCTCAACCAACAAAGTCTTAGCTAACTAGTTCTAAAGAACCCACTTCTCTTTCATACAAGTACATGGTTTCAAAGGAGATCCCTTCCATCTTCCCCATACATTGAAAGATAAAATCTTATCCCTTTAGTTGACTCATCAACTTGATGTATTAAACCTTGACTATGGGGCCGAGAAGAAGAAAAAAGGAGTATATGATGTACCCTTCTCAAGGGGTGGCATCATAGTAAAAAAAAGGCATCAGGGGTGCCTTCTCACAACCAAACTAGCAGAACTTATCCTTAATTTGAAAGATGATCAATTGGACTATGATCTAAAAGGATACATAGTCAAATTGAAGATCACTAGCACTACCAAGAATCAAACTCTACCCTACTTAGAGTAAATGAATTCACCCATAAAGGATATCCCCCAAAATCATATGGACCTAGTTCAGATGTCAAAAGATGCCCTTAAACTATGGGATTCTTTTTATGACAAGGTCTAAAAATATGACCCAATCTAGAAGTTGTTAAAGAGAATTAAGGGTATGCTTTCCTAATTAACTTGGAGTGTAGATAAAAAGCTGCCTTCATCAAATACATGTTTGAAATCAACAAGCCATCTAAGGGATTATATGATGATGACCAAGATGAGAAGCTTGAGAAGCTTTGGGATGAGTTTCACCCAAAAGAGGTTGGGTCTAAGGAAGAATATACTCCTAAGGTCAAGATGGGGGGATGAAGAAGAATAAGAAGACACTCCTATGGAGGAAGCATGGGACATGCCCATAGAAGATGAAGTAGAATAAGTTGAGGTAGTGGCCACCCAAGAGCCTTCAACATGGCTAACTCCCATGATTTTAAATCCCTCAACCCAATAACAACATTAGGATCCATTTGGGCACCTTGTGTCTAGGTCATCCTAGCTCAATCACATTGAGGCACCCATTTTTGTCCCTTTATCAAGTCACCCCTAGAATAAGATCCATTTCATGGATCCCTTAATTTCCACCTCTACATATTTATCCACTACACCACCCCCCTCTATAGATTTGCAACATTTTATGGCATCATCTATTACCCAGCTAAGCACTTCAGTTCCCCTTGTCACTTCCTCATCTACCCTATTAGCCCCATTATAAGTTATAGTACCTTCCACTTCTCAATTTGGTAACACTTTAGCCCTAGTCTCCTCTTCATCCAATCAACCTGTCACTAAGCCTGACCCTTTATCTTCCACTGTACCTATCTCCTCCCACATTTCTTTCCTCACTTCCCTACCTTAATATTCTACCTCATCCCCTAGTGACATAATCCCCATTCACCCCACCCTACAAGCTCCCATCTTTCTCCCCTTCACCCCTTCACTTTTATTCACTCACCTCCAAAATTACATGACCCATTATTTTAAAACAACAATTGGATATCCCATTCATGCTTCCATAAGGGATCCCCTTTGCAAGAGAGATCATTCAAGCACCAAACTAGTTCCAATAGTAGGTGGATGCAACAAGGGTAGCCTAAAAGGCCCAAGTGAGAAAGAAAAGGGGAAAATAATCCAAGGCTTATGCTCAAGCTCATAGGCAATCATTTTATGACCTAATGTAGAAATCTTTTATGGTCACTCACTTAACTCCCCAAATAGTCAAGCCCCTTGAATATATGCAACTAGGGGACTATGTTATCCAAGCTATCATCCTTAACCTTAGTTAATCTCAACCCACTAATAGAGTCAAGCTTGTGGAGGAGACACAAAAGTATATAATAATGGAATATGTTAAGGTGGCATGTCATCTAGAGAACACTAAGATGGATCTCTCAAGAGTAAAATCTATAGTCAACCACCTTAATATTGAGGCTAAGGCTAGAGATATTGACCTCAACAAGGCATGGCTAGAGCTATAGGTTAGTATCCTGAGTGAAATATTCCAAGTGAAAGTTGATTCTCGTAGAGTCACCAAGACCAAGTTAAAATAGAAAGAGATAAAGTTGGATGATATCCACCATAATCTTTGTGATGCAAAGTAGTCATATAAACTATTACAAAACTAGGCATAATAGGACTCTTTGATCAAGTACTAGGAGATTGAAATTTGAAAAATGACCTCATAGCTCACCCCTAGGCCACTAAAATCCTTCCCATAGTCCAATAGCTATATGTATCCTATTGGGAATAGATCAAATACATGGTGACAAACCTAAAGATAACACTAACCTTCATTATAGACACACAAAATTTGTCCTCTTAAGTGAGTGCATCTATTGATCTTATGTTTACTTTCATCTCTTTAAAGGTCTCAGAGTCATAAATACTTATTTAAAATCTCTATAGTGTTTCTCTTGAATCATTAATGGTAGTAGGGGTGACCGATTAGAGATAGGTAGCATAAAAGGTAAATGAGTTTTTAAGCTACAATAAAGTAACAGATAAATGTAAGGTATTGTTTAATACCTTAGATAAAGTGGCTTGGGAAAGGTGGCTACATATAGAACAATTGGTTTAGTTAGGACTCCTTTCTCATAAAATAATAATGTCCTTCCCAAGGATTAGATCAAGGCATTGCTTGATCAAAAGTAGGATGACCAGACCATCTTTGTATCTCTTAGTCAAATGTTGAATGATTCTAAGGTGTAAAAAATATTACACCCACTCTCCTAATCAGAGTTCGAGACACTGATGATAGTTGAGGATTTGGGAAGCATATCCTTCAAGGAGATGTTAGATATAGATAGAGCCTTTGAATATATCAATGAAAATACCTATCCAAAAATGAAGTGGGTGCCCTTATAGGTAACCCTTCAAAAGTTATAAATTTTTGCACCTTCCTCTCTTTTTTAGTTTTGTTTCATCTAGTCTGAGCACTAGAGTTTTGTGTTCTCCCTCCTGTAAGTATATACCCCCATGAGTCACCAAAAATTGTGGATTGGAAATCTAATTTTTTTTCATTTTTGGAGTAGTTCATTTCTTTCTTCAGGTTTTCTCAACATTGACATGATTCCTTGGCACCTTCCAATGGATCCCCTTTTAGTTCTTCTACTTTGAGCCCCCTTTCAGAATTTTGATAAGGTCTTGACCTTCATCCACCTTCAACACATGGAATTTATGTGATCTAAATCACTAAAGAAGTCCCTAAATACTCTAAAAAAGTGCTCATGCAACATGTGTCATCTTCACACTTGCCCAAGAGTTGTGTTAGTTCATTAGTATTTAAATAATCATCATAGGATGATAGTGTGGGTCCCCCTTTTGAGTAAAGATTTTGAAACACTTTAGGCTTGGCCTAAGGTTTAATCCTTTAATTTTTAGAGGCCAAAACCATTGAGCACAATATAAGTGTGATGTCTCTAAGAGTAGACACATGACACCACTTCACTTCTCCAAAGTGTAGTGGTCTTAATAGAATAATGTAGTTGCCCCATATATGGGATCTAGAGGCCAATTGCACTCATGATCTTGAGACCTCCTTTCAGTTGTAATGGTATCATTACGGTTTTAGAGAGATACTTTTTAGGTGTATCTTTTTATGCTATTCACCTCACTTATTTATTCATATCTCATTTCTTTTGTAAGGGGTAACTAACAATCCTTTTATTTCTTCACACTCTCATTTTTATAAACAACCATTATAATAGACTATAATAGTATTAGTTATCATTTTTATATTCTACAACTTTAGTTATCATAATTTCATCCCACATATGTAAATCTTTCCATAGGAAATTTTTTGCCAAGAGTGAGAGTTTTAGGAATCAACAGTATCAACTAGGAGATTCCTTCATGGGTAACTTGAAGTATCTTCTAGGAGATACCTTGAAGAAATTACAAACCTTAATAACTCTACAAAATTTCATACTTGAGGTATCCAGTAGAATATTACTTCGAGGGCCTTTTAATACCTTCATGAATAACTTGAAGGTATCTCCTAAGAGATAATTTGAAGATATTAAAAGGACCATCAAGGGAAAAAATGTTAAATTGGATTGAGGTGGAAAGAACATGTCCATAAGAAGACCTAAAATGCATGCTCTCCCAAGTATTATAAGGCCCTTAAAGTTATCAAGTTATCAACCAGTAGTGCTTTCAAGGTGAAGGGAAGTTCTACTAGGAGATATACTCAACATCCTTTTGACTATATAACAACACCCTTAAAGGTGTCCACTAGGAGATTCCTTCAAGGGACTTGAAGTACACTTGTAATACCATCCTAGTTAAATTTAAGGTATCTCCTATGAGATGTCTTGTAAGAAAAATTCACTCTTGTGAATGATTAAAAGGTATTTCCTAGGAGATACCTTAAAGGTACATGTTGATGGGCATTTTGACACATATTAGAAACATACTTCCCCTCATCTTTCTCCTTTGAAAAAAATGTTATTTAGATTATTTTTCCCATTAGATTATATTCTCTAGTGCACATAATTTATTTTCAATTTGGGCATACCTTATTAGTTAAAGTGTGAGTTAATGTATATATTATGAAGATTGAATATGTATTTTGTATTGTAGTTTAGAATTATCATTTTTGATATACATTTAATCACTACTCAAACACAAAAAAAATCATGAACTGATGCAATATACAACTTGTATTTTACAAAAGATCAATATTTAAATCATTTAAATTACTTTATAGAATGTCTTCAAATAAAAAAAGAATTACCACACTTAAAAGGCAGAAGGTGGCCTCACTCGAAGAGAATTTGAATAAAAGGAAGAAGAAGGTCTCACTCCAAGATAATTTGGAAAGGGTACCATTTAAAATACCAAAACTAAAATTAAATAGACATAAACATCTTCCATTTTATGGTGGTAACAAAATTTATCTTGCTGATTGGTATTTTGAATTGTTTAGTTTGGTAAACATGCATCTAGATATATACTTGTTTATCACTACATCAAGAAAATAATTTTATCTAATTGGAATAATCTTAGATTATGATAAGGATGAACTTTAATATTCCCTTTAATTCCAACTAGAAGTATGTAATGGAGAAGAGAGAATTCTTTATCAAGCTACAACTAACTTTAATAAATTTACACCCAGTAAAATGGAATTGACAAAAATTGATTTTTCCCCTTCTTGTGAAATATTTGGGTTTCATTTGAATAGATATGACAACCTTCAAATGTTTAGGTTGATAGATAGACATTATTTGGTCATTATAATACAAAACATGTTAAAATAAAAACATGAACAAGGGACAACAACTTCTACTTACCACCATGCAAACATGTATTTAAGACACCCTACAAACATGAGATAAAAAAACATTGAAGAAAATAAGAAAAGCAAGGAAATATATTTGTATACATATTTTAAAGAGGACATATAATTACTCATACCAATGGATAAAAATAAGATCAAACAAAAGGTTGGAACACTTTTATTGACACAAACTTCTAATGAGACACATAGTGAATTCTCTACATGGTATATTTCCTCTAGAAATTATGCCTTGAACATTCCTATAGGGCTCTGTGAATTGGGAGATGAAAATATGAAAATAAGAAATCTAAATGAAAGAGGGGGGAATGATATAATTCATTCATTTAGAAAATATAATGAGGTTCCAATGAAGGATGCTTTGTTAATTCCTTTTGATCTAAGCAACCTTGATTATTTTATTGAATCAAAGGAAGTCCTAGAAGTTATGATGGAGAAAAAAATTTAAGGTTCAAAATTTTATATGAGAAACACACAATTACATCACAACAAATAATTATTTTAGAGGAGGAATACAATTCTCAATCATTGAAAAATAAATGTTGTGTTAAAAGGGGAATATTTTTGAAAATTTGTACTCCATTCCATATTGTGCACAAAATATATAATCAATATAATGAAGCCAATGAAACAATTTATAAGGATTCATTTATATAATGATTTTGATCTACACATGACCTTATCAAACTAAGAGGTTGGAATAATCTTAATACAGTGAAGAAAAAGATGGAAAAAATACATGAACAAGACAAGCACTTGTTCACACAAATGAACTATTCAGCATAATTGTAGGAGAGAAAATGCCTTCTTTTCATAGAACAACCCATTTGGGATTATTTTGATAAGGCATTTGATTTTTTTGAAAGTGGTACTTTAACTATTTTATATAAATAATATTTAAATATAACTGGTATAATAGTACTTAAAAATATTCAAGGGCTTTTAGACAAAAAAATGTAGAACTAGTAGATTTATTGGAAAAAGGGAATATTTTCTTCTTGAAAACCCCTAGGCATAATAACATGGATAATTGGTGCAAAATGTGAAGCTATAAAGTACCATATTATCAAAAATTGTAGATTATTCTAGCAACCATGATATGACACTGCCACTAGAACAAACAATCACACTTCCACTAAAACAAACAATCACACTTGAAGAGGTAATGGAGCATTATAAAATTTCTATGAAAAAGTTTGATGATTTGTGTGTCCTAAATGAAGGTATTTCAAAAAATAAAAAAGGATAGGAAGCATTAAATAAAGTTTCATTAATCATATTGAAAATTTATCTACATAATGATGGAGGTCAACTTCCTAAGATATATACAGAAAGATTTAGTCGCCATT
Source organism: Torreya grandis (assembly GCA_037957365.1). NCBI lineage: Eukaryota > Viridiplantae > Streptophyta > Pinopsida > Cupressales > Taxaceae > Torreya > Torreya grandis. Next base: position 611,786 of record JARHVA010007231.1, on the reverse strand, counting down.
ACGGCCCCCCTTATCTTTCACCATCGATTTTAGAAGATTTTAATGAAACCTTCATTCTTGGTTTGAATGATGATTTGATAATTATTGATCTTCTGAATCTCACTGAAGTTTTTAAGGAATAACATCTTTGCTTATTTATTTAGGCATTAGTTTAAAAATTTATTGTCAGGGCCTTCAATGTATTCATAATCCATAAACTAGAACATTATCCTATCATTCAAACCTCTCTCCAGAATCCATGTGTTTGTGATTTATGATATATTCAAGATACAAGTGTCATACTATGGGGTCTCGATAGTTATGGATTTGATTAGACACATATTACAGGTATCAATGTTTGTTAGGATCCAACTCATTTTCAACTACATGATTTTTGCCTCCATTCACAACAAAGTAGATTAGAGGATGGTTTTGACATCTACAAATACATACTAACATTTCAAATGATTGGTTCACATAAAATAGGAAGGCCATTCAAAAAGGAAAGAGATAACATCTTTTAGGAGACACTTATCTCTACTTTAAATGATCTAGATGCATGTGATGTGCTAAGGGTATATACAAGAGCTGGATTGGTGTGTGCTTGTATAAAATTTTAAATAAATTTATCTTACATTATAGAAACTAAAGAACAAATAATTTTTAATGTTTAATTTCAAATTTGTTTGAAAAATTTAGAGCAACCAATACAAGAAAAACCACTTTGATTAGTACTAGGTGCATAAAATTTTTAATTTATTTTATAATCATGTTCTGTTTTTCAAATATAACATCTTAACAATCTTTCAAAGTGTATGTTTTATTTTTCAAACCTAACAGATTAACAATATTACGATGTGTAGTACCAATGGAATTGCATGAAAGTGAAGAAACAACAATAATGGAAAATCATATCAACGAACATGACACATCACAAGTTGAATAAGGTAACATAAGATCATGCATATTTTTTCAATTATATAATTTTATATTTATCAATGATTCATAATACTGATATAATATTTTTTCATTTATTTATGTCTCAATCAAAATAGTTCACAATTTAGCTCTATCACTTTATGTCTACAACACAATAACCCATGACACAACTCTATAGGTTGGTGCCTTCATGAAAACAACATCAGGTAAAACTTTACAATAAGAAAAAAAATTAAAATACAAATATCAAATCAATTGATAATGAAAATTTCTAGTTACTACATTATATAATACCTTACAGGGAATAAAGAACCAAAGTTTTAATGAAAGAGTGCACTCATAAAAAATACAAAAAGGCAAAAAAATGTGAAAACCCCTTTCAATAAATTTATAATTATATAATTTCATTCAAGTCTAGAATATATTAATTATCATTATTTATTTAAACAGATTATAATTGAATTTTTCTTCATGGATAGGAGATTGTAGAAGACAATAAAATGTAGACTTGCATTAGCTTGGGATTTGGAAGTGTGGTTCATTTTATTATTGTGTAGACTGAATGTGGTTTTATTTACCCATTAAAATGTTGTTTACAAGTTTAATTTACCCATTACAATGTTGTTTACATTTTTAATTTACCTAGTTAAAAATAACACAAATTGTGTTATACTATGTCTTCAATACAATAAATTTTGATGCAGAGTATCCATGTGTTCTTTATCAATAAAATTTAAAAAAAAGTATATTGTGCTAGAAATAATTATATTTCTATTGATTCAAACATTTTTTAAATTTAATGTGTCTTATTGGAAGTATATGAAGGGGGTTCAAATATTAAGGTGTATTATATTCATTTGAATTTAGTGATAGTGAACTATGGATTAGAAGAGTAAATCCTATTTTGTTTGTTGTGATGGGCTGCATAAACATATAAATATGTATCGGTACGCATAAGAATAACTGATACTTTCATTATTTCAATAATATAGATGTTGGTTAGTCAATGTTAAATTCCTATCAATGTCTTTGAGAAATGAGTTATGGAAAAACCAGACTGATTCATATTATGATACATTCATGGTCAAGTTATAAGTATTCAATATGAAATTGTATATGCATATGTGTGTTACAAAACTAGCAATAGAAATGGTACATCCATGTATAATGAGTATTATAGTTACAATGTGATTGAGCATGTATTTATTTTTATATGTGTTTATATGAATCTTTATAAGATTTAAATAAATATAAAAAAAATGAATCAAATGAAATGCATTATGTTCTTGTGGTACAATAATAAATGCAAATCAAAATCACATCAATGACCAATCTAGTAACATGTAAAACATTTTCTTGGAAAATTTTCATGTTATATATATTATAACATGATATTTTTAATAAATGATTTATTTCTTTTTTAACAAATTACAGACATTTCAAAGGAGGAGCTAAAACTGACTTAAAAAAAACTATTGATTTTGGGGTTGGATGACTTATTATTTGTTGTGCACAAAACAAACGATATGCAAATGCATGATACAGGAAAAAAAGAAGATTATAAAATTAAAAATATGTCATACTATATTTGAGATGATTCCAATGAAAATTTGAATGTAGCACTATTGTTTTTTTCTCACATTGGCATTTGGTCAATGATAAAGGATAATCATTTGAGGATACTCATTCCATCCATGGGTTACACAAGTTCAAATTTCATGTTTGTTTGGGGGAAAAAATATTCTAAGCCATTAAATATAAACATAAATTTTTTAGATGAAGTTATTTTTAAAGTGATCTTTAGATATGATTTTTTAATTACCAACACATTGTTCATTGATTATAATTCTCAAAATTATGTTAAAAATGAGTTATGTTAAGTCCAGTAGATATATTGGAAATGGTAGTAAAAAAGATGAAAAGGATTAGAGAATCAAAATGACGTCAATCATCACATTCTTGGGAGAAAGCAAAAAATATATGCTAGTAGTTATGAACCAATGTTTATAAAGATGTAACTTCACTTGATTCTTTCAAGTGTATTTATTGATTATAAACTATAATTCTAGTAATAAACATTATCATCAATGTCATACAAATCAATTATAAATTATTTGAAATATAGTTCAATTAATTTCAAAATAATCAATTCTAATTTAGAATTACTTTGATCTGGTTATTAGTACAATTTGATTTATAGTTGGATATTCCTTGAAATTATTGAATTAGTATATTGACACTTGCTCATTCAGAAGATCTTCCCAATGAACAACAAATAATTGTCAAAATATTTTATTATGTACATGAACTAGATTGCTTAATATGGTTTCATCCATAGTTTGGCTAGTCAAAAGGTGCCATGTGTCCCAACAATGGAAGCTACTTCAAATGATCAATGATCAGTATGAAGGCCCAATAGGGTGCCATGAGTTCAAAATAGTCTAATTTATTCAAAATGATCTGCTCCCAAATGGTTTGAAATACTTAAATTTATTTGGAATATAGAAAACATATTTATGGAGAAAATATTCTCCACTCCACTTTAGTGGGTATAATTTCAAATTATTTAAAATAACCCAATTTGATTGAAATGATCTATGCTCAAATGGTTTTAAATAGTCTAATTTATTTGGAATAAACAAAATTTATTTTTGGAGAAAATCTTCTTCTGAATCACTCCATTTTAGAGGTATAGGTCTAAATTATTGAAAATATCCAAAGTTAGTCAAAATGATCCATGCCCAAATGCTTTGAAACAATCCAATTTATTTAGAATATAAGAAATTTATTTTTGGAGAAAATTCTCTTCACTCCACTTTAGTGGGTATAAGTCTATTATATTTAAAATAGCCTAATTTATTTGAAATGATCTATTTCCAAATGGTTTTAAACACTTCAATTTATTTAGAATATATGAAATTTATTTTATGGAGAAAATTTTCTCCAATCCACTTTATGGGGTATAAGTCCAAATTATTCAAAATAGTCTAAATCATTCAAAATGATCTATGGCCCAAATGGTTTGAAACAATCCATTTTAGTTGAAACATAAGAAAATTATTTTGGAGAAAATTTTCTCCACTCCACTTTAGTGGGTATAAGTCCAAATTATATGAAATAGTCCTTTTTGATATCTTATGAACTTAACTACTCTCAAATATAAAAGGCATGTCTAGCAGTTGTTTTTTACTTTAAAAAATATGACATTACATGCTCAAAACTAAAACCAAGATCATTGCTAAGATAGACCCTCTTAAATATCTTCTTTCCATAATAAATTTTAACTAGTAGGATGGCTAAGTGGGTCATTATTCTTAGTGATTTTGATTTATATTAAGTCAATTAAATAGTAATTAAAAGACTTACTTTAGCAGATGTATTAGCTAAAGCGTCACTCACCAATAAAGCACCTCTTATTGTAGTTTTTTTGGATGAAGCAATAATTTCCATAGATGAGTATCTAGTCTATTTTTGAATGAAGCAATATTGTCCATAGATGAGTCTCTAGTTTGGTAACTATTCTTTGATGGTTCCTTTACCAAGCATGGATTAGGGGTAAGTATCTTATTAGTTCACAGATGGGAATTACATTCCCAAGTCTTTCAAAAATGAATTCCCTTACAAAAATAACATAATAGGGTATGAAGGTCTTATAATAGGTCTCAAAATAGCAATCTAATGGGGAATCCAATAATTTTTTTTTTTTTTTGGTGTTTCTATGTTTATCATTAATCAACTAATGAATTCTAAGGTCACGATGATAAATTGATCTCTTACAAGTAAATGGTGGATAGATTAAAGTTATCCTTTGAGTTCATCCAATTTGAATAAGTTCCAAGAATCAACAATAGGGTAGTAGAAACTATGGCTACTATTGGTTCCCTACTTGATTTAAGCACAAAGCATAACAAATTCTTGATTGAATACTTAATATACTAGCTTAGGATCCACCTAATTTAGAAATGGTTTATGAGGTGGTTGGTCTAACTTCTACCTTGTTCTTTGACATATATACTTACATTCATAATAATACCATATCATCTAACTTAACCCCTAATAAATTCAAGTCATTTATCCAATACACCTCTCACTACACCATCCTTGGAAACAACCTATACCATAGATGCTATGATATAACTCTTTTATGGTATTTTAATTCTAAAGCATATACATTAGAAATTAGAGAAGTCCATGAGGGAATATGTGGGGAAAATTTTAGTGTAACTATCCTTGTAAAGAAGCTTATATGAGTAGGTTATTATTAACCTATAATAGAATCTGATTCATGTGCCTATGTTAAGAAATGCATAACTTGTACAAAACATGGAGACCTTATACATATCTCATCATAAGGTTCACAACCTATCACAAAACTTTGGCCATTTTACACATGGGGGTTAGACCTCATTGTAAAAATAAATCCTAGTTCTTCTAATAGACAAGCATATTATAATAGCAACATATTACTTTACCAAGTGGTTCGAGGCAATGCCCATTACTTATGTAACAAGAATATAAATTTCCAAATTTATCTTAAATCACATTGTCTACCACTTTGGTATTCCTTTAACTATCATTTTTGATAATGGTAAATCATTCAAAAATAAGGATGTTAAGGATATTTGTTAAAATTATCACATCAAACATAAGCGGTCCACTTCTTATTACCCATAAGATAATGGACAAGATGAGGAAACCAATAAAAATATTTTTTGAATCCTTGAAAAAATTGTTAATGGAGTTGGTCATGACTAGCATACATAGCTATATCTCTCCCTCTAGGCATACTATACTAGAATTTTCACACCCATGGGGTTAACCCCTTATTATCTTGTATATGGCAGTAAGTTTATTCTACCAATAGATGTAAATGCTCCATATTTTCATATATACTTATAAAAAATCATTGATGAAGAATATTATCATACTTCATGCCTCAGTGAACTCAACCTTCTAAAGAGAAAAGACTTAATGATTTAAACCATTTACAAGTTTACAATAATTGAATTCACTGTAGATATAATAGGTAGATAAAATCAAGGGAGTTTAAAATCAGAGATCTTGTTTTTACGGAAAAAAAATAGAATACCAATGTTGAAAGAGAAAAGAAAGGAAAGTTTGAGCCTAATTGGTTGGTCCCATATCATTGTTAATTATAGATCAGGAGATTATAAATTAGCTACCAAAAATGGAGAGAAGCTTGATGAACCTATGAACATCATGAAACTTAAGCAAATTTTATGCCTAAATTTTTCATATATGATATTATTGATATCTTAGGTGTTAGAAAAAAAATTAAGAAATAGAGAAGTAAAAAAATTAAAATCCAAAAAAAATGAAGAAGAAAAGAAAAATAACATAGATAATCCAAAAGTGAAAACAAGTGTACTAACACTTTAGGCCAATACAATGTTGAAAATAAATTTTTTGATACCATGTGTAATCCATTACCTATATTCACCATATTTACTTAGGGGCATCATGTTTTAGTAGTCCCTTGTATATTTCCATATTAGTCCTTTGTCACTTATTCATCACTTGTCCTATAGCATGTTATCTTAAGGTTTGATACTTCTAATTGTGAACCTACATCCTTGCTCATGATAGAGGAAACATTTTTTATATTACTTATTTTAATACCAAAAACACATAAAAAACCATTAAAAACACAATAAAAAATAAACATCCAAAATTACATGTCCAACGCTTATGAAGAATATCTACCATCCTAACTATATTCCAACATTGTTGACACATCCTTATTAGGTGGGTCAATAACACATCTTTTTCATCAGATAGTGTTTCATCAATCACCCATTTTCCCATCACTTCCTACATTGGGAGAACTACATATGGCTTGATATCCCTACATGGACTTTGTCTAGGGTAGATTATGTAGGTAATGCTTACAGACATGGGGTCTCTAGGGTGAACTCAATCAAAAATATATTTGTTCATCCTTATACTTCCTCATCAGTTGTTTGGTACCTAGTCTAGATCTTAGATACAAATGTCTCAAACCCTTGCTTAGGATGTTAAGCCTTTTTTTAATCTTTTCATATATTGATTATTTATAGTTTTCACTATTTTCTTCATTTTTTATTTCTTTGTTATCTTGTGTAGTCATATAAAATGTCCAAATTGGTAGTTTGAGTGTGGCTTGTGACACCCAATCCATAGGTCCTTTTTTCATGCTCTTACAACCCTATTAAAAACCTTTTTTCTCATTTTTAGTCATTTGAAACCTTCCAAATGGCCATTCCACCTCAACCAGATAGTATTCCTTGATCTAATATTATTCGCCTAGGTCTTGAGCCTATAATATAGGAGTGCCCCATTTGGAATATAGCACCCCATAGAGAAGTGACCCATTTTTAGTGGTCTTGTCCATTTGCACTTTGATCCCTAATGGTCATTTTCATCTGGTCCTTATCCTTAATTAGGTCAGCGTAACATGAATACATCTGACCCATGATCAATTTTTCCTTATAAAATCCCACTCAAAGCTCATTTACAAATAAGGTGACCAAACTTACAAAGCAAGCAAGAATACAAAAAAAATACTAAGGCAAACTTCACTATTATTTACAAGTAGTCACCTAACACAGTTGAAAACCTACTCAAATCCTCATACCAATCCCTAGCTACCTCAAACACTATCAATTTTGCATTTTCATCACACTATTACACAAAGCACAATCGGTGGGAGAATTACATATGGCTTGATCCCTATTTAGAGTATTGGTATGTAGGCAACATTCCCACACAAGGGGTGTGGATAGCACATTTAGTACATCTTTCATACTAACCCCCCTCTTTCTTAAGTGACTCAAATGTCATTTTATCAATAATGATGGAGGTTTAGGGTTTGAAGAAAAAATAATGTCCACAATGAGTTCCATGGATAACCAGTGCTTGATTTTTCATAGACATGCTCACACAAGCACAACGTAACTACACAAAAAGTTTCAAGTCTCTATGATCAGTTTAGATAGTAGCAACAAGAATGGATAATAACACCAGACACCAAAGTGTCCACTTTTAGACACTCTTGTCCTTTCACCCAATGAAAGATAGATTTAGGTTTAAAACACCTTCCCAATCCTGCACAACCATTTTCAACATCTATATGAGTTGTCTCAGTCTTTTTTCTAGCTAAGTTATATTTCTTCTTATTTATTACTATATTTAAAAAGGTGAAAAAGATAAATAGTTACACAAATTAGGACTATATTTATTGCTATATTCTATACTAATTTATTAATCAAGACCCTTAACTAAAATATGAATAAAATTCCTTTTTAACAAATAAGTTAAATCATTTGGTGAATTCGACTTACTTTGTTTTGGTATACCCTAGAAACCTTAGGGAAAAATCTTTGCTAATTTTAGCAGTACTTTTCTAATTTTTCCTACATATATAAATCAAAATTTCATATTTACTTTTCAAAATTCACCATAATAATTTTGAAAATCATTTTCTTTCAAACCCTAGTTGAATATACTAGTTCCCTTTGCTTCTTGAGGTATCACTTTACATTTAGCTTAGTTTCATTCTTATTTTATCATAGTAATTCACAAGTGATCCTTTTAAAGACCTAATCTATCTCTACTATGTCCAATGATGTACATGAATGAAAAATGTTTTTATTCCTTAATGTAAAGTTTTATCACATTCCTTGAATTTTTTATTCAATTCATTTGTAAGCAAGAACACATGCATGTTGTTCCTTTTATTAATCATCTTTACATGTATTTTTTCAAATCTCTTGCCTCATTTCCCTTGGAGCCTCTATCCCATGTTGAGTCATGTTGCATGGTCCATTTTTATCTTCCCCAAGTCACCACCCATCGCTAGAGAGCCCAACTACCACCCTTTGTCCCTCCACCACTTCAACCTATCGATTATATTTACTTTTTTCCTGTAACTACTACTAACCCTATATAACTAGCAGATAATGTGGTTAGAGATGTTACTCAACATGCCACCATGATTCATGCCCCTATTCAAGAACCCCTCCACCCTCATATTCCCTCATGTCAAAGGCCCAACCCACATATATAGGTAGATCCACATAGGGAATATGATATTGTCAATTAGTTGAGAAACACACCAATTAAGATTTCCATGTTAGAACTACTAAAAAAAATGTGTTCAAGGACATTCTTTATTAGGCACTTACTTAGACTTCTATGACCATTGATTTAGAGCCTTATTATTTTGAATTAGTTATCAACACATTAAAAACTATAGAAGATGTTATTTCTTTTGATTGTGAGGACATGCCTTCTTAGATAGTTATTGATAAGAATTTACCACTATTCAGACAAGCTCAAGTCAAAACCAATATAGTGAAGAGAGTTTTAGTTAATAGTGGGTTTAAACTTAATATATGTAATATTACATTTTTAAAAACCATGGTCATAGATATGGATTCCATGTAGAAGACATATAAGAAAATTAGAGGGTTTGATGATATACCATGTTAGAAATTAGGCACCATTAATTTGGATATTATGGTATGGCCCAAAACCCTCTCTACATAGTTTCAGGTCATGCCAAGTCCTCTTCATTATAACCTTTTACTTAGATGAACTTTTATACATGCTATGGGGGTATTTACTTCCACACTTCATCGATGTGTTAAGTTCCTCCATGAAGGATACCTATAAACATGCCCAATAGATAACCAACCATTCAAATATTATAAAATTATAGAGTCATCTTTAACTATTTTTCTAGATGAGACACCTCATATCATAGTTTAGTCACCACCTTGTCACATTTATCTTGACCAGATATATACATATGAGGTAGGAGAGACTAGCACATCTTGTACTCTTCCACTTATAGTTATTTTTTTATCTACAAATACTCAACCAGTTATAAAAACTTTAGTCATTATAGCCACTCCATCAATCACAGTTCCTACACCTATTACAATTATGCAATCCCCAATAGAAATTCTAGTAGTCCTAATTAATTCTAAAAATATAAATCTTCATGCAATCATAGTCACTTTACCAGTTATAGATACTCTTGCAACACCGTCATCTTCTCCTACTATAGTTGATGAGACTCCCATATCATAGTTACCCCTTATGGTAAATTCTAAGTTACCATATGTGCATGATGTTGATACGAATTCCAAATTTAATTCCAAATCTACTTTAGATAATGATATGACACCCACACTCATAGATGACTATTTATATGGATTGAGATTTACACTAGTTTGCCCATGAGAATAACAAGATGACTCTAGATCCCTCATCAGACTTCATGCATCACTCTTAGCATCTCACACTACACTCTTAAGATATAATCCACATTTATGGACATAGATAGATCACTTGGCACATATAGTTCACATAGTTACCTTTATGGATGTAGAGCTAGTCATTTAAATTCAGGTGAGTATCACAAAACATCAACCATAGATTATGCTATAGATGTTACTTGATAATGGATTAATCACACTACCTATAGTATGATATAGATCTATTAGTAGGTTATCATGGTAGGATGGTCACCCATTTTGTCTCTTTCATATAATCATAGGCCATGACACAAATTTATATACAACTTTATAGTAGATATTGGACAAAATATAGGTTTAAGGCACTATTTAGATTATATCACCACCAACACTAGCTCTGCCACTTCTATCGAGGTTTCCTACTACCAGATCTAAATACCCTAGAGGAGAACAAAAATATTCACCACTAAAGTGACCCTCAGTTCACCTTCAACAAGATGACACCACTATGAGTGATACATCCTCGACTACACAAAGATCATAGATCTTATTAACACCTAAGGAGATAACCACCATGTATATAGAGCTTATGACATATGATGATACTTATGATGATGATCATGATGCATTTAATGAAGGACGTGATCCTTTCCTCCATCTTCATCCCTAGCGGGCTCCATCCTTAAACCATTTACCCCCACCATCTTAGTCTTTTACATCATTATGTACATATTTATTTAATCACATTATGTTACATAGTTTCTTTCTGATTACTTGTACATATTTTCTTATATTAGTTATACATATTTTCTTTTTACTTACTTGTACATAATTTCTCAGCTTACTTATACATAGTTTATTTTCTCTTTCTTGTACATAGTTTCCTTATGATTTCTTGTACATATCTTATTTAAAAATACCAAAAATAATACAACATTTCAAAATACCAAAAATAATATAATATTTAAAAATACAAAAACATTCAAATAACTCAAACCCTAGTTAAATATACTAGTTCCCAACTACCATGCTTTACATTTCTACTACCTTGCTAGACTTACATTTTGTTGTTTTATGATATTGTTTATCAATTTATCTACATTGCCATGCTTCACTTGATCTTATTTGAGTGTGTGTAGTGACACCCAGATCTTTGATTGCATCACTCTACCCATTGAGAGGGTATCATACTTTTACATGTGAGACATACATCGACATGTCTACCCAATAGGGGCATCTTCTACATGACTACAATATCCAAGTTATGTCATTCCTACACCACACACTCTATTTATCATGTTGATGTGCATTAATTACTAGTTTACATAGATTATTCTATCAACACTCACTAGTATATAACACTTGTGTATTTCGTAGCATCTACCTAGTCTTGTACTACATATTTTCATACTTTCACTTATTGATTTGATTAGTTAGATGTGATATTATTTACAACATTTACATTACTTCCTTTCTTGCTTTGAGTAGATATATGTGATTATATTTTTTAGTTCCTATTGTGTTACTTGTGTGTGCCTTAGCACATTTGCCAATGTCCTTGTGTTCTTAAATATGCTTATGGCCCTCATGCCAATATTTTTTATTTACAATTATATGTGTATGTGGGCATTTGAACATTCCTTGTATGCTTTATTTTCCCAATTTGAGTGACATGTGCCTATGTCCCTTATTTGCTTGATCCCTTAGCCTCTTTTGTATGCTTGTTACTTATTGCCTTATAGGGTTGTTTCTTATTCAATTGTTTTCAATGCCATGATCCACATCATGTATTATCTTGCCTTCTTAGATGCCATGATGAACATCATGCTACATCCCTCCTTGAAAACTAACCAAATTTTTAGTTTCAATTTAGTAAACTGCACATGAAATTACATTATTACATCTATCTATGTATACCCTTATTGATCTAACAATCTTTAATATGAACTATGCTATATCTTGAGACATATTTTTGATCATCATTACTATATAATGTATTTCATATCATAACACACTTATAGGGATCTTTATTCTAAGGAAAGTCATTACAAGGTCTTCATTCTTACCCTTATAAGATGGGGTAACAAATAAGGGTTTTGTCATAGAGATCAGAGCCCTCTATTGGTCAAAATTAGTTTTTAAAACACTCATAACAACAATTAGAATTCAAAACATGCAAAATAAACCAAAAAAATAGGGATGAACATAAAATAACCATCATAAATAGTAAAGGACAAGAGCACCCCATTTGAACTATATCACCCTATAATAAAGTGTCAACTTTTTGGTGCTCCTATCCAAATAACAAAAAACCTATAATTTTTAAAAATAGATAGAAAGATAAGGTCAATTATAGTTTTATCAGCTATAGTTTAGTTTAAATTTAGTAATTTTAGTATAGTTTTACTTAGATTATCTAGATATAGGGGAATCATGCATGGCATGATGGTTCTCACTTCCAATTTTAGATTGGGTAGTTAGTACAACTTCCAGATCAGAATCCATATTATAGACACTAGTGATTAGGGGTAGTTAGTAAAACATTTGCCTTCTTTTCTTTCTAGTTCAATATATTACCTAGGTATTCTTAGTAGTTGCATGCCTTATTCTATATGTAGGTGGTTGGCATCATTTCAAAGTGGCTTTCATTTAAGCCTAGTTCTCAATTTTAGAGTGGCTTTCATACAAGCCTAATATCTACCTTTTGGAGTGGGCAAGATTGGCCTAGTTCTCAGTACACATTTGGCTATTGATGCCACATTGTCAAATTACAAACCATTCATGGGATTCATTAGCCATCTCATATGACACACATTCATACTGTTATTAATTCACATTTATTTGGAAATGATGGAGGCAAAGGACTAGTAAACCTTTGTATTACTCAGAGGGATTAGACACATAGTCTAAACATCGATTAACACACACATAATTACATAGCTTCACTACATAGTGGGTGAAAATAGAGCCAAATGGATAGACTTTGCATTCTTGATCCACCTTCAAGGAATTTAACACTTAGCTTCATTCATGATATTACTCTTAGTGTAACACATACCCACATCACTCAACATCACAAGTTTTGTATTGGTTCATGTACCTAGTGAGGTGTATTCATTCCATTCTCTTCCTCTCTCTTTTACCCAACCTTTGTAAGTTATTATTTTAGACATAGCATGTCTAGTAAGAACTAATCTACTATTTGTTTTATCTTTTATATATACACTTCATGTTGTGTTCTCTTTATGCACACTCAGTATCACACATCTTCATGGGCTTCACCCTTGCAAGTGATTTTAGGTATGTTTTCTATTTTTCTTTTATCTTAGTATTTCACTTTGTTGCATCACTAGAATAAAGGGGGGGGAATGTAGTCATATAAAATGTCTAAATTTGTAGTTTGAGTGTGGCTTGTGATACCCCATCCATAGGTCCTTTTTTCATTCTCTTGTGACCCTTATAGACACCTTTTTGCTCATTGTCAATCATTTGAAACCTTTGAGTAGTCATTCCACCTCAACCAGATAGTATTCCCCATGCTAATCCTATTCCCTCAGGTCTCAAGCCTATAGGATAAGAACACCCCATTTGGACTATAGTTCCCCATAAAGAAGTGTCACATTTTTTGTGGTCATGTCCACTTGAACTTTGAGCCCCAGTAATCATTTTTATCTAGTCCTTATCCTTAAGTAGGTTAGCCTAGTGTGAATACATTTGACCCATGACCAATTGTTCCCTATAAAAGCCCACTCAAATCTCATTTACAAAGGAGGTGAACCAACTTATAAATCAAGTGAGAATACAAAAAAATAACTAAGGCAAACTTCCCTATAATTTACACATAGTCACCCAAAATAGCTACAAACCTACTCAAATCCTCATACCAACCACCTCAAACACTATCAATTTGAAATTTATATCCGCATCACACTATTGCACAAAACACACTAGGTGGGAGAATCACATATAGCTTGATCCCTCTTCTGAGTATTGGTATGTAGGTAGCATGCCCACACAAGGGGTGTGGATTGCATGTTTAATACATATTTCATACTAACGCCCTATTTCTCAAGTGACTCAAATGTCATTTTATCAATATGATGGAGGGTTAGGGTTTGAAGACAAAATCAACTCCAAAATGAATTTTTTCAACAACCAACACTCAATTTTTCATAGGCACAACACAACTACCCAAAATTTTTTAGGTCTCTGTGATCAATTTGGACAATAGCGGTAGGAATAGACAACAATGCCAAACACCAAAGCATCCACTTTTCAACACTTCTATCCTTTCACCTAGAAAAAGATAGATTTAGGTTTATGGCACCTTTTCAATCTTACATAACCATTTTTAACCTCTATATTAGTTGTCTCAGATTATTTTCTAGCTAATTTATTTTTATTCTTATTTATTACTATTTTTATAAAGGTGAAAAAGACAAATATTTGCACAAATCAGGACTATATTTATTGTTATATTTTGTACTGATTTATTAATCCAGACCCTTAGCTAAAATAAGAATAAATCTCAATAATTCTCAAATAAGTTAAATTATATTGTTTGTATTTAACCATTACATTGGTTATTTATCTCTTTTTATCCCTAACCATTAAGTTGGTTATATATCTTGTTTATCCCTAACCATTAATTTGGTTATTTATCTCTTCTTTATCTCTAACCATTCACTTGGTTATTTGTCTTTTTTCTATTTTTAAAAACCACTCACTTGGTTATTTTGGATTATTTTTCATTAACCATCATTGGTTATTTAAATTTTATTCCTTTTAATAGTTTTTCATCATTGTGTTTTTATTTTTGTATTTTGACTATTCTATCCTTGTTTGTTTATTTGTTTACACACACACACACACACACACACACACACACACACACACACACACACACACACACACACACACACACACACACACACACACACACACACACACACACACACACACACACACACACACACACACACACACACACACACACACACACACACACACACACACAACAAACACACACACACACACACGCGCGCGCGCGCGCACGCACGTACACGTGCGCGCGCTCGCGCGCGCACACGCACACACACACACACACACACACACACACACACACACACACACACACACACACACACACACACACACACACACACACACACACACACACACACACACACACATGCACGCACGCACGCACACAAACATTGTTTGTGTTTATTTTACTAACATTGTTTCATTGTCATCTAGAATAATCATGTATTTTCTATCTAACTTTATTTTTTAAATTTATGTGTGTCTGTAAAGATTATTTTGTGAATTGCATCATAGTATGGTTATGATTTATCTATATCATGGCTAATTTTATTTTACATTATTTATTCTTTTTTGAGTTCATATGCCTAAAAAATTAACAATAATCATGATTGCATAATATCATTTATGGTAATGTGTTTTAAGCTATATTAAACATTAGGTTGCTAAAAAAATCATTACTATTAGAAATCTAATTAAATGAAAAAATACAAATCTAACATCATTATCCATGCATTATAAGTCCAAATCATACATGACATAATCCATAATAAAATGCTGAGAAAAATTAATATATGCTAATGTGAATCAAAATGCAAGAAGTATAACCAATACTCTACATTCCATCTATCCATCAACCATGCATAAATAAACATAAAAATTCATAAAAACATCCATATATAGTCCATGTACAATCTATAGTGTCCATCCACTTAGTACAAGTCTCATAAAAATCATATATATATATATATATATATCAAAATAAAGTGTGTCTATACAAACATATACATCTCAAACATATGTATACATTAATACAACCCTCATAAATACACTATGTCATATCTCACCCTAACCCTCTAATGGAGTGTCCAATCTTAGACTTGGCTCATCACACTATGGTGTGCCTCTTAGCAGACCCATCATGCACTATGTAGCCTACCCCATAGATCTCTTGAACTCTATAGGTTGTACTGATCTCCTTGACATAAATAACTCAACTAAATACTCCTTGAAATATGGTTCCATAGACACACATGGAATGATCTCCTCATATAAACTCCTATAATATGTGGCCTACTCTATGGATCTCATAACCCTATCTAGAATATCTATCTAACCCTATCTTACTAATAAAAATTTGGCCTCTATTATCTTCATCCTAGATGTATCTCTCTTATATCAATATGGATATGTAAATTTTGTATAATTTAAACTCTATGTCTCTACATCATGTGTCACAACTCCTAGTGCAATAACCATACCATCTTTATCCATACTCTCAACCTCAGCCTATATCATGTCAACCTTAGCCTTTAATCATATAATCTTAGCTTCTTGACCACCTATGTTATCTATATCCCCTAAAATCTAGATATCTCCTTGTGAAATCTTGGAATCTCCCCATCATGAGCTTAAATATCCTCATAAATTCTATCAACTAGTGTTTGCTCCTCCCAATATCTAGCTTTGTCTAAAGTACCATCCATATCTCCTTTATATATATGTGTGCCATGTGTCAACCTCATAACTATGTCATATCCATACCTATCACCCTTATTGTAAATGACTATTATTTGAGTATCCTCTCTACCTCCTTGTTTTGTATCCATTCTCATCTATATATCCACATCATCATCCACACCTACCTCTTATAAAACCTCCACATCCTCAACCTTAGTAATATCTAGTTATGTAACTAAATCTTATCTATATCATGTCATCTACCTCATATTGATTTCCATCCCATATCTCTTATCACAGAAATCCTAATCTAGGCTCCTAAACTTGTACCTCATGGATGCATATTCAAACTAGCAACCAATCTTTATCTCCATGCATGTGGTGTTGCATATGGTACCATCAATCTCAATGACCATTTTTAGGCCCAAATTTTTTTAAAACCATCTACTAATATTGTATCAATAACATCCATAAAGTCACTCCATATAACTATCTATAACTATGACCAACTATGGTCGACTATCATTGGATCAATAGTGATCCCGCAATGTGCTCTCTCCCTCACTACTTGTTCAAAGATGTGTGAACCTGCTAGAATATGTTATATAATTTTGAATTACCTCATCACCCTAATGGGGAAATATATATCTATAATATATTCATGTATATAAATCAAATAACACTAGCTCATCATATAGTCCATATTTAAGTCATCATATGGCCACTAAAATACAATCTCCATGTATGGTCTCTAGGTGACCTGATCATCACCTAGCTCATCTCTTGCCTTCCTGTATAACTTTAGATCACCTAAATGTGTCATATGATTACCAATAATAATATGCCATCCATATACCAATGGATCATCTACATAATAAGTGTTCATGTGACTAACTAGTCTCTCTACCATGATGTGCTCCTAATACCATACCTATAATAATATGGATGGCCCAATCTCCCTCCCATCTGTATACACCACATGTTTTAAATATTAGTATAAGTGTGTTAGCATGCATCAACCTCATGTAAACCTCTCACCCATCTCCATCATGTCTCTGATACCATCCAGTAAAATAATGGGGCATAGTCTCCCACTCTTGTCAGGTGGCATAATGCCACTAACAACATCCATAAGTACAATGGTCAAGGAATCCATCTCCAATTATGTGAAATAATCAATAATTACTCCTTAAATAATGAAAATCAATCCATATCTAAAGATCTTATATAACATAGTCTCATTTGGACCCTGCCTCTAGTATACTCATCTCCCTCCTATCAGAATACCTAGAATCTAGTATACATCCTCTAGAGTCACCATCATCTCCCTTGTAGGTGGGAAAAAGGTGTTAATCTTGCAATGCCATCTCTAGGAAAGCATTATAAATAAAGCATTGTCTACCCAAATCTATGGCATATGTATAATGTATAATAAACCAATCTACTCTATCACTCCAAACTCATATTCTATAAATATATCAATCATCTCCAATGCACCAAGCCTCTACTCCTGTATAGTTAAAACTAGTAATACATTATGTAATTAAAACACATTAGTATCAATTTAATTATATCTATCAACATAATAACTCATCTAATGTTATTTTAAACATATTCAAGCAACCCAAAAAATAAAAACACCATTTTCAATCATATTATTGATCATTATTCTTATGTATCCTTATTAATTTCCTATTTTTCTCTTAACAATCACATTTTTACTTATCCTAATATCATTTTCAAACTATATTTTGAAATTTTCAAGACTAATGTCTTCAATTTTGTACCCTTTTGGCATTTTTGCAACATATATTTTGTGATTTTGCCATTAAAATCCATAATTTTTCTCTACTGCTCTTCAAATTTGCATTTCCATATTCAAATTTCCCCCTAAAATGATTTTACAACTCATTATAATGATATTGTAACTTGTTCTCATTAATTCACTTCTCTATTCAACAATTTCACAACTATGAAGCCACACATTCATATTTTATAATCTATTTCTACTTCTCAATGATTTTTCACCTCTATTCTATGAATTAATTATTACACTTGACAAATTTGCATTTTTATATAACAAATTCATAACTTTCATTGTTTAAATCACAAATAGCTGATATGAAAATTTGTTTTAGTCTACTTTAAGACCTAATAAATGCACATAAATGAAATAATTAAAGAATAATAGTTCACTTACCAGAGACCCAATCCTATCAAGTTTTTGATGTCTCATCACTCATTCTACATATTTCTTGTGGTGTGGAATGTAGTTTATTTATCATCAAGATCTTAGAGCGAATCTCCTCAATAATCTTCTACTCTCAAATAA
The DNA here is from genome assembly GCA_037957365.1 of Torreya grandis. NCBI lineage: Eukaryota > Viridiplantae > Streptophyta > Pinopsida > Cupressales > Taxaceae > Torreya > Torreya grandis. The sequence continues at coordinate 592,772 of JARHVA010007231.1, read as the reverse complement.
CTATCCAATTCAAAATAAATAAATGAATTTTAATACCCCAATTATTATATTTATATTTCCAACCAATTTAAAAAAATTTACACCCCCCATACTCCATTATACCCATTATTCATCCATTTGCATCCAAATCTCAAGACAAGCTCAATCAAATTAAACTAAAATTATTTCAATCACTTGAAACTATCAATTTGTGTAACTATTTCATTACAATTTGAAAAATAATATATTTTTTTCTATTTTTAGATCATGATCTTATTATCATTAGGATATATTGTTCCCACAACTACTCTATTGACCCCTATGTCATAAGCAAACACTAAACGTGCATTCTTTGAATGGTTAAAATTATTATTATTTTCTCGATCCATACTCTAGTTTTCATCAACTCAAGGCATACTATTTACACACACTTAAATCTTGAAAGTTTGATATTGATTTTAATAAATTGATAGTCCAAACCAATTTTTTTCTCTTCTTTTCATTTTTTTTTGAGTGTTTGTCCATCTTATTGCACAAACCCTCGAGGGGGCACCATCACACTCATTTTCATTCATTTGGGGAAATTTTTTCCTCTTAATAATCAATTCTCTACTTATTATAGTATTTTTCAAAACAATATTACTTTGAAACACTAGTTTAAATAGGTGCAAATGTAGACACCTAAATTACATGTAGTGTCAAAATTTGCCTAAAAACTATTAATTATTCTTTTTAACATAATTCATGACTTTTCCCTTTTAATCATATTTAATTAATTGTGCATATTTTAAATCCATATTTAAATATTGAATCCAAATTTTACACCTCACCCAACATATTCGACCTTAATATCTCTCAAATGTTGACTCATCCCAACCAAACCTATAACTTCCTCAACTTCTTTGAGTCATCCCTTGAATTTTCAACATTTTGACTCTTTTTTGGTGACTCAATTAACCATTTCCATGTTTCTTTCAACCATTTGAAATGGTCATCATCCTCATGGATTAGAACTCATTAACCATCATAGATTACTTGAGTCATTTAAAATATCTAAATAGTCCTCCACTATGGGATGTTTCCTCCAAAAATCTATAAATAAGCATAAAATCCATCAATTTCATCATCCTGACTTATGTTAATGAAGTGATATCAAAATAAAAAGTTAATCCAAAATGAATAAAAGCTACCAAAGAGTATTTTACACCAAAATTCTACACATTTTACCTTGCATTGGAAGAGTGAAAAATGACATTTTAAAGAGAGCTAATTGAATCTAAAAAACAATGGAAGAATCTTTTGAAACCAAGGTATAAGTTTGTGTTTGTAGCTCTATCTTTGTTTGATATAGTTTAGATTAAAATTTCTTAGTTTAGTTTACATTTATAGATTTTATTCAACATAGATGTCAACATAATGTTATGCAAACCTAGTTCCTCAACCACACCTCCTTTTTCTCTTTAGGTCTAGCCTCATCTTATATCATTCACATTTAGTGTATGAAATTGATCAAGAAAATTCAACCCAACAAAGTGGACCTTTTCCCATGAGTTATCCAACCTGATATCTTTTCTTTCCCCAAACCTAATATTGATAAAAAAAACTCACCTTATTATGATATCAGAGATTGAATGACCTTGGAACTCTATTTATACACAATTTAACACTCTTCATGGGCATCAAGACATTGATAAGGTTTTTTGGTTCCAACATGAGAACCCATTACCACCACCTATCCCAAATCCTATTCCACCAAATAATAAACAAAACTTATAGCTTATCCATTACTTTAATTTCTTCATCTAAACTTTAGGAAGGAAAATTCATAGTTTATAAAGTGATATTTCTTATGCATACAAATTAGTGAACTTGAAGTGAAATATTTCATCTTTTACATACTCTTTTATTCCTCTTATCATTTATTTTATCCATATTCCATCCTATTTATTATATAGGTATCCATATACCCCCAAAATATATTTTGGATAGGATATTAGTGGAACTATTAGCCTAGAGGGCTATAGGATAAGCCAAATTATCTAGAGTGAACCTTTGTTGATGAGTCGGGATAATAAATTTTTTAACACTAATGTTGAATACCAATATTATGATTACTCCATTCCCAACACTCAGTTAAGGAGTGGGGTTGTTATTCAAGAGATAAGTGATGTATCTAAAATCACAAGTAACAACCCTAACTTCAACACCATGAACCTCATATGTAGAGGCACATTAAATCCTAATGTGGCCACTAGGACATCCATTAGCTTGAAAATCCTAGACATAGAAAGTGTCACCAAATATGATAACTACCTAGAAAGGATCGATCACTTAGAGGATGAGGTCAAGCGAATGAATTTTTCTACCCACCTCCTTGATATGAGTAAAAACACATCCAACACACCATTATCATTCACAGGGACATATGAAACCAACCTATTTAGTCTATCCCATATCATGTATCCACCCCTCATACCATAGATACCCATGGACCCAACACCGTCATTGATCTAAACCATCTCATTAACACCCTAGTGGGTCATATCCATGATATAGAGAATAATCAACAAGATCTAGGTTAAGGAATGGGCCCAATTCCCCTTATGACTATTCATCCCTCCTCTTATCCCATCCAAACATCAACTCACCTAGCATCGCAACAACAAAATTATGTGCTCCCACCACCACATGAGTACATACCACCATAAAACCATGTCTTTCACCAACCCCAAAACCAATACCTCCAAGTCCTATTCATCTTTTAAAATACATATTCAAACTCTAGTAAGGAGTGTGTAAATGTATACTCCATCATTAAAAAACAACATGATATCCAATAAACCATTATTATTCACACCTCTAGGAAAGGTACCTCCCACATACAATGCCCCTCATATACAGGTTATATCCTACCTCAAAAGGAATTAGGTTACACCAAAATAACACATACCTAACCATAAAAAATAAACACACCCCCTACATTTAACAACCTCCCTTATTAATTTTACATACATTCAAAGTCCACCCATCTAGACAATTAATTTCTAGCCTATTCCATATTTCCATATTAGGATTCCTCTTTTCCCTCTAATAATCATTAGAAAAACCCCTCTGTGGTTCCCCCTTTTAAACTTAGTCCCACTATAACTGTGATGAAATTTAGCAACATGTGGACCTATACTAAATATCTCAAAGAGCCTCTAGATACCAATATATGAAGGGTTATTATTCCATGCCCCTACTTGATATTCTTAAATTAAAATGGGAATGAGCTCCCAATGCACATGTAAAATCCTATGCTACCTCTATCATGGAATATCTACCTTGGGACAAGGTTGTATCAAAGATATTTCCCAAGACTCTCTTAGGGTAATAACACTTGATTGGTACTATCACCTCCCTAAAGGGTCCATGCACTATATATGCCAATGTGTATGTAAGTTCATCAAAGCCTTTGACATGAATTGCTTTTGAATATTTTCATACATTAGTTATTACATATCAATAAATAATATAATGAATCAACTTCTCATTTCATCATGAGATGGTGACAAGTTTCATACTGCTTTACCAGTGCACCCAACATGGTCCAATGATAATTATGCAATCTTTCCTTCATTACCTCAATAAGTAAACAAGGGAAGATATCCAAAAGTTCCCATTTGGTCATATTAAGATGCCCTTGAGATCACATTATGAATTGAATATACATCCATAAAAAATGGGTGATTAACTTATGGGAGCAATGTGCACATCCTAACCCCTAGTCAAAATAATAGGGGATCTAAAAATTCAAACCCAAGTAATGTAAATAACCAAGGTAATAAAATATTAAAACACAATAGTACTACTACCACATATGGCATATTCAATCAAAACAAGAAAAAAAACCCCATAAACAACACTTAATATCAACCTAACAATAACACCAACAACACTAATAATACAAAGGTCAGGAAGCAAAGTTCCCTTCTTGCCATTCATATGGTTGATTTAAAACTAATCACTACCTTATAATATGCAATATCAAAATCATAAAAAAAAAGTACTAATAAAGTGAATAATATCCCCAGTTCAAAAACCAAAACCACTACCCACATAACAACCAAGAAGGGTTTGGGTATCAAGGATAAAACATCAGACCTAGGGACTATGAACCCAATGTCTATTTCTTATTCCATAGAGTCATGGGTCATGATACTAAGAGTTGTAGAGAGTATAAAAAGTTTATATAAAGTCTCTTGGAGAACTAAAGGAAAACATTCATGGATATATTCTTAGGAAATTCCAATGCAAATACCTAAACCTCTTCAAGTGGTCCCATTTCTCCCTAGAGCCAAAATCTAAAAATTTATCACAACCCTTTCCCCAAACACCAAACACACATTACTTAAATTCAAAATTATAATAACCTATAGGGATACCCCATTAAACACAACCAACCTATGGTGATAGGAACTCTTGTTGCTAAAACTTCCACTTCAAGAAATACAAACCTCAATGTTGCTCCTTAATTGGGAGTCCAAGGTAAAACCAAGATGTTAGGATTCATAAAGCAAGAAGTTGAAGATGAGGCAAAAAATTTAACTTGCACTAAATAGTATTAGCGTATGGCCCTCCAACCCTCAAACATATTAGATATATAAACAATCCCTAATCCCATGGGAAATTATGACCTAATATTTGACCTAACCAGAACATTATCCCACATTTTATTTCTAGGCCTGCTCAATAAATCTCCCACTCATTGATCAATGTTGATCAATTCCCTAGGACTAGGACACTTATCTAGTGTCACTCCTCCCCCACAATCTTAAATTAACCACATTGATCTCGAAATGTTCTTGCTTAGTTAAGAGCCATAAGATGTTGGATACTTATTTGATCTATGAAGTCTCACACCTAACTCTAAACTATCAAGAGAATATAACTAGCCTTGTTCTTATATATATGGATCTAAAAAAATTGTGTGAAGAGAGCCATGGTTAATGATAGAAAAACTATGAACATCACCCCTATTTTCCTATAAAATATTAGTTATGGGGAAACCAACTATTCTACATTATAAAACACTCTACAAGTCTATAACAATCTCAAATTTAATCCCATCAGGACTATGATATTCATAGTCACTTTAGGTCCCAAGATCTTACTAATGGATTTATATGTCATATATAAGGACACTAATTATAATATGATCTTGGGAAGGCCTTGGATACATTGAATTAAGGCTATTACTCACACCTTATTATATAAATTTTGGATCTCACACATGGGGATGGTTTTTGTAGCCCAAAGGGATCTTAAACCCTTATATATGTTACAATATACCATGCAAAAATAACTTGGGTTACATATCAATTATCACTTACCTACCAATGGGGTGATGAAGCCCCCATAATTGGTTGATATTATTAGATATTTAAAGCCTAAAGTGGTCATCCTAAAGGAAGGGACATAAATAACCCAAGATTTATTAAAATATAAATATAAATAAAATTATGTAACCATAACTAAAAAGGTTTTTGACTCAAAACTAGTCTTTGGTGTATTGATTTCCACCATGTCTACCATGAAAATCATCAGTGTCTTGAAGGACACTCCTATGATTCTCCCATTCGATCTATGGGGAGTAGGGACATATGAATTTTTTTGGCCTTAGGGTCAATATCCCTAAGATGGGATAACTATAATATCACACCTTTGTATGGTATAAGTGTCTATGGACAAATATTTTCCCCTCCATAATAATCATCTCAATAGTCACCACCAAAGTTAGTCGAGGGATAACTATAGGGAAACAAATCATAACCTACACTCCACTCTTGTTACTTCTAAACCACTTCAAAGTATGTTGGTAGACCCTACCATGACAATATTATACCACTTTTAGGGTACTTAACACATCTAGTCTACTCCCTCTATAGATGTCATTTATCCTTATTCGACCCACACTTGGTCTAATTTATTTTCACACTCAGAACCCATCGATAGTTAACTAAGTTTTTACCCCTACTTAGCTCATCCCAGTGTTAAAGGAGGAGGGTTGCATCATAGATATTGATAGGATATATATCAACATTAAAATCCATGATTACCCATGGATTCTTCAAGAAAAATCTCTTTTGTCCACCATGAAAAAGGAGGAACCTAAAAATTTTCTCACTAAATTCCTACAAACCTTACCCCATATAACAATGGGATAAATAGTGATGCCCATGTCCTATACATAGTATTGAAAGTTATATGACTATAACCATGTGTCTCCTCTCCCAAGGCAAAATCCTAACTATACTAGAATACTCCCTATGCCCAAATAGAACCCTAACTATGTCAAGATACTCTCCACATTGAATAATAAGCCAAACAAACTTTATTTAAAATTTATATAAATCCTCATTTTTCTCAACCCAAATATTAAAATATAATGTTTTAGGTCCCTAAAATTTCTTCACTTCCTTCATCTACAACATGATATTAGGTTATCGACACCCTCAAAAGCCTTCCCATATAACCCACATAGGGTATGGGTTCATCATCTTACCAATTTTAAGATACAAGAACCCCAAGGGGGATTCCCCAATATCCTCAACATTCATATGGTTGAAATATTGGATAACCAATAATTCTTACTTGATGATTTTTGTCTTTTTTTGTCTTTATACACATTATCAATGGGTCCTACACTATGATGGGGCTAAGTTCCACTTGAACATCGAGTAAAGAGTCATCCTTATTTCCATTGAAGTATGAGTTATGCCTTTTAAGATCAAGTTAGAACTTGAATGTACAAATAATGGACCCAAGTATGAGGATCTATTTCTTGGTATGCTCATTATGAAGCATATAAGAGTAAAATTTGAGAATATAGGGAGATTCATAACTAGTTACAAACAAAGTGTTTGAAGTCTATCAGACCAAATCTAAGTACCTCTAGTTGTAAAAAAGTACTATCTATGAGGTTACGAAGGACTTTGATCTAGTTTTTATCAAATCAATCCTTAGAAGTAACCAACTTATTGAATCTATGTCTACCTTATATTCACATTTAATTACCCACCCAATGATCCCTGAATCATATTTTATAGTCTCAATCATAGTGGATCCTCTCATACATGATACTCCTAATGACCAAATCATCACCCATATCAAATGAGATGAGGACCCTCTTATCCTAGATTTGACAAATAATGATGAGGTCATCCTTAAATTCTTATAGGGTTACAATTACTTCCCCCTATTTGATCATAAGAGGGGTTTATAACTTACTTATTATCATAAATTATCCCTCATAACCAATTTTTATGAGTCCTACTACCATGTGGAGTATTACATCTCTTATGATGATGAACATAATGTATTTGAAGACCCTAACCTTCCCCCAACTCCTAATGTATTCTAGGAGGGAAACACATCCTTCATTAAAGAAACTATTGAAATTAATATTGAAATTTAGGAGAACCCTAGAATCCTTAAGTTAGGATCTTCACTCTCTAAACAAGAGGTGGAAGACCATAAGCAAATCCCCATAGATATTTCCAAATCCTTCACTTTATCCTACACTGATATGATAGGTATCAATATTGATGTAGTTATTTATAATTTAGTTAAAACACTTGATGTGAAACCCACCAAGTAAAAAATTGTACATATCAAACCTAAGGTCATATTTATGGTAAATGAGGAAGTAATTAAGCTCTTAAAAGTTAGCTTCATTAAGACTATTTATTACTCCAAATGGATGTCTAAGATCACACCTATTCTCAAAAAAATGGTAAGATAAGAATATGCATAGACTTTTAGGATATTAATAAGGAATGTCCAAAGGATGATTTCCAGTACCATCTATTGATGTAATTATTGACACTGCCATGGGATATGAGATGTTATCACTCATGGATGGATTTTTAGGATACAAGTAGATTTACATCTCTGATAAAGACCAAAGAAAAACTTCATTCACAACACCTTGGGTAAATTTTTTCTATGTTGTAGTTACTATTAGACTAAAAAATGTATGAGAAATGTATCAAAGGGATATGACACACATCTTCCATGACATCATCCATAAAATAGTGGAGGTCTATGTGGATAGCCTACTTGGAAAAACAAAGTGATGTGAAGACCATTTCAGAATGTTATGCATCATCCTCACATGGTTAATCGAATATAGTGTTACTCTCAATCAAAATAAATGTGTGTTTAGAGTTATCGATGGAAAAATATTAGGGTAAATCATCTCCCATCATGAGATTGATATCAACCATGCTAAGATATGATAAATTTTAGGAATGAATCTTCCCAAAGGTGAATCCAACATCATGACATTTTTCAAAATGTTGGGAGATATTAAATGATTCATCCCTAACCTTCCCTATGCCATTCATCCCATAAATAACTTATTAAAAAAAATAAACCTAACTTCGATAAGTGATTGTTAAGAATAATTTGAGATAGTGAATTATTTCTTATGTCTCCTCTTACACTCATGTCACCTAAACTAGATATGACTTTGATACTTTATATAAGAATGATCGAGGTATCTCTTTCATATGTGTTGGATCAAGAATATAATTTTGGTAAGGAATGCATGATCTATTTAAATGGCCAAACCATTATTGATTATGAGGCATAATAAACTTAGGTAGAAAAGGAATGCCTAACAATAGGCTTTACAACAAAGTAGTTGAAACACTATATGATTAATCAAGAAACAAAAATTATTGTGAGATATCAAGACCTACAAACTTTCCTAACCAAACCATCTCTCTTTTGGAAGGTTTTTTTTTCATTACACTCCTAAATAAGTTCAAATTAACTTATATCAACCAAAATTCTATTAAAGGACAAATCATCATTGATTGGTTGGCTACTTCCTCTCTAGAGGTTAATGACCTTATTGATACCAATTCCAGCAATGAGTTGATATGATATATATAAAATCCTACCATTAGTTCCTCTCCTTAGTACATAAACATTACCTGGTAGACCAAATCTACACTGAAGGTGGTAATTCACAATGGAGGAGATGTATTTGTGTTCTCATGTCTAACTATGATATCTTAGACATGGTTATTTATCATAATTCATTTGATGGTATGTTTCTCAAGTGTGTTGACCAAGAGGAGTCAGAAAAGGTCCTCTTTCATTATCATAGTGGCATGTGTGGTGAAAAATTTAGTGGCCATATGACCATTCAAAAAATATAGAGGATGGAATATTTATGGCCCACTCTAAACCATGATGTTGTAAAATATATACACAAATGTAATAATTGCTAGTATTTTTTACATGAGATACATATTCCCACTAGGGTATTATAACCCATTATCACTCCATGTCCATTTTATACTTGGGGTCTAGATTTATTAGATAAACTCTCCCCTACTTCTTCATAGACTTACCACTTCATCATCATAGTGACCAAATATTTCACCAAATGGGTAGAAGCGATGCCCCTGATGACTATGACCAGATGCATCATTGTAAATTTCATCCTAGAAAAAATCATCTATCACTCTAGATTCCTAAAGGTCATCATTATTGATAATGAGTCCCCTTTAAATAATATTAAGTTTCATGGGCTATGTGATAAATTTAGTATATCACACTCATTTGGCATCCTTATATTATCCATAGGTTAATATCCAAGTTGAAGATACCAATAAAACCTTGAAGTCAATCTTGGTTTAAAATAGTTAGAGAATCTTAATGGGATTGGCATCTTCAACTCTATCCAACACTTTGACTTACAAAACAACTATTAAAACACCCATGAGAGTAACCCTATATTTGTTAGTATTTGGGTCCAAGGACATTCTTACTTTAGAGGTAGAAATATATATCCTTTGCATCTCCCTTTGGGGCCTCCTCAATGAATAAAATAATAGAGAGGGGCATCTATACAAGTTAGAGTTCCTAGATGAACATTAAATCATCATATAAATAATCACATAGCTTATGCTAACCACATGTGTAGGAAATACAACAAAAATGTTCATGAGTGACCGGTTCATGTTGGAGACCTCATCCTTAGGATCGATAGTCAAAAAAAAGAAAGGAAAGGGTTATAAATTTAGACCCAAATGTTCGGGCCCTTTCTTAGTAACAAAATATTTCAATAATGGAGCCTATCAGTTATGCACTTTGTATGGAAAAGAGTTTAATGAGTTTGTAAACTCTTTGCACCTAAATTTCTTATATATCTAATTCTTACATATCAATCTCTTCTCATTTAATTTGAATTTTCATAGGTTTCATATTCACTTGTATATAAAATGTGTTATTTCATGATTATTTAGTTGGTTGGTTCATATAAAATATAAATATTAAGAATACAACATGACACATCAATCCATTATCATATCATCCTATTACCCCTATAGAGTATTCTCAAAATCAGCATATCACATTGTTATTTGTATTGGTTCTTAGAAGTAGAATACATCTCTTTCCCTACATCATTTTCACAACTTATAAAAATTCTAGCATATAGATGAGTCTAAAAAAATATTTATGATAGAGTCTCCCATTTATGGTGACTTTAGAAAAAAACATTAGCATGCGTAAAATAAAATAACTTTACCCACCCATCTTGGTCCTCAGTGGTGAGCCATTATTCTTATTAGTTTTATGGGGCCAAGGTTTGGGGTTGAAAGCCTTACAAATATAAAAGTAGATGCTTATATGAAAAAAAAAAATCTTATGCAAATACAAAAGTCAAAATTATACGTCTCTCACCCTTTGTCAACCTTTAATATTGAGACATTACATTTTACTAGTTACACAGGTTTAGCATTGGGGAGAGATGCCCTTACTCACCTATATCTAGCCTTAGGTAATGAGGCCATGTGTCTTCCTAGTCACATGAAGCTAGGTGTATTTGTTACAAAGAGAATTAAAAAAAAAAAAAAGCAATGTCAAATAAAAAAGAGTGTCTAAAAATAAAGTTCTTCAAAAGGGGTTGTCTATATGTTTACATTTAAAAAAGGTAATCTTTTCCCATTTACCATTTTTTTAGGGCATGTTATCTCTAGATAAAGATAATAAATTTAGTATTTTATAAGTTTAGCAAGAAGTACATATTACCCTTTACTCATAATATTTAAGTCATTTTCCTTTTTCTTGTGAAATTTTAATTTATAGTTCATATTACATATATTCTATTTTCCCCCTTTCATCCCTTGATGCATATTGAAATTCATATATTATGTGAAAAAATTATTTAGGTAATCACCTGAAAGATAAATGTTAGCAAAATAATAGTCACATATGTATATTTATCACATTAAATCATATACATACATTCTATTTCCACTTATACATAAACATTTTCACATAGCAACATATAAAAAACAAAGATATACACATACACATACATCATCACATATCTAGTCCTATAGAGTGCATAAATTGAGAATATGATATGAAAATAAAGAGTCACATCACATAATGATCAATAAGATATTCACTAAAACATACATACATACACACACACACACACACACACACACACACACACACAGAGAGAGATATATATATATATATATAATATGTAAATTGTCAAGTTTATACAATAAAAATGATTGATACAAGCACATCCATAGAGATCCAATATGCTATATATATATATATATATAAAATATGTAAATTGTCAAGTTTATACAATAAAAATGATTGATACAAGCACATCCATAGAGATCCAATATGCCTCAAGGTATCTTAAAAAAAACCAAAATCTATAATGGTATATCAAAAAAATCTACAAAAAGTTTCAAAATCCTATCCTCTTCCTTTGGGAAGGAGCTAAGGCCAAAGAATGTTTGGGGTTCTGGTTCTAGTGACTTCTCGTAATCATGCCTCCCTCTAATGTTGCCTCACTATCTATAAGTGTAGTGATATAAAATGTAAAAATTGGTAGCTTGAGTGTGGATTTTTACACCCAACCCATAGGTCCCTCTTGCATGCTCTCATGACCCTTCTAAACACCTTTTTTCTTATTCCCAATCATTCGTAAACTTTTGAGACCTAACTGTGGCTTAGCTAGGCTACATTTTCCATGCTAGTTCAACCCCCTAAGTCTTGAGCCTGTAGGATAGGAGTGGTGGGATTAGACTATATTTCTAAACCCTAGGGTGTCTTATTTCCAGTTTTCATATCCAATCACATTTTAAGCCTAGATGACCATTTCCTTTTGATTCCTCTTCTTCATTATGTTGTCCTAACATGAATACATTTAAATCATGACCAAAATATCTCTAAAAAATTCCATTAAAAGTTCATTTATAAGGGGTTGGAAAATATTACAAAATCAAGAAAGAATACAAGCAAGATCACTAAGACAAATTTCCCTATTCTCTACATACAACCATCCAATATAGCTACTAGCATATTCAAACCCTCACACCAGTCCCTAACCACCTCAACCACTCTTAGTTTGGTATTTTTTCATCTACATAACACTATTAAAAAAATCACATCAAGTGGGAGAGATACATATAGCTTGATCCCTCTTTGGAGTATTGGTATGTAGACAGCATGCCCACATAAGGGGTGTGGATACATGTTTAGTTCATCTTACACACACTAACCCCCCTCTTTCTCAAGTTTAATTAGAGCACTATGAAGGTATAAGGTTGGAGATTAAATCAAATCTACAAGGAGCTCGATTGACATTCAAGATTTAAAATTTCATAGGTATGCTCATACAGGGATAAAAGATAAAACCTAAAAAACTCAAATCTCTATGACTAGTTTGGACAACAACGACAAGACCTGAACTATAACATCAGACCTCAAAGTGTTCTATTTTTATCACTCTTATATTTTCACTAAATTAAATCTATATCTTGGTTCGTGATACTATCCTAGTCTTGCATAGCCAATTTTAGCCTTTGTCTTAGCTATCTCAGTATAGTTTTAAGCTATGTTGCATTTCTCCTAATTTATTAATATTTTTAGAAAGGTAACAAAATCAAATAACTTATACAAATTAATACTATAATTATTGAAATATTATTTACTAATTTATTTTTCTAGACCCTTAACTAAATTATTAATAAAACTATAATATTCCCAAAATAGTTAAATCATTTGGTGAACCTGACTTACTTCGTTTGTGCATAAAACCCATAGGAACCCTAGGGTAAATTCCCTAATAATTTTTTGAATAATTTTCTAATTTTTCCTACATGTTTTAAATCATAAATTCACATTTACATTTTTAATTTACCTTAGTAATATTTAAAATCATTTATTTTAAACCGTAGTTGAATTTTCTAGGCCCTTTTGAGCATAAAAACCCTAGATACCCTAGGGTAAATTCTTTCCTATTTTTTCCAATATTTTTCTTATTTATTACTTTCATATTTAAATAAAAAATTCACATTAAATTTTAAAATTACTTAGTAATTTTAAAAATATTATTTTTCAAAACTCTAGTTGCATATTTTAGGTCTCTTTATTTGCTTGAGGTATCACCTTACATCTAAAATCAAATTCCACATTAAAAAAAATACATGAATGATGAAGTTTACCATATGTTAGTATAAACCTTTATTATTTGTATTTCATGCTTACTTTTCATAATATGGGATGATATTAAGAAAGTTATTGTTAAACATAGTAAGATCCCTCTCCTTCAAAGCAATGTTTACTTGTCTTTAATACAAGGTTTCATTACTTTCTTTCTATCTCTCATATGGAAAAAAAACTAAGGTTTATCTCGCTAAACATATTAGAAATATAATATCACATATCAAAGTTTTTTCCACTTACCCTTCTTCTAATTTGATAAACCTTCTTCTACCACTTTAAAACATATAAAGTTTTGTCCACCCATTACACTAATAGACCACACCATTATTCATACTTCAACATTATCATTGATCTATCCTTATCTCATTGATGATACGGTTTCACCATATATGTTCACATTAGATGAATTCTCTAATGATGAATCCCTTTTACAATTTCTTAGAGCATATGAGGTTCTCATATTTTGCTATCATAAACTTATATTTCCCCATCACACAAATGCCTATACAAACTTTGGAGAAAATATAGATTCTACCTACGACATACAAGTTGATTTATTTGATACTATTCCTACAACCCCATACACACTATATTGTTCCACATTGCTTAATGAGGAAATAATTAATATCAATTTTGGAAATAATCAGGATCCTCACATTGTCTTATTAGCCACTACCCTAATAAAAGAAGAGGATATATATATTAATCAAACTTTAATAGATTTTATAGAACTCTTTGCTTGGTCTTACTCAAATATGCTAAGAATTGATACATCTATAGCATTTTATCAGATTCCTTTATACCCAGATGCTAAACTGATTAAGTAAAAAAATTGCAAAATGCATCCTAAGGTGGCTCTCTTAGTCAAAGACAAGATCCAATACCTCTTAGATGATGGCTTCATTCAACTAGTAGCACACCTGAATGGGTTTCTAATATAGTCCCCCAATAGATAAATTCAGTGTTATTATGATTCTCAAGATTTAAAGAAAGCATGCCCAAAAGATGACTTTCCTTTACCTAACATTGACATGATCATATATTCCATATTTGAGTATGAACGCTTATCATTTATGGATGGATTTATAGGATACAATCAAATAAAAATGTCTAAAGAAGATCAAGAGAAAACATCTTTTACAACACCTTGGGGTACATTTTGTTATATTGTCATGCCCTTTAGATTAAAAAATGCTAGAGCCACATATCAATGTACTATGATGCATATTTTTCATGACTTCATTCACCATAATATTGAGGATTATGCCAACGATATATTAGCTAAATCCAAACAATGACAACATCACACTATTGATTTATGAAAGATCTATCAAAGACTCAGGCAATAAAATGTCTGATTAAACCCAAAGAAATATGTGTTTGGAGTTACATCAGGAAAACTCTTAGGTTTCATTATTTCTCAGTGTGGGATAGAGGTTGAGCCTAAGAAATTCAAAGAAATTATCAACATGCCACCTCCCATGAACTTAAAACAAATTCAATCCTTACAAGGCAAGATCCAAGAAATCTTTCATTTTGTAACTCAACTTATTGATAAAACTCAGTCATTCATTTGATTATTAAATAAAGATACAAGGTTTGTCTGGGACCAAGCCTATCAATAAATTCAATAAAATAAAGGAATATCTTCTTAATCCACCTATACCTAATAGGCCTTTCCTACTATATTATCCATAATAGATCATGAAATAGGAGCACTCTTAACACAACACAATTATCAACATGCTGAGCAATTAGTTTATTACATCAATCACACATTAGTTGATTATAAAAAAAATTATTTCATGATAGAAAAACTATGTCTAGCATTAGTTTTTTTCACATAAAAAATTTGAGATTACATGGTCAATAATGAGACTTAGGTTATCACATAAGTAGATCCCTTGAAGTTTCTAATGATAAAACCACATCTCTCTGGTCACATCACAAAATGGGTTATGTTATTAATAGAGTTTGAATTAAAGATAGTTATCCAAAAATCAATAAAGGGCCAAATCATTATAGAGTATTTGGTAGCCACACCACTCCTGAACACCAATCCTATCAGTGACACATTTATAAATGATTTTACTACCTATTCTACTCATTCTGACACTTGGACCATGTTCTTTGATGGTTCTGAATGTGCATCAAGTATAAGGGTAGGCATTGTCTTTATCGACCCTTCTAGTCACATAGTACCTATTGTATATCAATTAAGCTTCCCCTAGACTAACAACACCATAGAATATGAAGCACTTATCTTAGGTCTATTTGTTTCCCAATATCTCCAAATTAGATCTATTCAAGTCTTTAGTGATTCCCAACTTTTGGTCAATCAAGTCAATGATGTTTATTAGACAAAATAAGAACATCTTATCCCATACCAAAACATGATAAAATGTTTATCATCTTAGTTTGATTACTTTTCTATAGAAATTATACCAAGAAAAGATAATTGAAATGTAGATGCAAAGGCAAGTGTCACATCCTTGATTCCTATCAACATCAATAATGATCAAGCTATTTCAAAATTAAATGATTATAATCACCATCAATTTTTAATCTAGATTTGATTGCACTTTTCATCTTAGCCACTACATGTATTTCTACAACTCTAGAGTGGTTCTCTGATATTTATAACTTTATAAATAGATCCATTACACTGAACACTTTTTCATGAAATGATAAATTCAAGTTACAAAAACAATCACTCCATTATGTAATCATTTATGGAGACCTTTTTAAATGATCCTTCGATGGATAATTTATTCGATGCTTGACTTCAATAGAAACCAAAATTGCTCTTAAATAGATACATGATAGTGAGTGTGGTGGTCACTTTAGTGAAAAGGCCATGTCACAAAAATTGCTTTGACAAGGGTACTACTGGTCCATCATGGAATATATATGTTTAGAATACACAAAGATATATGATAAATGTCAACAACACAGTAACCTACCACATGTATTGTCATAATGGTTGCAACCTATTATCTCTCAATGGCCATTTATGTTATGAGGATTTGATCTTATTGGAAAAATTAATCCTAAATCTATAGATGGGCATACATTCATCATCACAACTAAATAATAATTTACCAAGTGGGTGGAATCCATTCCACTTCAATCTACCATAGGGGAGGACATTTGTAGCTTCCTCATGACTCACATTATTTCATGTTTCGGCCTACCCATAGCTACAATTTTTGATAATGGGACATCATTCAAGAAAAAAAGTATTAAGAAATTTTGCACAAAATATAAGATTAAACACACATTCTCCACTCCATAATACCCACAAGGAAATGATCAAGCAGAGGATACTAATTAAACCATCAACATTTTGAGAAAAATAGTGACCAAATTCAAAGATAATTTGCACAATCAACTAGTCTCTGCATTATGAGCTGATCACATAAGTATTTGAACACCCATAAGAGCCACTCTTTATTCACTCATTTATGGCATATAAGTAAATTTACCATTGGAATTAGAAATCCCATCTCTTTATGTCTAATTTTACCAATATCATGAAAAACATCTACACCAACTTGAGCAATTAGACCATACACGCATTCAAGCAGTAGAACATCTCAAAATCTACTAGGAATGTATATAATGATCCTACAACAAATAAGTTCACACCAGATAATTCTAAGTTAATGATCTCATTCTCCTTGAAAATCTTCATAATGTCAATGACAAAGAAGAAATCAAAGGAAAATTCAAACTGAATTGGCTCAATCCACACATTATTATCAAAAAGCTTAGCCCTAAAGTGTATCATCTAGCCTCACTTAAAGGAAAGAAACTCAAAAATCCAATGAATATTATGCATCTACGTAGATTCCATGTCTAGTATTTCATTTCACACATTGTATTATACATAATTTTTCAAAATAACTTATATATAACTTTCTTTTAATTACTTGTACATAGTTTATCAATATTTATTATACATAGTATTATAATACTTGATTATACATAGTATATATCAAAAATATCAAAAAAATTTAAGTATATCAAAAATCCAAAAAAATTGAAATAACTCAAAATACCAAAAACATTTCAATTATATGCATTATCCATGCTTTACATTTCTACTACCATGCTAGACTCACATTTGTTGTTGTATGTTATTGTTTGTCAATTTATCTACATTACCATTCTTCACTTGATCTTATTTAAGTGTGTGTAGTGACATCTAGATCCATTATTGCTTGACTCTACCCATTCAGGGGGCATCTTACTTCTATATTCGAGACATACATCCATATATCTACCCCTTGGGGGCATCTTCTACATGACTACACCATCCAGGTTGTCATTCCTACACCACACACTCTAGCTATCATGATGATGTATATTACTTAATAGCTTACATAAATTATTCTATTGATACTCACTAGTATATAACACTTGTGTATTTCTTAGCATCTACCTAGTCTTGTACTACATGTCTTGCATACTTTCACTTCTTTCTTTGATTATCTAGATGTGATTGTATTTATAGAATATTACATGCTTTCCTTTCTTGATTTATGTAGCTAGATTTGATTGCATTTCTTAGTTCATATTTTGTCTCTTGTATGTGCCTTGGGATATTTTCCAATGTCCTTTGATTTTACTTTTCTATGTGATTGTGTCCCTCGTGCCAACCTTGCTTGTTTCCAATTGTGTGTATATGTTGAATTTGAAGATGCCTTGTATTCTTGATTTCTAGTTTGAGTGACATGTGCCCATGTCCCTTGTTTGTTTGGCCCCTTGGCCACTATTGTATGCTTCTTGACTCTTGCCTTGTGTTATTGTTGCTTGTTTGCTTCTCAACTGTTTGCAATGCCATGATCCACATCATGCATTATCTTAATTTTTTGGATGCCATGATGGACATCATGGTCCATCCCTCCTTGAAAATTAATAACTAATAGCTAAAAAGATTAAAAATTGTTAAGAAATTTTTCAAAAAATATAAGATTGAACAAATGTTCTCCACGCCATACTACCCATAAGGAAACGGTCAAGCAGAGGCTACCAATAAAACCATCAACAACATTTTGATAAAAATAGTGACCAAATTTGAAGATGATTTACACAATCAAATAGTCTTTGAATTATGGGCCTATCACACAAGTATTTGTATGGCTATAGGAGCCACTCCTTATTCAGTCATTTATGGAATAAAAGTAATTTTACCATTAGAATTAGAAATCCCATCTCTTCATGTATTCCTAAAATGTATTCTCATTAATGACTAGTATTGTTAAAAGCATCTACACCAGCTCAAGTAGTTAGACCATACACACATTCAAGTAGTAGAGCATCTTAAATTATACTAGGAACATATACAATGATCCTACAATAAATAAGCTCACACTAGATCATTCAAATTTAATGATCTCATTCTCATTGAAAATATTTGTAATGTCAATGCCTAAGAAGAAATCAAAGGAAAATTCAAATTAAATTGGCTCAGTTTATACATTATTATTGAAAATATTATCCCTAAAGTGTATCATATAGCCTCACTTAAAGGAAATAAACTCAAAAATCTAATGAATATTATGCATCTACACAGATTCCATGTCTAGTATTTCATTTCACACATTGTATTGTACATAATTTTTCAAAATTACTTGTATATAACTTTTTTTCAATTACTTGTACATAGTTTCTTAGTATCTATTATACATAGTCTCATAATACTTGATTATACATATAATATATCAAAAATACCAAAAACATTCAAATATATCAAAAATCCAAAAAAATTCAAATAATTCAAAATACCAAAAACATTTCAATTGTATGCATTATACATGTTTTACATTTCTACTACCATGTTAGACTTACATTTGTTTTTCTATGCTATTATTTGTCAATTTATCTACATTATCATGCTTCACTTGATCTTCTTTGAGTGTGTGGAATGACATCCAAATCCATGATTGCTTCACTCTACCCATTCAAGGGGCATCCTACTTCTACATTTGAGACATACATCCATATATCTACCCCCTAGGGGCATCTTCTACATGAAATACACCATCCAGATTATGTCATTCATACACCACACACTCTAGTTATCATGATGATGTATATTACTTACCAGCTTACATAGATTACTCTATCGATACTCACTAGTATATAACACTTGTGTATTTCTTAGGATATACCTACTCTTGTACAACATGTCTTGCATACTTTCACTTCTTGATTTGATTAGTTAGATGTGATTAAATTTATAGCATATTACATGTTTTCCTTCCTTGATTTATGTATCTATATGTAATTGCATTTCTTAGTTCCTATGTTGTCTCTTATATCTGCCTTAGGACATTTTCTAATGTTCTTTTATTGTACTCTTCTATGTGTTTATGGCCCTCATGCCAACCTTGATTATTTCCAATTGCGTGTATATGTGGCATTTGAAGATGCCTTGTATACTTGATTTCTAGTTTGAGTGACATGTTCCCATGTCCCTTATTTTTTTGGCTACTTGGTCACTATTATATGCTTCTTGATTCTTGCTTTGTGTGCTTGCTGCTTGTTTATTTCTCAACTATTTGCAATGCTATGATCCAAATCATGCATTATCTTGATTTTTTGGATGCCATGATGGACATCATGATCCATCCCTTCTTGAAAACTAAAATCTAATAGCTAATAGCATCAAACATGGACAATAATTCCACATAGTAGGGTGTCCTATTTTTGGCTCTCCTATCCAAACATCAAAAAATCTAGATTTTCCAAAAATAGGCAAAAAGGTCAACTTAGCTACAACTTTATCACATACAGATCAGTTTAGATTCAATAGTTTTAATATAGTTTTTCTTAAGGAATCTAGATATAGGGGGCAACATGAATGACATGATGGCTCTCACTTTTAGTTTTAGATTAGGTAGTTGGTATAACTTCTAGATCAAAATCCATATTACAAACACCAATGATTGGGGGCAATATGCATGACACATTGGTCTTTTTTTATTTTCAAGTTTAATATATTACTCAAACATTATTAGTAGTTGTATGCCTTATTCTATTTGTAGGTGGTTGGCATCATTTTGGAATGGCTTTCATATAAGCCTAGCCTCCACATTCTTGAGTGGCTTTCACATAATCCTAATTTCCAATTTTGGAGTGACTTTCATACAAGCCAAATCTCCTCCTTCCAGAGTATCCAATATTGGCCTAATTTTTAGTATACATTTGGTTATCCATGCCACATTCTTAGATTTTAGAGCATTTATGGGCTTGAAGAGCCATCTCATATGACACACATTCATATCAGTATTAGTTTATAGCTTCACTTAGTGGGAAATAATGGAGCCAAATGTCTAGCTAGCCTTTTTATTCTTTAGCCACCTACTCAGAAGGATTAAACACATATTCCAAACATTGATCAACACACACATGATCACATAGCTTCACTTAGTCGATGCTGATGGATCCAAAAGGCCAACCTTCGCATTCTTAACCCATTTTTGAGGAATTAAGCACTCAACTCCATTCATGATATTAATCTTGGTATATCACATACCTAACATTACTCAACATCATCCAACATCACTCAACATCATAATAAGTTTTATATTGGTTCATGTACCTAGTGAGGTGTATTCATTCCTTTCTCTTCCTCTTTCTCTAACCTAGCTTTGTACATTCTTATTTTAGATATAATGTATCTAATAATAATTGATCTACTCTTTATTTTCTCTTGAAAATTTACACTTCATAATGTGCTCTCTTTGTGCACACCCAGCATCACATAGCTTCATTGGCTTCACCCTTATAGGTAAGTTCAAGTGCACTTTCTAATTTTCCTTTATCTTAGTATTTCACTTTGTTGTATCACTAGAATAAAGGGGGGGCAAATGTAGTCATATAAAATGTCAAAATTGGTAGCTTGGGTGTGGCTTGTGACACCCAACCCATAGGTCCCTCTTGCATGCTCTCATGACCCTTCTAAACACCTTTTTCCTTATTCCTAATCATCCATAGACTTATAAGACTTGATTCTAACTCAGCCAGGATACATTTATTATGTAAGTTCCATCCCCATAGGTCTCAAGCCTATAGGACAGGAGCATTAGGATTAGACTATAGTGCTAGACCCTAGGGTGTCCCTTTTCTAGTGCTCTGATCTAATCACATTTTGAGCCTAGATGACCATTTATTTTTAGTTCCTCTTCTTCATTATGTTAGCCTAGTGTGAATACATTTAACCCATGACCAATATATATTTATAAAATCCCATTCAAATTTCATTTAGAAGGGGTTGTAAAATATTACAAAAGAAAGCAAGAATACAAGTAAGACCACTAAGTTAAATTTTATCTATTCTCTATATATAGCCATCCAATATAGTTACCAGTATATTTAAACCCTCATGCTAGTCCCTAGCCATCTCAAACAATCTTAATTTAGAGTTTTTGCATCCACATAACAGTATTGCATAAAGCACATTAAGTAGGAGAACTACATATGGCTTTATCCCTCTTTGGAGTATTGGTATTTAGGCAACATGCCTACATAAGGGGTGTAGATATATGTTTAGTTCATCTTACACACATTAACCCCCCATCTTTCTCAAGTTTTATTCAAGCACTATGAAGGTCTAGGGTTGGAGATTAAATCAGATCTATAAGGAGCTCCATTGATATTCAAGATCTAAAATTTTATAGGAAAACTCACACAAGGAAAATAGATAAAAGCTAGAAAACTCATATCTCTATCACTAGATTGGACAATAGTGGTAGGATCTGGACTATATCACCAAACCTTAAAGTGTCTTGTTTTCAATGCCCCTATCCTTTCACCAAAAAGAATATATATCCTAGTTCATGACACTATCCTAGCCCTGTACAACTAGTTTTAGCCTCTGTCTCAGTCATCTCAGTCTAGTTTTAAGCTAATTTGCATTTTCCATCATTTATTACTATTTTTAGAAATCTATGAAAATCAAATAAATTATAAAAATTAGTACTATAATTATAGAAATATTATTTACTAATTTATTGTTCCAGACCCTTAACTAAATTAGGCATAAGCTCTAATATTCCAAAAATAGTTAAATTAATAAGTCAGTTTCCAAGAGAATGGCTCTTACCCAAACCTCCCTATGACATCATCCCCCCTGTACTATAACTAGAGGTTTTATCACATCCTTATCTCACCATGGTGTTTACCAAGGCCTATGATCTACTTACCCTAGCCAATAGTGTTATTCTCTATCCTCGATAACATCACCATTGTTAAGGCATGGTATGTTAGGGAAAAACATCCATATGATGCTGGATACTTACAAGAAGCCTAAGGTATAACAAAAAATTGTCCTATGTTTTATTGTATGTACATAAATTGGCACATGATAACCTATAAACTCAACTAACTGAGGTTTAGTTTATGTATCTGATGTAATGGATAGAGTAGGGTTTGTCAAGTTGCTAGGTGGAATGAGATTTGGGATAAGTGGTGGTAATGGATTCTCTTGATGAAACTAGAAGACCTCATGAATGTCTCAATACTCATTGAGAGTGTTAATATGTGTGGAGATAGAGATCCAAATCCCTTAGGTCTTTTATATCAAAGGAATTTGAAGTTCTTGGTCAATGTTAGGCTCCATGAAATGAGGGATATTGGATTGAATAATTCATGGGAGAAGGTCTACTCTATCAGGTTGATTTTGACTAACCAATGTCATCCACTAGATTTTAATGATATAAGCTAAGGTTAGACCCAAGTAGAAGAAGGATGGGATGGATGTGTGACTAATCTTAGATAATGTTGCATTGATGTCCATTATTCTTTGGGAGAATGATGATAGGTGGACTAGGGATGAACTCTTGTTATTTTAAAGAAACTAAAGATTTTATGATGAGGTGAAGAATTGGAGTGGATAAAAATAACACACATCTCAACTCAATACTAATGTTATAATGTGTGATAATGTTTGACTTATACTACTATGCAAGATGTTAATTTCTCCTAGATCTATTTTCATGAAAACTAGATGCAATGTTTTTGTTTTTGTTTATTGGTTTCTGTGACATGGACTAAATGCATGAATTAAATATATGGTGCATAATTAATATAATAATATATCTGACCTAAAACAAAAAAATGAAACACTTGTTATCAACATTCCTTGTAATCAAACTAGGTTTATCTTGTTAACCTTTCTAACTTGCTACAAATAATATTTTTCTCTAATGAATTGATAGGATGAAAACAAAAGATTCAAGTTATTATTTTATTTTTTAAAAGAGATAAATGAAAATTCTTTTTAACCTTTAAAAGAAACAAAATCATCAATCCATAACCTTCATACAGTCACCTAAAGTTGCTTATGTTTCTATGTTTACCCCAGTGACTTTTTTAGTATAATAAGTTTGTTTAGATATTGAATGAATAAACCTTGTCTTGGTTAAGAATGAATTAAACTTTTACTAAAAACTAATTTTGGAATTATTTAAAATATATTTTATTCATCTTGAAAGGAAAATAATCTATTGAATTCAATCATAAATCAAAACTAATTATGTTTTTTAGAGAAAAGATAAATGAAAGAGGTTGATATATTTCACTATCAAAATTGCTTATTTTATCTTTTAAATGGGAAAAAAATTTAATAAAAATAAAATTATATATTAAATCTAATATTACAAAGAATAAATACTAGAAATCAAAATAACTTTAACCTGATTCTAGAATAAATTAGCTACAGTGTAAGTAGTGTATTGATAGAATAATCCTCAATGTGATAACTCTATATGATCTTATGTAAATTCAAGAAAATATCTATATAAAGGATGCACAATATCTAGAACAAGATATAAAATAGGAGAAGACAAAATCCACAAAAATAAGAGTAGTTGAACTAAGGCTAGCTAATGTCTTGGCTTGCAAGGTCTGTGTTGCTCTCACTAATGACACTTCTTTTAAAACTATGTATTCAACTCAAAAATACTATGGATTGAATCTAATGAAAATTTTAGCAAGGTTGTGGCTGTAAAATCTACTCTATAACAATCTCTATTGGCAATTCAGGCTAAAATTGGCCTTCTTCTAGGAAGATAAAGGAGTTTGCATGGGAGAGTTATATTAAGTGTGATAGTGAGTTCAACTTGAGATGAACTAAGGAAGGATAAAATTATAATATCAAGTGAGATAGGTATGATTTGGATAGAATACAAGTGTTATGAAAATAAAAGTGAAGCTAATTATGAAAAACATGTGAAAATGGGAGTTATGAAGGCTAATTTTGGAAGGTGTTTCAACTATGACAAAACCATTGATTTATGCAAGGGTGGATATAGAGAGGAAACTTATATTTTCAAAACCACACTATAAAATAAATAAACCACCCCTAATTTAATGTATAACCATGTGAAAATGGCAGTTATGAGAGCTAACTTTGGAAGGTGTTTCAACTATGATGGAACCATTGATTTATGAAAGGGTGGTTATAAAGAGGAAACTTATATTGTCAACACTATAATTTAATGTATAACCATAATTACAATAAGAACCACATCTTAGATTTAAAAACCATCATGATAGTTGTGGAAACTAAGGGGCAATTTTTTAACTGAGGGGGTGGTTCTATCACCTGGGATGGATTTTTTTATCACTCATGGTTAGTTTTTAAAATAGTGTGGAAATGCATAGGAAGGATATGATCAAGGGGAATGAAAAGGATCAAAACAAGAATGTGGAAGCATAAAGGGGGGTTAGAGCTAGAGAATTCCCTATGGATGACAAAATAAGATGTCATTGCCTAATCATCATATTTGTATTAGAATGTAGCACAATGTAATTTTTAGGTGCATACATATTGCCCTTTTAGGAGGGTGAATTTTCACTAATTGACAAGGTGTAGTCTTGAACAAGGTGTACTAAAAGGAAATTGACATTTAGAGATACTTACTTTACTTACCTATATGAGGAATGATGCCTATTATGACCCTACATAACCTATAGATAGAAGATGAGATTCAAGAGTGAATTTTTAATAATAATGAAAGTAGGATATATAACCAAAATAATGAGGGAATACATATCATATGTGTGGGTAGAATCATACTACTTTGACTATCTCGTCAGGGGATTGAACCTAGTGTGGAGCTATGTGTGCTTGTAAAATTGTAAAAATGTGCTACAAAAGAGAGAAATGTCATTAAAGTGTCAGCAATAAAATATCGATTTAAAACATATAGAAAAATAATAAAATTAAATGTAAAATTAAATGCAGATGTGGGAGATTATGCCAAAAAGGTTAATCTTTTGAAATACAATGGATAGTTTGTGGTCTAATATATTCAAAAACTTGTCAAAAATTATTCATTTGTGTAATTTACATTGAAGGAGATTTTGGAGCTCGAGTTTCCTAGTGATTTTAAGTGTAGAATAAATCACTAGAGAGAGGATGATGTGAGGGTGGAAAAATAACCAATGATAAGTGTAGCTAAGCACAATCAGGTCAATTTTTGCT
The DNA here is from genome assembly GCA_037957365.1 of Torreya grandis. NCBI lineage: Eukaryota > Viridiplantae > Streptophyta > Pinopsida > Cupressales > Taxaceae > Torreya > Torreya grandis. Next base: position 566,761 of record JARHVA010007231.1, on the reverse strand, counting down.
AACTTTTCATTATTGCCCTAATTTTGGAAATTTATTCAAAATTGAGATAAAATCTAGTCAAAATTATTTTTTTGGTTTGTGATCATTGTGGGGGAGGGTAGATTAGGATTTTGCTACATTTGTTAAGATTTATATGGGTTTTTGTGGGTTTTGGGAGGGTTCTTGGGAACTTATGTGTATCTATCATAATTATCACTTAGGTTATGAAACCATCACCTATTATAGATGGAGGTGACATAGCTTCCATGATGGGTTTGAAGCTATAGTGGGGTGGTTAGGGTGTTTCCACCATTGGGTAGTTACGTAAATAACCAAGGTAGTTACGTTATCAACTTGAGGTGGGTTTGTAACTTCATTAGGGTATTTTCAAAGCTACTTCTTACAAAGAAGGGTGGTTTTGAAAGTGTATAAAGAAGTTAATATTTTTTGACTTGTTTGGATTGTGAGATAGGTTTTCTTAGTTGACTGATTGACATGGGGTCCATTTTTTTATTGATAGGGGATTATATCTAATGGAGTAGATCTTGGGATCAAGATTGGATCCCTCAATGTTTTATAACTTCTAATGGCTAATGAGTTGGCCTTTCTCGATTGAGCAAGAATTCTTTGTATTACATAGGCATGGATCACCCCTTCTTATAGCCAATTGTTATACAAATTATTCACATATTAAGACCCTAAATAGAACACCTTTACATTCATTAAAGATTACAGAGAGTGGACCATTAATCTCATGGATGTATGTCAGATCACTAATCTTCCCATAATTGGGTGATTGGTATATATTCATGATACTAATAGTTAGTGCAAGGATCATGGATGGGGAGAGCATTTTGTAGATGCTGAAACACTTGACTTAGATGCAAAGTATGGCATGAGGATTTATTAGGTAGATATATTAGTGATACCCACCCTAAGGAAGGCCATCATTAGTATCTTTGCCTCCTAGTTAGTGGGGGATAAGGGTACTGATAGGTTTTTATATAGTTGATCACCAATTTTTGGCATAAATAGGAGAGAGAAACACATTACATTTGGGGTTAAGAGGTATTGTTTTAGACATATAGTGAGTGGATCACTTGGGATATCTTTCCATCAACTACCTAACTATCATTATGGGTTAAGTTTATGATATGATTATTTATTATTAGAGGGGAGTATTGATCATGGTACCAGGGGCCATCAAAGCCATCAATTGGGTAGATGTAGTGCCTTTTCATGATTTTCCATGGAATGTGGGGTATTTAATGGTAGATGATCTAATTTACCTGCCCTAGTAGGACATGTTTAAGAATTGGATAATGAGGGAGCCTACCTTACAACAACTTCAAGAGGTACACAAGTCTGAAATAGACTATTACAATTTGAGATGCATCCTTTAGATTGGGTAACCCAATAGTTTGGTATGCCCTATGAAGGTAACCTCCCCATACTCAAATTTATGTATAAGGGGAATTATGCAGTAAGAGATACTAAGATAGGGTGACTTATATGGCATCTGTTACTGAGTAGAGTACCCATAACCTAATCCATCACATAAGAAGATAGAGGAAGAAGAGGGTAGGTTGGAATGGGTCATCAAAAATAGATGGGTCTACCACCATCACCATGACCACTCTACCACCACCACCACCACTATAGGGGCCTACATAGTAGCAATAATTAGGAGGTAGTGAGGGTGAGGGCCTAGTTCATACTGATCTAGAAGAGGATTTAGACATTGAAGAGGATGATATGGATGGAAAATATAATACTAAGTGGAAGGAGGGAGATTTAAGTAAATTTTAATTTTTTCATTTGTGATTAAATCTCATATTTTGATTTTATTCTAGTTTTTTTAATCTAATTATATATATATATATACACACACACACATATATATTGTATCTTTCTCATGCCATTTGGATCTAATGCATATTATGTGTCTTGTGATTATAGATATTGTGGGTATGTGGAAGAGGATGATCAGGGATACCTTGATCAATCTATTCTAGTTGAGCACTGGCTGAGCATAGGATTAACTACTGGTAGATCTTGGGATTTTTATAGGGATTGGGCATCATAATGATGTTTTTTCCCTAACATACCATGCCTAAACTATGATGATAAGATTAAATATAAATAATAGTACCTTTTTGGCAAAGGAAAGGAAAGTAGAGGCTTTTTTGGATACCATGTTGATGGGGGGAAGTGGTGGAACCTCTAGTCACAAGTTTAGGCAAATAAATTTAGAGAGGATCAGGTAGGATCCACCCTCCTAGCCACATATTGACATAGAGTGGAGGAGAGACAAGAGGTGAGATGAGTAGGAGGCATTATCAAAGTGACAACCCTATTCATTATACTACCTCAACACCCTTATAGTAAAGGAGGATAGATTTATGATATTGATTTTGTAGATTATTTTGGCCACATCGATGTATATCTAATTATATTTTACATGCCTTGGGGCATATTGGCCCTCCATAGAGGTTTTTGTATTATAAATTTTTATTATAAAAAATAGACAACCTATATGGTACACACATACACATGTGTGTGTGTTATTCTGGCACATCTCTTGTTAGTCATTATGTGATGTAATTTCATTATTTTTATATCAACTTTTTAGTTTATGCACTCTAGAATATTAGTCATGTAAAAATGTATCTTATTTTCATTTTTGATATGTAATAGGGAAATTCTTATGTATGTGAAAATATAATGTATATAAATATGTTTAATTATGATGGATGTTCATATGTGACTACGATTATGCTAATATTTGCTTTTCCAGGTGATTGCTTGATTTCTCTATTCACACAATATGTTAATTCCAATATATAATGAGGCAGGTAAAAAAGGAAATATAATAGATGTGAGGTGAATAATGACTCAAAATTTCATAGGATAGAGGATTCTGAGCAAATGAGAATGTATACTTATTATAAAACCTATAGAATTCTAACTCTATAGGCTTTGTCTAGAGGGAATTACTTTGATAAAACCAGTGAGTGTGAAAATGTTACCTTATTTTAACATAAACTTATAGACAAGCCTTTATGTATAACTTTATTTTTAGACACTCTTTTCTATTTTAATATTACTTTTGCATTTATCTTATATTTGCCTATGGGACCCCCTAGACCTAGTCTTTTATGACCAGGAAGACACATGGGCTCATCACTAAAGGCTATATGTAGGTAAGTAAGGGCATCTCCCCCAATTCTAACCCCACACAATTAGTAAAATGTAAGGGATCCATACTAAAGGTTAAAAAGGGGTGAGAGATGCATGATTTTATCTTTTTTATCTACATAATCTTTCAAATTTCATAGGAGTATCTATATATACTATTCTCTCTCTCTCTCTCTCTCTCTCTCTCTCTCTCTCTCTCTCTCTCTCTCTCTCTCTCTCTCTCTCTCTCTCTCTCTCTCTCTCTCTCTCTCTCTCTCTCTCTCTCTCTCTCTCTCACCCATAAAACTTGGTCCCATACAACTAGTAGGATGCTTCGATGGCCAAGGTAGTTAATTAGAGTCACTTATATATGATCATTCTAATGTTTTATTTTTATAAAGAATTGTAAAGGGGGGATATATCATAAGTAAGTTTTTAGACTCCACTGTAGGTTAGTATTTTTCTAATTTGTGCCAGAAGATATAGGGAAAGAGGTATTATACACTCGTAAGAACTGGGATAAAGACCAATGTAGCATAATAATTTTGAGGTGGTGAAAGAATATGAGAATAGGGTGAACTAATGTCATGTGTTGCATTTCAAAAACATTTTTATTGTGCAAAATGACCAACTAAATAATCATGAAACAATGTTTTTACTATGCTAGTGGACATGTGACATATATAAATAAAATACAACTAAAAATGGGGTGGTACAAAAGAACTAGATATATCAATTTTTTATATGTAAAGATTTTATTGACACATCAAACTCTTTTCCCTCTAAAGTGCATAACTGTTATGTTCCATTATTGGAATCTTCTATAACTAGGTAGGGGTCTAACCAATTGGGTCTAAATTTTTGACCTTCTCCTTCTCTTTTATCGATCTCAATATCAAGTATAAGGACAAGGTATCTAACATAAATTGGGTGCTTACAAACATAATCATGGAACTTAATACTATTGGTGAGGCATGATTAGCTTTGGATGCCTGATCCTAGACTTTGGTCGTGCATGGAAAGTCTCCTCTAAGAATTCAATCTCCCACTCCACATGTCTCCTTTTTAGTGTGATAAACCTCTTATGAGAATATTTTAAACTATAGAACTAGTTATAGGACATGACCAATTTCACATATTTTAATACCAATTTGAAGTGCATTTATGATGGCCTATCAATATGCTCTCTTAGATTGGCTACTCCTATGGTATGGAGAAGGTATTTAATTTTGAGAATATTCAACCAATTATGAAGATCGATGTTGATTTCAATGGTTCCTATAATTAATTTGAAAACACTCTCCTTGGGTACAAGCATACTTAAGGAAAGATAATGGTTTTATACATGTGATCTAAGATCAATGGATAACTCAAGTAGTCATCAATCTCTATGTGATGAAGTATTAGGTGGACCTAATGGTAGTGATAAGAGGAGTTAAGGGAAGTTTTTCCATTCTCATATATCTCTACCATGTGAATGTTGAAGATGTTAGGTAACCTTCCTTAGGGCTCTTAGCCTCAGGAATCAAGAAGCCAATGGGACTACCTCTTTCATGTGGAAAACTAGAGTGTTTGTGGGTTTGTGGGTATCTCAATCTTGTGTAGAAGGAGAAGGAAGAAAGAAAGAACTTTTGGGGATAAAAAAGGTTGTGTCCTAAGCTTTGAATTTATGTAGGTGAGAGCTTATAGAAAAAGAGAAAAAATTTATTTGACTTCCATTTTAGATTTGGAAGAATGTTAACATAGTTGAGGTCCCACTTAGGTATGGGGAGTATACCAATGTAATTTGGGTATTATTTTGGTATAATAGGTGCATGGGTGTAGTTTTGAAATTTAAAATATTTTAGATGGGGAATGGGCAACATTGTTTACCCCATTGTTATGTGTGGGAAATATTTTAGTAATTTAGTGAGTGATTTGCCAAGGTATTTTTCATGTATGATGGGGATGAGGTGTCCCTCTTTGGGTACATATGAATAATTACAAGTTTTTATATTTATTTATAATTCAACCATTATAAAATTATAGACCCTTTCTTTAGGTATAGGGATGAGGTTTGACTAATTATCGATGAGCTTAGAGCATGATGAGAAATGAGACTAGGATCAAGTTGACATAAGATGGATGGCATTTTTTGAGGGAGAAAAATTGATGGGTTAGGGAATTTGAATAATCAATAGTGTCCCATCATAGTATGATAAAAAAAATATACTCCAAATTTGTTCTATAGTGATAAGGATAAAGTCTAGGTCAGGGTGTGTCCTCATGTGGTTGAGAATCAAGTGGACACATTAAAATTTACTAAGGTGGTTATCAGAGGGAAGGTTTTCTTTGTATTTAGTTAATCCCACCATGTGAAACTCAAGTAGTGAATCCAAATTCCATTGGGATTATTGACCCTAATTTTTAGAGAAACCATAGATTTCCACCACTTGTGGATCAAAGGGAATAACTAGAGGAGTGTCTCTCTCAATGAGATTGATGATTTTTGTAGTAGACGAGGGAATCAAGGCTTTAGTGGTCAGTTTCATGTTGGGTATCTCTTTGTTCCATGATATGTATTTTTCATTTGATTTAACTTTTAGCATGGCTTAGGGAACTTTTTCCCCTATCTTCAATATGATCACTTTAGGCATTGGGGATTTAGTGATATTAACCAAGTATGAAAGTTTTATAACCCCATTGATAGGTAAGTTATAACTGATGTGCAATATTTATTGTTTGTTCATGGTAGCCTATAATATTTCAAAGGGTTTAGGATCTCCTTAGACAACAAAAACCTTCCCTAGGTGTATGAACTAAATTTGTTTAAACAAGGTGGAAGGAATAGCTTTCATCTAATGTATTCAAGGGTGTCCAAAGATTATATTTTAATTACTGTCCTAATCTATGATGTAGAATTCAATTAGGACCATCTTAGGACCCAATGTTATTGGGATCAAAATGGTTATTATGGAAGTATACTTGAATCTATCATAGCTATAGAGGGTATTATACATAGTAGAATAGTTGGTTTCCCCATAACCATGTTTTTTTAAGGAGAAGGGGATAATGTTGAATACTGCTCCATCATCAAACATTGTTATTTTTACATAATTTTTATAGATCCATACTTTTAAAAATGAGGTAGGATATCCCCTCCTTGCTAACTCAGAGTTAGGTGGGAGGCTTCATATGTTGAAGAAGTAACTAGCATCAAGTGGTCCCTAACTAGGTGGGAACATGTCCAAGTCAATGTGGTTGATTTGAGATTGCAGTGGGGGAGTGACACTAGACAAGAGCCCTAATATTAGGTCATCAATAAAGGCTAACCAATGGGCAGGTAATTTCTTAAGTAGATCTAGAAAAGAGATATTAGAGAATGTCTTTCTTAGATTGAAGATCAAATTGTAGTTACCTATTGGTTTAGGAATGGATTTAGTTTTTATGATGTTTAAAGGATATGTGGTCATGGGTTGATATTGATTAGTGTTACTAATGCATTTTATTCCTCTTAAACTTTAATTTCCATGATTCTTATCATTTGAATTTGTCCTTGAACCCATATTTGATGGACCACATTAATGTTTGGCGCCTTGAAAGTGGATGATTTGGAATCATGATTTTCTCTCACCATAGATTGGTTGTGTTGAGTAGGGTGACTTGATAGGTTATTCTGATATTGACCTTGAGCAAGGTAAATTTGGTGTTTAGGGAAAGGATTATAGTAAATTTGTAAGTTCTAGTTTTGGGGAGTGATAAGACTACTTGAAAGGGTTTGGGTGTTTGTGTGTGCACCTCTTAGGAACATATCTATGAATGTCTACCATTGATCCTCTAGGAGTATTTGTATAATTTTTTTATACTCTAAATATCCTTGAGTGTCATGGCCTATGACCCTTTATAAGAGGTAGTATATGTTAGGGTCATAATCCCTAGGTCTCATATTCTATCCTTTCTAACTAAATCTTTGTTGGTTGTTGTATGGATAATAGTTTTGGTTTTGAAACTGGGGGTATTATTAATTTGATTGATATTAATTCTGGTTTTGGTTTTGATATTATGTATTATGAGGAGGTGGTCATTTAAAATCAACCATATGGATGGTAGGAAGAGGACTCTGATTCCTACCTCCTACATTGTCAGTGCTAGTGTTGGTGGTATTAGTAGGTGGGTATTGATGGTTGATTATAGGGCTTTGTTTCTTAGTTTGGTCAGTAACACCATTAGTAGTAGCATTCCTATTATGGTTTAAGATCTTGGGACCTTGGTTGTTTGTGTTGCTTGGGTTTTGGTTCATAGTTTTAAAACTCCCATTTTTTAGTGACAATGTGCCCATTGGTTCCATAGGTTATTCATCTACTGTTAAAGACTACTTGATCAATGTGGAGTGCAATTTTAAGGAAATATTCATATGACTATTATTGGAACTCCTAGATGTATTCCCTCATTTCTTTATTAAGATAATGGAGGAAAATATCGTATAACTCTCGTTGGTCGATGTTTGGTGCACTAGTAAAGGAATACAATACCATATTATGATAAAATGGGCAACAAATTCATTATATTATTATTTTATATGAAATAACTATCATATTCAAATATTTTGGAGTTTGTCCATGTCCAAATATTTAACAAACTAAACCATGAGTTTGTGGAAGGAGTGTATGGACCCTTTGGGGAGGTGATAGTACTAATCAAGGGATATCTCTTTGAGTGTGTTGGGAAGGATCTTTTATACAATCCCATCCCAAGTATCTCCATAACCATGGTGGCATAGGATTTTAAGTGTGCATTAGGATCCCCTTCCCCTTTAAATTTGGGAAGATCTGCTAGGGCAAATGGAAGAGGAACTCCCTATATACTAGTATCAAAGGGTTATTTCAGATATTCAACATACGTTACCATGTTATTAAAATATATCACCATTTTAGTGATATTATTATGAGAAGGTGGGGTAGTGTACGAGTTGTACTGATAACTACCAAGAGGTGTGGATGCAAATTTATAGTGAAACACAAACAAGGCTAGGGAATAATTATCTGGCTAAGTAGACTTTGAATACATGTGGAACTATGAGGGTAAACTATGAGATGTGGGAGGATTCACACCTTGTAATGTAAAAGTGACAGGGTTTGTTGTGATGGTATATGGGTTATCTGTGCATAACCTAGTGATATGTGGGTTGGGACATATCTTGTCTATGGAGGGTGACTATATGTTGGAGGTGTGTAACATGGAGGTGTAGGGAATGATAGATTATTTCATACTATATTTTTTGGTAGTGGTGGAGCATATGTGTGTACAACTCTTACTAGTGTTTGATTATGTGGTTGGTAAGATGAATAATCTTTTGAGACATCAGGGTTGGGGACCCTGTGTGTGAGACTGTCTCCAAGGGGTTTGTTGACCAAATTTGACCCTACAAGTCAAACTAGGACCCATATAGGTAAAAACTTAATCTTTAGATGTTTTTAGGGGCCTAATATAATGTCATGAAGTATGCCATAAGCTCATTTGGCATGATTTTATGTGTATTTAGCCTTGGTCATAATATTTTTAGTCTTAAGAGTTATTTTGGGGGTCAATATAGAGCACTAAATGAGTTGTATGTCCTCCTTGGGAAATGTGAATGTGTAAAAAGGTCATTTCATGCCCCATGTGCCTTAATAAGTATTAAGTAACCATTTCTAACTAAAAATTGGTAGGTTTCAATAGAAAGAGTGGTTTTCTTAGAAAAAGGGAAGTTTTCTTGAGGTGTACAAATTTGTATGGTATCCTATAGCTGACGACACTTCAAGAGTTTATTTTTATCTTCCACACACTTTTTATAGTGATTATTTTGATCAAAAGCTCTAATAAACTAAGAAAACTACTTCTCTCTTCTTTCACTAGGCTTGGGAAGCAAGAATGGCCTTTAGGTTTTTAGATGGTATGGCCAGCAGGAGAGGTTTCAAAAAAATGATCTTGGGGGTGTCTTCTACACTTAGTAAAATTCCATTTTATATTTGGTTGCATAATAATGGTGGCCTATGCTTTATAAACCATTCTTAAGAAGTTGTCCTATCTAATTTGCTTGAGAATTTGTGCACCCTGTAGGTTTTGCTTTAGTTTGGAGAAGTCTGTAAAATATATCTACTAATATTTATTATTGATTATTATGGATATATCATATCATTATTTTAATGCTTATTTTCATGTTTGGAAAAAATCTTATGGGCTAATTAGTCTAGTTTGTAATTTGATGTTGCAGAAAGAATGGCATTCAAGTTCGCTACTTATAAAAGGTTGTAATCTCTACAAGGGCTTCATATGAATATAATATGGTGTTTTCCATCTTTCCATAAGTTCTACCTAACATTCATTTTTAGTCTCATAACTCCATGTTTTTATCAAACATTTAGTTCATTATCATATTTAGTCAGCTTTTTATACACTTTTCACTTGTAGTCACATGTATGAAGCTATCTAGCATGCTCAAGTAGGTGTAGTGAAGGTCTCAAGATTTTGGACATGTATTTATAAGTGGGAAAAAATAAAGTGGATCCTTAAAATAGTGTATAAAGGGACTGTGGTAGTCATAAGCAACATATTTAGTTAGGCAACCATGAATATACACCTAGAAGTGCCATGGAGAGAGAGTGTCATAGTGAAAAGAGGCTATTTTGATTTATTATAAATATTCACAAGTTTAAGGGGATTAATTTTAACATTTTAATGATGTAAAATTATTATTTAAGGTAAACACCCCATGTTCACTACCTAAACTCACACATACTACCTACATACAACTCAAAATGCATCTACAGGTGCTCTCATGGAGGAAGTCGTAGTCATGTTGAAAAGGAAGTATTGACACTTATTTTAGATACTTTAAAGTGTGAAGAGATAATTTTGAAGTATTTATTTATACCTAGAAAAATTTAGATTCAAATTTAATGCACACTTTCCATCTTCATTTTCATTGCCTGTTTATTAGCATAACCACGTATAGGTGGCTTAACAGAGAATTGAGAAGTCATTTTAAAGCATTAAAACAAGTGATGGAACTCTTTTTTAAGTCTTAGTTTGAATTAAATATCATGATATGCCTATTTTAAAGTTTATATTGGTAGATATAAGTGTAAAATATGATCAAAGGTGGAATGACTGTGTTCAGGGATCAAATCCCTAAAAGTATAGAACATAGGCCTAAGTCATTTGGTCAAAGTCTTATAACATGGTTATCAATAGTTTTGAGGAATATTAATGGTAAAAACATGTATCCAACACCTTATAAAATAAATATAAAAAATATTTAAGGTAGATGACTTAAGGAGGATGGTTTTTGAGAAGCCCAAAGTTACACGTTTATGTACTCAGTATCATCTACAGGGTTAAACCTCAAAAAAATCCTTCACTCAAGGTTGCAGTCTTAAATCATGCTTCCATTATCAAATGGTTATAGGAAATGAAAATATAATTTTTAAATTAAGTTTCATTTAAATATATTCTAATATTGTATTTTGAGTCTCATATACACCTACAGGTATTTCACCTGAGATGTTGATATATAGTGGACTATGAAGTCCTACAAATGCATAGTAAGATGTTGAACATAGAAACCTATGAATATGGAGATACACATCAGTTAAGATATTATTAATAAAGCCTCATATGGTTCCCATAGGCTATATGGTATAATTTTCTTGGATAAATTACACCTATAGTACTCATATTTCCCCAATAATTGGCAGCTATAGTCAATTGTAGATAATAATGACCAAGTTAATGACTATTCTAGGTTTTTTGAATATAAAATGTATATTATAGGTGAATAAAGGGAATATTATATGGAATTAATTGTTTCATAATAACTTATATAAATTTAAGAAACTCTATATGTGTAATAGACACCTATAGGCAAGAGAGACATACAAACTGTATCAACCTATCAGTTAGACCTAATAAAGCAAAAGCATGGATGAGAATGTAGATACAGATGATTGAGAGGGTGGGTAAGCATGAAAAACACTTATAAAATTATAATTTATACTCCATGATAAACCAATATCATGGAAACAATGAAGATAAATATCTAATCAAGCAATACACAGTCTGCATCTTAAAGCCTACATAGTTTGCCTTTTTAGGGGTCTATTTTAGAATTTGCAAGAGATAAAAGGTCAAATGACCTAAAAAGGAGCTCAAATATTATAAAAATTATCTATATGAATTGTATAATCTCATAAAATAACCAATTTATCTGGAAAAATAGGGGAAATACCCTTTATTTTATCTGAAACAAAGGGTACTCCCCTAGAGGATAAATTAATAACTCTTGAGGAATGGAGAGAAAGGGATGAAATAAGAGTTGAGTGAACTTTTAAAGGATGTTTGGGAGGTTTTAAAACATCCCAAAAAAAATAATATACCTTTATTAAAATTATGAATCTAAATAGGGTGCTCTAAACCATCAAGTATGCAAACATGCTTATTAGGTAGAGTTTAAGCATAGTGCCCAAATGGGAAGTCACTTATACTTATATCCTTAGGTATGAATTATAAAATATTAATGCATGTCTATATGGTATTTTTAGATGTGTATAATCTTTCACCTTATATATAAATCATAAATAATACATTTTCAATCTAACAACCAATTTAAGCCTACAGGAAATGAGGAATCAAGATCAATAGGCTAACTTTGAGTGCTCACATATTCTCTGAGGATGTGCATGGATGTCAAGGGAGTTTAGATAAGTTTACAGGGGTCTTGAAATTTGATCTATTTAATTTTTTTTGTAGTTCCAATGTCCAATATTCATGAATAAATCTTAACATTAGAATGAGCTTAAAACCCTTACAAACCTTGGATAAAGACCTGATTGGGAAAAAAAGGAAGGAGATGTATACAAATGGAATAGAATAGTTTTGGAAATGATTTGATCCTATAGGGACTCTATAAAGACCATTTCCATCCAATTTATTTGTTCCCTATTTGTATGAATAGAGTACATAACTAATTCCTTTGACTATTTAGTATATTGTACAGGTTCTAGGGACTTTCAAGGGATAAAACCAACTTTAGGAGAAGGATTAGGACTTGGTATAATCCCTCATGTCCATTTCATGCTTATAAAAACTCTTAAATTCTCCTACCATATCTGTCATCTTATCCAATCAGAATTGGCATAGTGAACATGATAGTGAGAAGGGTGAAAACTTCAAGCGAAAGTTGGTTTTAAGGTGTGACTAATGAATCTAAGGCCATGGATGGAATTGACAAATGTAATTCACCCATTTTTATGGATTTTAAAGGTAAGATAAAGCTAATTTTGAGGCCAAGTGTGAAGGATAATTGAAAAAAGAGTTTTTTTTATTATAGGCAGTGATGGATCACTTTTAGAGGGATCAAGATGATTAACATTGCATCCAATACATCTAAGATCATGTCTACATATCCTCCCTCTCAACCCAATTATGAGATCTATACCTCAATAGTTTTAAGATGTTTCAATAGGGGTAAATTATGAAGGTAGTTTTCTTCTGTAGAATGAGAACTCTTATGCCACATTTCATGAGTTGCATAGTTTGGAGAGGCATTTGTCCTATCAAACCTTGAATGGTATACTACACATGTAACTCATTTTCCCATCTTGATACTTGTACTTGTGACCTTTATTATTCTTCTCTTCTCTTCTCTCTCTCTCAATATCTATAAGAACTAGCCATTTTGGCTATTGTAAGGATGTTCCACCTAAGTATGGAGAAGCCCTACTCATTTTCATACCATGGATCAATAAAAAATACTAATTTTACCTCTTATATGACTTTTCCTAGTGTTTTTAATTGAATTATTGATCTTACTTAGTGATAACTATTATTTCCTTAGCATTATTTTCTCATTCTCTCACATATTTATAGATTTAAATCTTCTTATAGGTCATGTGAAGTGCTATATGAAGTTTCCAGGGTGAGTGAGTTATCATATTCATTAGTGACATTATAGGTCTCTTGTATAGTCCTCATATCCTAAACATTAATCATAACTTCATAATGAAATATTGATGTGAGAATATTTAGATTAAAGAAGTGCATGTGTAGTTAATCTCTTGGTCTCATGTGTGACATACATTTGGTTGGTAGTTGTCAATTAAATTGGTGTGTCACCACCTTTAGAATAGTTTAATTTCAATTTTCTCTCCCTTTCCCTTTCAAGCATAGGTGTAGTAGTGATCTAAAAGTGGTATATCAAGAGAGATATCCCTATCTAGAGATTCATCTCATTCTTAGGCTACCCACAACCTAGAGGTGTTTCAATTATGCCACTTTGATGAAGAGAGCTAAGACATCTCCTCAAAGGGTGTAAATCCAAGTGAAAATAGTTTTTGGCATGCTTGGTGGGCCTCATTATCCAAGAAGTTGAAATTTTTTTGGTGTTGTCTTTCATCACATCAACCTTTAGAGGCATTTATGCAAGCATCAATGGTGACTCCAAAGTTACATTATCTAGTCAAGCAACCCAAGTTTTCCTTTTGAATATTATTAGTAATTTTTCTCTGTGTTTTTTCTTCACAATGAAGTTCCATGGATAGTTTGCTGCTTAGTATTATTTTACACAAATTGGTGAGATATCTCAAGCTTATGGTATTCATTATTAGCCTTGTCATGATCCTTACTAGCTTGAATATGACCCTTCTCAAACTCATCATGAATTGTATCAGTCATATAACCAGATGTCTTAATATCTTATTCCTCCTAGTTAACCTAGTCACTTCTAAAATCAATCTATTTCAACTTTTAAGAAAATTTTCTTGGGATATGAGAGGTACATGATAGAGATTGACACACAAAAGAGACATGGCCAAGATTTTCCTAGTCATCTCATGCATAATGTGAGAGATGCATTAGATCTAGTTAAAAGAGAGTGGGCACCTATTAAGAGAGAAAATTAGTAAAGGCTCACAAGTGAGATGTTAGATGTGAGTGGCCTAGTTTCATCCTTAGAAGATAAGCTAAGAATTCATGAAGAATAGCCTCACTAAATATATCATCCCTCATATCCACCTCCTTAAGATTACTATCAGTTCTACTTGACTCCTACTCATTACCCCAATCAAGCTTATCAAAGTCATCTTTTTCCTAATCAGCCAAAAGAGAGAGAGTTAAAAGACAAACTTGGTTTTTGAATCAAAACTTTATAGTAAAATTGAGTTATCTAGTAATAATATGAATAAATCCATCTTATCATCAAATTAAGTGGAATCTAAAACCTCATTTCCCTCTCCCATTACATGCCTACCTCAAGAAGAAACTTTTAAATATGTAATCCTAAGTTAGAGGAAAGGTGGAGAATCCAACCCTAAAGAGATCCCAAGTTTCTTGAACACTTCATTCACCCCTCAAATTACATCAATAACTCAAGAAGAGACTCCTAATCCTAACATATTAAGTTGGAATAAGGTATTGGAATAATGGGAAAAGAAAGGGAATAAAAGCCTTTATAAAGAATGTGAAGTTGAGAAAGAGCTTGATCCTATGTAAACCCCTCCCACCCTTTCTAAAGAGACCTTTTTTTTCCATATCAGCCCTCTTGTACTCCTTATCCTCATGGTGATTCCTATCAAATTCAAGAGAGACTTTTCCAAGAGAACCTAGCCAAGAAAATTGAAGAGTTAGAGTCAAGGTGTGATGGAAGGTTTAAATCCAAAAGAAGATCATATGCCTAAACACACCCCATCTAACCTTCCCCAAGATATTGATCAAGTTGAATTAGTTTTAAATGAAGAGATTTTAAAATTTAAGAAAGAAAAATAAGCTATTTTAGCCCAAGGTTTTCCTCCTCTTCCTCAAGAACTCCCAAAAGGATACCCTAAAATTCATTCTCAATCTGATGTTGAGTTCTATGTTCCACCTCCACCAACTAGTTCATCTTATCCTCACCATATCACCCTTTAACTTGATGTACTTATGATGTGGTAAACCAAAGAGGAACATTTATTTGATAATAATTTATAACTCTTGCTTGAAGAAAACATAGCTCCTTGGTAGCCTCATTGGGCTAGGTCACTTGATTACAAAATGCTAAGCATTGGCATCACCAAGAAGGAGAAATAAATTAAGGATCTTGTAGTTCTTGAGAATCAAATTCAGGTTATAATAGTTCAGATATAGCTTGAGATTATTCAAGAGGTTCTAAATGCTAAAGAAGAGGTGATTTTTTGTGTTGAATTATCGAATTATTTTGATATTGAGGAATGATTTCCTTGTGTCAAAGATGAGGAAATCATCATTGGTTATTCCATAACTATCCAAGATATCATAAATGGGAAATAAAAGGTCTCTAATCATCATTGGGATGACTTGTTTAAAATAATTAGAGTAGGTTATACTCCTCTTCAAGGAGGCTATGATATAGTCAAAAATAGAGAATACAGCCTTAACACTCAAATGGGTATGCAATGAAGAAGTAAACTTTAAAATTTGTCCTTTCAAGAGGAATATGCATCCCATGATGATATGTTTGAAATCATAAAAATGGGTTATCATCCTCTCAACTAGTTGGGAGAAACACATCAGCTTTTGAAGGATAGAATAATATTCTATTGGCCTCAATCTTCTAAGGAATAAGAAACCACTCCTCTTAAAGTCATGCCTGACAAGAAGATACAAGTTGATCATGAGATGAAGAGTGGGAAGAAGTATGAGGTATGTGTATAAATTCAAGAGGAATACATTTACATTAGAGACCTATTTAAATATGATCTAATTGAGAGTAAATCATGTAAAGTGACAAGGAATAGGTTTTATCTACCAAGCATCCAACCCGAAAAGCAACATGTTTGGCATTATGATTCACCTCATGAAGAAGTAGATTCAAGGAAATTTCATTTTGTTCTTAGAAAGGAAGTATGTTTAATTTATAGGTGTGTATAGTTGTTTGTTTTCTATTTTCCCTAAGTGATTTGAGCACACATGTGTGTCTTGTTAGCGTGTTTGTTTTACTTTGTGTGTGTCCTTTATTTTATGTGGTTGAGCTAATTAGTTGTCTTGTTTTGGTCAAAGCCTTTTTGTCAAGTGTCAGGTATTCTTGTTTTGTTTCATAATTAATTGACTCCCTAAGTCCATGAATAGGATAAGGCTCTTGATCTTTAGTATAACAGGCATACTACCCCTATGAGTCACCATTTTGTTAACCAAATTTGACCTTATAGATCAAATTGAGACCCTAGGTAAAAAATTGAAATTTAAATGTTTTTAGGGGCCTAGTATAATTTCATTAAGTATGTCATATCTCATTTGGTGTGATTTTATGTGTATATATCCTTGGTCATAATATTTTTAGTCTTAAGAGTTATTTTGGGGGTCAATATAGAGAATTAAAGGAGTTTTATGGATTCTTTTGGAAATTTGAAGGTTTAAAAAGGTTATTTCATGCCCCATGTGTCCTAATAAGTCTTAATGAACCATTTCTAATTGAGGGGTACAATCTTTTATAGCCTCATATAGTTAATGACACTTTAGAAGTGTCATTTTATATTTCACACACTTTTTTTAGTGATTATTTTGATCATAAACTCTAATAAACTAATGAAACAACTTCTTTCTTCTTCCACTAAGCTTGGCAAAAAAGAATGACCCTTAAGTTTTTAGATGGTATAGCCAATAGGAAAGGTTTAATAAAAAATTATCCTAAGGGTATATTCTAAATTTATTCAAATTCCATTTGATGTTTTTTTGTAGAATTTTGGCTTGTGCTTTATGAACCATTCTTAAGAATTTGGCCTATCTAATTTCCGTGCCAATCCATGCACCCTATAAGTTTTGCTTTGTTTTCAATAATTTCATACAATAAAACTACTAATATTGATTATATATAATTTTTAATCTCTAATATAATTGTTTACATGCTTATATTCATGTTTTTCAAATATATCATGGGCTAATTAGTTTAGTTTGCATGTTGATATTCCAGGTGGAATAGTAGTCAAGTTCACTACTTAGAGAAGGTTGTATTATTTGAAATGGATTTATATGAATAGGATATGGTGTTTTCCATGTTTAAATTACATAATTACTACCTCTCTTCCATGTTTTGTCTCATAAGTACATTCGTTGATCAAACATTCAATCCATTGTCATAATTAGTCAACTTTCTATGCACTTTTCACTTATAGTCATGTGTATGAAGCTATCTAGGATGATAAAATAGGTGTAGTGAAGGTAAAAAGATGATTAAAATGTATTTATAAGTGGTAAATAACAAATTATATCCTTAAAATATTGTATAAATGGATTGTGGCAATCATAAACAATATATATACAGTCAGGCAACCAAGAATGTACACCTATAGGTGTTATGAAGAGAGAGTGTCACATTGAAATGAGGATATTTTGAATTGATATAAATATTAAAAATTTTAAATGGATTAATTTTAAAATTATAATGAGTTAAAATTATTATTTAAGGTTTTTACCCCATGTTAATTGCCTAAACTCGCATAGACTACTTACATAAAGCTCAAAATGCATCTACAGGTGCTCTCATGTAGGAATTCATAGTCATGTTGAAAAATAAGTATTGACACCTTTTTTTAGATATTTTAAGGTGTGAAAAGTGAATTTTTAAGTATTTATTTAAACCTAGAAACATTAAGGGTCAAATTTAATACAAACTATCCATCCTCATCTTCATTGCCTGTACATTAGCATAGCCACCTACATGTGGCTTAACAGAGAACTAAGAAGTCATTATAAAGAGTTGGAACAAGTGATGGAAATATTTTTAAATTACTAGTGTGAATCAAATATCATGTAATTACTATTTTAAAGGTTATGTTGGAATATATAATTAGAAATTATGATCAAAGGTGAAATGTCTGTGTTCATGGATTAAACCCTAAAAGTACAAAATAGAGGCCCAAGTCATTTTGTCAAAGTATTATAAAATAGTTATCAATATTTTTGAGGCATATTAATGGTAAAATATCATATCCAAAACCTAGGAAAATAACTCTACAAAATATCAAAGGTAAATGACTTAAGGAGGATGGTTGTTGAGAAGCTCAAAGTTACACTTTTATGCACTAAGCTCTATTAGTATCATCTACAAGTTTAAACATCAAAGAGACTTTTCACTCAAGGTTTTAGTCCTAAAACATGATTTCATGATCAAATGGTTCTAGGAAAAAAAGATAATTTATTATTTAAGGGTCATTTAAGGAATTTAGAATACTATATTTTGAGTCTCATATACACCTACAAGTGTTTCACCTGAGATGTTGATATATAGTGTACTGTGAAGTCCTACAAGTGCATAGTAAGATATGGAACATAGAAACCTATGAATATGGATATAAACATTGTATAATATATTATTCATAAAGACTAAAATGTTTCCAATAGGTTATATGCCAAAAGGTTTAGGGAGAAAGTACACCTACATGACTCCTATTTCCCCAATAATTGGTAACTACAATCAATTGTAGATAATAGTGACCCAGTTGATGAATATTCTAGGTTTTTTGCATATTAAATGCATAATATAGGTGAATAAAATGAAAATATATGTAATTAATTTTTTCATAAGAAATTATATTGAGGTAAGCAACTCTAGATGTGTTATATACACCTATAGGTAGGAGAGACATACAAACTATATCAGCATATCAATTAGACCTAATGGAGCAAAAACATGGTTGAGAATGTATATAAAAATGATTCAAAGGGTTGGTAAGCATGAAAAACACTTATAAAATGATAATTTATACTCTATGATACACCAATATCATGGAAATAAAGAGATATATATCCAATCAAAAAATACACAATCTGCATCCTAAACCTTGCATAGTCTACCTTTTTAGGGGTCTATTTTGGAATTTGCAAGAGTTATAAGGTCAAATGACCTAAAAAAGAGATAAAATATTGTACATATAATATATATGACTTGGATAATATCTTTAAATGACCATATTTTTGGATGAATAGGGGAATTATCTTTTATTTTATATTAGACAGAGGGTACTCCCCTAGAGAACAAATTGGAAGGTCCTAAGGAATGGAGAGAAAGCGATGAACTAGGAGCTAAGTGAAATTTTCAAGGAGGTGTGGTGGATTTTAAAAAATACAAACAAACATAAGATACCTTTAATAGAATTATGAATCTAAATAGGGTGATCTAAACCCTCAAGTATACAAATAATCCTATTAGGCAGGGTTTAAACATAGTGCATAAATGGGAAGTCACTTACACTTCTAGCCTTATGTATTCATTATAACATATTGGAGAATGTTTATATGGTATGTTAAGATTTTTTTAGTCTTTAAAATTTCATTTAAATAAAAAATAATCCATTTTTGAGCTTAAGACCAATTCAAGCCTATAAGAAATGAGGAATCAAGCTCGATAGGCTAACTTTGAGTGCTCGCATCTTCTATAAGGATGTGCATGGAGGTAAAGGGAGTTTATAAAAGTTAAAAAGTGTCTTTAAATTTTATATAGTGGAATATTTTGTTAGTTAAAATTTCCAATCTTCATGAATAAAAATTAAGAGTAGAATGAGCCTAAAACCCTTGCAAACCCTTGATAAGGACCCAATTGGGAAAAAAAGGAAGGATATGTATCCAAATAGACCAAAATGGTTTGGTAAATTATTATATCCCATATATAACTCTCAAAATACCATTTTCATCTAATTGAGTTATTCCTTATTTGTACGGACATGGTATTGAACTGCTTCCTTTAGCTATTTTATGCATTGTACATGTTCTAGGGATTTTCAATGGATAAAATTAAATTTTGGAGATGTATTGGGACTTATGATAACCCCTCATGTCTATTTAGTGATTTATAAAAAATCCTATGTTTTCCTACTAGAGATCTCATCTCAACCAGATAGAATTAGCATAGTGAGCATGATAGTGAGAAGGGTGAAAAATTCAAGTGGAAGCTACTTTTAAGGTGTTATTGATGCCTCTAATTCCATGGATGTAATTTAAACACGTGATTCACAAATTTTATGTATTTTCATGGAAAAATGAATTAATTTTGAGGCCAAGTGTGAAGGGTGACTGAAAAATGAGTTTCTTTGATTGTAAGCAGTGATGGCTCACTTTCAAAGGGATCCAAATGATTAGGTTTGTATAAAATGCATGGAATATAATTTATACAACCCCTCCCTATTATTATAATCATTATATATATCCCTAGTTAGTTTTTGGATGTTTCAATAGGGGTGAATGATGAAGATAGTTTTGTTGTGCATAATGAGAACTACACCACATTTCATGAGTTGCATAGTTTGGAGAGAAATTTGTCCTATCATACATTGTATGGTATACATATTACTCCATTATATTTCACATGTATCTAATTTTATCATCTTTAAAAATTTCCTTGTGACCTTTAGACTTCTTTCTTCTCTTCTCTCTCTTAATCTCTATAAAAACTAGCCATTTTGGTTATTATAAGGATGCTCCACCTGAGTATGGTGAATCCATTCTCATTTACATGCCATGTATCAATAAATAATATTGATTTTACCTATTATATTACTATTCATAGTGTGTTCACTTGAATGATGAATCTTGCTTAGTGATGACTTTTGTTTCCTTAGCATTGTTGTCTCATTCTCTCACCTATTTACAGGTTGAAATCTTCTTCTTATAGGTCATGAAGTTTTCTATAAAGTGTCAAGGTTGAGTGAGTTATAATATTAAATAGTACCATTTTAGGCCTCTTATCTATTCCTCCTATCCTAAACATTAATCACAACCTCATAATGAAATACTGATGTGAGAAGATTCAGATTAGAGAAGTGTATGCCTAGTTAGTCACTTGGTCTCATGTGTGACATGTAGCTGGTTGGTAGTTATCAATTAATTTAGTATATCAACACCTTTAGGATAGTTTAATTTTAATTTTCTATCCATTTTCCTTGAAATCATAGGTGTATTAGTGATCTAAAAGTGGTTCATCAAGGGAGATATCCCTATCTAGAGATTCACCTCATTCCTAGGCTACCCACATCCTAGATGTATTTTAATTATGCCACTTAGATAAGGAAAGCTGAGACATCTCCTCAAAGGTTGTGAATCCAAGTGATAATAGGGTTTATGAGAGACATGGTTATACTATGGTATTTGTTCTTATGATGGTGGGAGAATGTAATTTTATTGTTATGATGTGGGGTGAGTTATCACTATAATGTATAAGGATGATGGATGAGTTGGCATAAGGATATTTTTTCTTGTACCATGGCTTAGAACTTGATGACTATTTTCTAGGTCATAGATACATTCCACCAGGGTGTTAATGAGCTGATTTAGTCTCATGAAATATTAGGACCCTAAGCCTCTTGTGTAGGTAAGGTATATTCATAATGTGAGGCCATATGAGGGGGTTAGTTTTGGTTAGGATCCATATAATTAGCATTAATAATGGTCATTGATAGGTTAGAGGCATCCTAATTCATACTAGGAGGATGTGTAATGGATTTCATGTGATTTACCTCATCCTTTAAATAATATATCCTTCCTAAATAGTGATCATATTTGGTGATTCTTTATGATAGATGGCCTGGTATCCATGCAAGAAGTGTTTGGGCCTCCAATTGTAAGAGTCATGGTGTTAGATTTATAGTTATTACTTTTATTTTTTGATACATCACATATCTCTTGAATGATAACCCCACTCCTTGCCTAAATGTTAGGAAGGGAGTAGTCATAAGATCGGTATTATATATTAATGTCAAAGTTTAGGTTGTTTTAACTCATCAATGATGGTTTAATAGAGTTAAACTAGCTTCTCATATATCCCTCTAGGGCAAGAGATGTGTCGATGTCTTATCTAGACATATTTTAGAAGTAAATGGACACCCATAGAATAAATTTAAGGAGAGAGGATGGAGAAAGGAAATGACAAGGATAATAAAAAGGTATATGTAAAGTATGAATTCCTTCATGTTATGTTCACTGATTTGTATGCACATAAATTAGCACATACTAACCTATGTACTTGACTCTTCAAGGTCTGATTGAGGTATCCAACATAATAGATGGAATAGGGGTTTGGTTTTTTGTTAGGTGGAATGAGATTTGGGATAGGTGGTGGTAATAGATTCTCATGATAGAACCAAAAGAACTCAATAACATCTTGATGCTCATTAAGAGTGTCGATCTATATGGAGATAGAAATCCAATTCCTTTTAGTATATGATATCACAAGAAGGTGATGTTCTTATTAAATATTAGGCTTAGGTAAATGAGGGAGATTGGGATGAATAACCCATGGGAAAGGATCTATTATTCTTACTTGAATTTTCTTGACCAATGTCACCCATTAGATGTGAAGGATATAAGATGAGTCTAAACTTGAGGATAAGAAGAATGGGATGGATGGGTGACTAATATTAGATAATGTTGTATTAATGCACCCTATTTTATGATAAAACAATGATAGGTGGATTAGGTATGTGCTTGTGTTCTTCTAAAGTGACTAAGGACTCTATGATGACATGGGTAAATGGAGTGGAAATAAAGACCTCATGTCTCAACTCAATACTAATGTTAGACTGTGTGATATTGTTAGAACTAGGTGCTCTAACTATATGGAATAGGTTTTGATATACAATATCTAGTGCATCGATAAGGGTAATTCAAAAGAGACTAGATGTAACCTTAGGAAAAGTGTATGAGCTTTTTCAATCAATATATTGTGAGTTATGCTTGTTAGTCTCTTGAAAGAAGGATTTGATATGTAATGTTTACATGAATGGAAAGGATTATGCATGATATGTTTGATTTCATGGATGGGTAAGGATTTTCATGTGATGTGGTTTCTTTCATGAAGAATAAGGATTTTGTTTTTGATTGTAGTTGCTTGCATGAATGACAAGGCTTTTATTGTTGATTGTTTTAGAGATTTTCTAGGTTTTTAACTGATGAATACTTGATGAAAACAAAGTAATAAAATTAAAGAATTAAAAAAATGAATACAACTAAAATCAAAACACTTTTTCTTGTATTTTTCAATATTTGAAATTCATGCAATGAGAGAGGTAATAACCTTATACTACTAGGCAAGATGATGATTTCTCCTAGATTTATTTGCATGAAAAGTAGATGCAATGTTTTTATTTATTTTTGATTGGTTTATGTGGTATGGACTAAATACATGAATTAAATTTATAATTCACAATTAATATAATAATATATCTGATCTAAAACAATGGTAATGAAATAATTTTTATTAACCTTCCCTATAAGCAAACTAGGTTTAGTTTCTCAACCTTTCTTACTTGCTACAAATAATCTTTCTCTAACAAATTGATAGGGTGAAAATAAAAGATATAAGTTATGATTTTTTTTTAAAATATAGAAATGAAAATGATTTTTACCCTTTAAAACAAATATAATCATCAATCCACAACCTTTGTACATTCACCTACAACTTCTTATGTTTATGTTTTTACCTAGTGATTATTTTAGGTACAAAAAAAAAAGTCTAGATATTGAATGATGAAAAGTTTTCCTAGTTGGGAATGAATTAAAGTTTTACTATCATTTTAGAATGATTGACAAGAGATGTTATTAACATTGAAAGGAAACTAATTGATCTATTTCACTATCAAATTTGCTTCTTTTCTCTTTTAAATGGGAAACTAATTTAATAACAATAACAAAATATATTAAATCTAACATAACAAAGAAAAACCACTAGAAATCAAAAGAAATCCAGCCTATTTTTGTAATAAATTAGCTAAATTTTACTAGGGTGTTGATATAGGATTCATTGACATGATAGCTTTGTAAAACTAGGAAACTCTCTAGCTGATGGATGCATAAAATTTGGAAGAAGATATAAAATGGGAGAATACATAATATAAAAAAGAAGATCTATTGAATTGAGGTTGGCTAATGTCTTGTCTTGCAAGGTCTATGTTTCTCTCACCAAAGAAACTTATTCTCTTACAACTATGTATTCAAATTGAAAATACTAGGGGATGAATCTCTTGGCACTTATAGTAAGGTTGTGGCTATAAAATCTTCTTGATAAAAATATCTATTGGTAATTTTTGGATCTAAAATTAGGCCAAAATTGGCCTTCTTATAGGAAGATAAAGGAGTTTGCATGGGATATTTCAATTAAATGTGAGAGTGAGTTAAAATTGAGCTAAAATAAGGAAGGCTAACACTACAAGAGTGAGTTAGTTGGGCATGATTGGGAGAAAATACAAGTGTTAAGATTAAGAAACACAAAGCTAATTGTGAAAAATAGGTGAAAATGGGAGTTATAAAATCTAATTGTGGAAGGTATTTCTAATGTGATGGAAGTACCACTTTATAGAGGGGTATCTTACAAAATTATCACTTTTAACATCATAAACACCCTATAATATAACTAAATTATGAATAATTTAATGCATAACTACCCTTATATATCATAACTACATCATATATTTCAAAACCATCATGGTAGTTTTTGAAACTAAGGGGTGGTTTTATAACTGAGGAAGATGGTTCTATCACCTAGGATGGTGGTTTTGTCACTCATGGTTAGTTTTTAAAACATTGTGGAAATGGATAGGAAGGACATGATCAAGGGGACTAAAAGGGCTCAAAATTAGACTATGGAAGCATAGAGGGGGGTTAGAGTTAAAGAGTTCCATGTGAAACACAAAATAAAAGGTAATTGCATCATCATTAGATTTCTATCAAACATGTAGCACCATGTAATTTTTAGGTGCATACACCAACCAGTGCTCAACTAAAATAGATTGATTAAGGCATCCCTAATCATACTCCTCTAAAGGCCCATAATATATACAATAATAGAGTACATAGGATAAATTAGATCCATCTAACATGAGAAAATATAAAACATGTAAAATCAACTTTGTAACCAGACGAAATAAAAATATAACTTGTAATCATGAATAAATAAAATCAACAATTTACCTAGGTCTCCCTATCACCACTCAAGATTAGAGTCATCATCTATAGCCTCCTTATCATATACATCAAGTTATTCCTTAAGTTAAATGTGTGTTAGGGACTCACCCTCTCTATATCCTAGATCTTTTGTCTGCTACTATGTATGAACCTATGATGATGGTTGGGGCATTGGTGGTGGTGGTGGACCCATCTACTATTAATGTCCAACTCTGACTTGTTTTCTTTTTTTGACTACTTGTTGAGATGGTTGAGTGATAGGTACCCATCTCATAGGTGAGTGCCATGACAATCACCCTAGCCTCACATCTCTTAACTCATAGGTCCCCCTATACATAACTCTAAGGATGGGGAGGTTACCCACACAAGACATACTGGATTATTGAGGCACTCAATCTACAAGGTGAACCTCAATCTATATCACCCTATATAAAACTTGGGTGACCATAATGGCTACTAAAAAATAGACTCCCTCATGAACCCATTACACAACCTTATCCTAACAAGGTAGGATAATCAAGTTTTACACAATCAAAGACCCCATAGTCTATGAAAATGCATGAAATAGCACCACATCTACCATTTGATGTCCCTAATGTCCCTTGGTGCCCCAATTAGAACCCCTTATCATAGGGGATAATCCTATCATAAACCCAACCCATAATGATGGTTGGGTGGATAATATAAAGACCTACCATGTGAGCCATGTGGTAAAAATATCTATAGGTCCATGTTAGCATCTCTTGGCTCTAGGTATACTGAGCCCCTCTCTCCTATATGCATCACATTATCAATGACTATAATGAAATAACTTCAATAAACTAGAATGATAACAATAGATCACAATATGAATAAAATATAGTAGAATATATGAATAAAACTCAAGCCATTTGAAGGGGGAAACCTCCATAAGCTTTAATAAGAGAAAAATTCATAATATAATGATAAACAACTACCCATAACCTCTTATTTATAGTATACCTAAGACATGGTTACTTCATAGGTTGACCTACTTACCAAATGAATACATAGAGAAATGAAAAATAACATCAAAGAGGGATAAGTGAGACAAAAGTCAATTATTCCTATCCTAATACATACAATAGGTTAGGGGCATAAAACACATTATCCCTTTAAACTAAAATTGTTCTCAATATTGAAAAACTGTAGATGTTATTGTAGAAAATGTTTACCCTACCAAGTTGCATCCTCACTACTCAAGTTCTTCCACTTGATTAGATACTCATTAATCTCTCTCATTCTTAACCTCTTAGTACATTTTTAAAGGATATTCTCTAGTTTCAAAATCTCTCATCCTTATTCATCTAGTTTTGTTAGTTCTATATGGGCTGAAACTTTCTATGCAATGACTTTATTCAAGTAGGAAACATGAAATATTGGGTGCATGCGAGATGAATGAGGCAACTCCATCTTATAAGCCACACTTCTAATTTTTTGTAAAACTTGATAAGGGCCATAATACTTAGGATAAAGTTGTTGTCCTTTTTATGTTGCTTCAAGGACATATAATTTTAGGGATGTAAATATACAAAGACCCAATCATCCATGTCAAAATATTTCTCACTACAGTGTTGACTTACTTGTTTCATATTATTTTATTCCAAGGCCAAATTCTCTCTCAAACCAACCAAAACCTCTTGTTGATGTTGAATGTGATCCTCCAGATATCAAACCTTGGTTTGAACACTTAAGATAGAAGTGATGAAAGGAATATGTTAATAATATAGTGCTAGAAATGGGGAAATTTTAGAAAATTTATGAAATGATACCTTATATCACCATTCTACAAAGTGGTATCCATTTAACCCAATGTTCCTACTTGTCTGATACAAAACATTAGAGATACCCATCTAAACATTTATTAACCACTTATATTTGTCCATAAGATTGGTGGTGGTAAGATGAGATATGAAATAGCTAAGTAACCAAACAATAAAATATTTTAGTCCAAAAATTACTATTGAAATTAGGATTACATTCACTTATAATTATTTTAAGGGTTCCATGTAATTTTAGAATAGCCTGTAGAAAAATAGTTGTTATTATACTTTCTATAAATGGGTGTGAGAGGGAAAAAAAATGGGCCTATTTTATAATAATATCCACAATTACCAAGATGACATTCATACCTTTAGAAAAAGTCAACCCTATGATGAAATCCATGGAAACCTCCTCCCAGCTTTAATGACTAGGAATTGCTAAAGGTTGTAACATACCTAGTTCTTAAATGTCCCACCTTTTTCTTGTTGGAATATAAAACATTCTACCACAAAATTTTGTACATCTATCTATATTACTTCTCAAAATACTTCTCACTTGATTCTATAATAAGTTTTCAAGAACCTAGAGTGTCCCCCAATTAGAGATGAATGCAAATCTACAATAATCTTTTGCTCTAGCTTTGAATATTTACACAAGTATAACATGTCCTTTTACCATATGGAATTACCATTCCATTTTAATATATTAGAGGATATATAACCTTTATGGATATTATGAATCATAACATATGTATCCTTGTCTTTCTCCCACTCTAACCTAGCTTCATCCACCAAATCTACATGCAAAATGGACATTGCACTAAGTAATGATTGTGTGGATGTATCCCATCTGGATAGTTCATTTACAACTACATTATCCTTACCTTTATTTTATATGATTTAAAAATCATAATCCAAAATTTTTGTTACCCACTTCTGTTGTTCCTCAAATGATAATATTTTCTCTAGAAAGTATGTGAGACTATCATGATCTATTTTTACCTTATAGTGTCTACCCATCAAATAGGTCATCCATTGTTTGACTTCATGAAGAATATCCATAATTTATTTCTAATAGATAGTTTTTCATATATTATTACATTGGAAATGACTAATCTCAAATGCAAAGGGTCTTACTTCTTACATTACTACCACTTTCAATCCTAATCTAAAAGTATCACATTCAATAATGAATGTCTTTGAGAAGTCTAAAGTAGCCAAAACTGGGGTGGTGAACATAGCTACTTTTAGTTGCTCAAATTCTTCAGTGGCTACATCATTCCACTAGAAGGCATCCTTATTTAACACTATAGTGAGTGGAGATACTATGCTTCCATAACATTTCACAAATCTTTAGGAGTAACCTATTAGTCCTATTAACCCTCAGAGGTTTTTGAGAGTTTTGGTCATTGGCCATTTTGACATATCTTTGATCTTTTGAGGATCAAATTTGACACCTTCATGGGATATAATGTGACCTAGGTAATCTACCTCCTATATTCCAAAATCACATTTGGATGGATTCACATAAATTTTATGTTGTTCCAAAACTCTCAATACTTGTTTCACATATTTCAAGTGTGCTTCCCATGTCTTACTATAAATCAATATGTCATCAAAGAAAAATAACAAAAACTTCCTTTAAAAAGGCCTAAAAATATTTTTCATCAAAGTTTTAAAATTATATGGTACATTTTGAATACCAAAGGTCATTACCAAAAGTTCATAATGGCCCTCATGAATTATAAAAATAGTTTTATGAACATATTCATCCTTGAATTTAGTTTGATGGTGTATACACATAATATTTTTAACTTTTTTCGATTACTAATGCTTTACATCTTGTAGGAACCCATCGAGACTCAATCTCTCTGAGTTCACACCCTAAAGGGTGCACAAGGAAATGGGTGGGTAGACCTTTGGTGATTCACAAGATTATTGTCCCTTTTTACCAAATTATTACCAATCTAACTAGTTCCTAAAACCTTTTCCTAAGTTGTTTCTCCTCCCTTACATAGTCTTATAACATTTTTACTCTTTATATCCTTCAATTATTTATTTGGAAATATTTTTAATTTTTCAACATACTAGGTTGACTTGGTCGACCTAGTACAGTTTGTGGACCTTTTCTCTCTTTTGGTTTGTTAACATCCTAGCTGACCTAACACAGACCTAGTGAGTTATCTTGAAATGTCTTAGGTTGACTAGGTCAACCTATCATAGATTATGTTCCTAAATGATTTTAGGGTAATTTACACATATTAATTCAAGTTCATGTCAATAATTAGTATAGATATGCAATCAAGAGTTATTATTCACTCATGCTTCTTCACAATTTGCTCTTCTACCATTCTACATAAGGAGACTTAGCTTAGGTATATTATTTTGGATAATATAGTCTTGTGGTTAGGTCTCAGATGATTTAGCCTAAAAAAGTGATCCTTATAAACCAAAACAACCTCTTTCTAATCCCCTTTGGCCAAGGGAGAGATTGAGTCTCGATGGATTCATATCCAGGTAAGTATATTCTAACTTTGTTCTCCTCTCTTTTAGTAAATAGAAGCAGCATAAGTGTTGGCTCAAATAATATTACTATTCATATTCCATGTATTAGAGTGTTACTCATATTATTTTCCATATACATGTTTTGATTTATTTTCTTTACTAACCCCCTTATTGTGCCACAAGCTTTTGTGTGCACTAGAATAGATTTACTTTTCTTATTATATTAGTGAAATATTAAATCATAGGACTCATTTAGGGTTTGTATATGATTGTGTTAGACTATAGGCTTTGGAAACCTATCTTGAATAGTGTGTTGTGATAAGTGATCCCCTAATTAGGTCTAGAATATCCTCACATTGGTCATGCTCCCACTTAAAAATTGTATGCCTCTAATTAGAAGTGTACGTGTGCTCTATCCCATCCAATACAAGATTGATTTATGGACATGATGCATTTTAGATTGAATATATTATAGTAAACCTAATTTGAATCAAATCCTTGCAAGATTTGTTTCACTTATTTCATTTCTATTCACCATTATTTTTATCATATCTTTACTATGCTAGATTCACCCTGTCGACCCAGTGTATTTATCTATATGTGGAGGTTTGCAAGAATAAGTAATTGGCTCAACCAGCTTGACCTAGTATAAGTTTCATAACTTGAAAAACTCTATCAAAAAACTAGATCAACTAACTCAACCCAATGTAGCTTTTTCCAATTTTTAGACTTTTTGTTCAGTCAACTAGGTCGACCAAGTCAACTTAGTGCATTTTTAGCCCTTTTTAGCAAGTTTTTATATTGCTTGGTAGACCAAATTGACCCATTTTGTAGGTTTTTGATAGCTTTCTCCAAGGTTATTGATAAAAAATCTTCTCCTTTTCATCTTTAAACCATTCAAGTTAGTTTCTATTCTTTTATATCTTTTTATTTTTGTACTTTCCTTTCACAATTTTTAGTCTTTAAAACTGCCTCTACACAATCAACTAGGTCAACCCTGTGGACCTAGTTCTATGTTTTGTGTTTCTTGAAATAACTAGGTTGACTTGACATACCTAGTTCATTTTTAGATTTTTATTCCATAGTATAGGTTTGACCCTATCGACCCTATTCTAAATGATTGTCTATATAGTTTATTAGCTATACCTTATTTCAAATTTGGCATAAACCATATATGTTAATCACATCTTTCTTTTCAGTTGTTTGCATGCTTATAATAGCTCACATAGTCTAATTAAGTGGTTTTTAATTAATCAGTTAGTTGAACTATTTCTATTATTTTGCACACATGGACAAACCATTTAAACATCAACAATCATTTAAACATTTGACTACCTAGACCAACCTACTTGGATTTCATCACCAATGGGGAAGTTGATTTGATGCTCTAGTCAAGTATAAAATATGGTCAATGGTATAATTTGGCTAAGAACTTGATACCCTTATCATTAAAATTTATGAAGTGAGTGGGTAGGCCCCAATACCAAGCCTATATCATTACCACTATAGTCCATTTCATCCTAAACTTACCTGAAACTATCCTTAGATTGTTATATAATACCTTGCTTATATCCAATATCCCTTTACATTTAAATCATTCATAATAATCTAATCAACATTTTAGGTTGACCAAGTAGCTATATTTACTTTTCAAGTTACTTGTTTTCTCTCTGACCAATTATGTGTGTAAAAGCTTTCACTAGCCAATGTTAGCACAAGATTTTGCTTTATGTGCATCAATTTAATTGACCAACATCAATTCCATTGACTGTGTGTTTCCTTTCTACACTTACTTTCTTATATTACCTAAAAATTATCTTGTTTCATTTATAAACATGTTATCAATCTTTTCTTCTTCCTTACTCACTATACTAGGTCGACATAGTCAGCCCTAGATTGACTTGGTCGACCTAGTACAGTCTACAAGTCCTATTTTTTGCACTAGGTCAATTTTGTTGACCTAGTTCTATTTCCTAATTTTCCCATTTTTCAATCTAATTTTCCATTTCTCTAGTTTTCCATCTTATTCATCTCTCTTTAGTTAGAATGAGGTCTTCTATCAAAATCTTTTTGTACAACCTAAATTCATTTAGATACAATATGGAATATTCATTCCTTCCTCTCTTTTCCTCCCAAGAGAACCATCACTCTTTGGGCATCTCTTCTCCTCCATCATCTATGAACTATGACATGGTGTAAATAACACCTCAAGATGAAGTTGATGGATCCAATCCTTTCCATACTTATCAAGACACTTCTCAAGCTCTCCAAACCAATATAGGAGTGATTGATATAAATCTCTTTAACAATCCCACTAATAACTCTCCTTCTAATAATCCTGCCCTAACACTAATTTGGGGAGTGATCCAACCAATACAAACTCACATCTTGATACAACCCAACTCTTATCTCAAGTCATTTAATAAATGAATATCATGAAAAATCCAATACCAACCAAATGATGCAACTTTGACAACACTTAATCAACGTGGATAATAAAACTCTAACTATTCATCCTCAATTTAGTCCTAATTATATTCCTACACCTCTTAAGGATGCCTTAGGTAATGTTACTCCTTAACTAATAATGAATAAAAAGATGCTTCAAACCATTCAAAATTATCCTTTAGCTCCCTTCATTATATCCATTGATATTGGTAACATAACTCCTACTATCAAATATGATGGGACTAAAGATCCTGCTTCATTTCTAAAAGCCTTTGGTAACCTTTACAAAGAATGGATCCAAACTAATACATTTGACATAACTAAAATACTAGTCAAAACTTTCACTGGTGATGTATTAGAATGGTATATTCAACTTTCTCAACATTCTATCTGGTAACTTGAAGATTTTGTTAATCATTTGGTTAAAGAGTTTCAACATAATGATCTTCCTAAAAACTATCTTAGTCACTTTATAAATGCTAAACAATCTCCTAATGAATCAGCTCATGACTTTATTAAAAAATGGAAATCTTTAGCTCATAAAGCTAATCATAATATTACTGATGATAATTTATTCAAACTCTTTATAACCACTCTTACTCCCACTCTTTAATATAAGGTTTGAACCTTAGATCCTTAAACTCTTAATGAATATCTTGACCAAGCTAAGTGTCAAGAATTTTTTATGAAGCAATTTGAACCCAAACATAAATTTCTTAAAGGATATTTTCAAAGATTTAATGCTATCACTAGTAATACTTCTTAAACCAAGCTTGTATTTACCAAATCTGATGTTCCTTTACCATCTCATACACCTCTTTTGGTTCAACAAATGCAATAATTTTTACTGCCCTTGAAGCCTTTAATTTATTCCAATGCTCCTCCTAAGTGGTATGATCCCAATCTATTCTACTAGTTCCATTTGACATTGGGAATTCTCATGAATCTTATAGGGGGCTCACTAAGTGTGCCATTTCTTATATGTTTGGTGACTCATTCAACCATGAATCTATGATAAAACTTTATTTTCAAGAGTATGCTACCACATCTTAAAAATGACAAAACTTTAAAGCTTTTACCTATAATAATCCAAAATATTCTTCAACAATAATCAATAAAATGTCAAGGATATTTATACCATCAATGCCAATTATGACCTATATTATAATAACTCTCAATATGTCAACACTACTAAGGTTAATTATCATCATAAACTAGCTCACAAAGATCCTATTACCAAGCCTAAAAAACCATCTTTAGAAGAACAATTTCTTAAATATACCACTACCACTCATGATGATGTAAAAGCACCTAAGAAACAACTTCCTCCTTCTAATCCTCCCACCACATCTATACCTCCTAAATATAATTACCTTATAAACCTTGTGTTGGTTATTCTAAATCACATTGTAATTTTCTTGAAGAACTCAACTCTATGCCTTGTAAGATTATTCTTATGGAGTTGGTTCACACTTCATCATATCATTATAAATTTATTATGTAACAACTTCAAGAAATTCAATATCCTATTCCATAAATGAAGAACCACCTTCTATTGATTCTCAACCACCTAATTCCAATACCATTGAGACTATGTGTCCTTATTCCAAGCCTTCCATTAAATTTATTTAAGAGGACATGATCAATGATAAAAAAAAATTGCACTGATGATCTTCCTCTCTTTATCAAAGTAGCCATTAATACCACCCTTATCTAAATTTTTTTAATTGATAAAGGTTTTAGTATTAATTTCACATCCTTATAGCTTAATCAACAACTTGGTTATAACAAAGATCATCTTACTTTTCATGGCTTTGACAAGACTAATCAAAATCCACTTGGTTGTATTTGCCTTCCATTGACTATTGAACCTAAGACTGTTAAAACCAAGCTTATGGTCCTTGATCTTCTTTTATCTTATAACATTCTTCTTTGTCATCCATGGACTCATTGGATGAGGTCCATCAGCTCTTTCGGTAGTTAGTGTATTATAATCTTACATAACAAAAAATGTTACAAACATGAAGCTGATCCCAACCCATGGAACATCCAAATTCTCAATCTTAAGCCTCAATATCAAATTCCTACAATTTATAAAATCAATAGTGCTCATTTACCCAAGTTCATCAACATGAATCCTAATATTAAAGTTACTCTTATGGATTTAAATGATGATGAGCCCAATGAGTTAAAGCATAATTATAATACTAAGAAGCTACCCCCATATATTGTAGGTTGGCTTCCTCCTTCTCTCTTACCTAGAGATTGTATTATTCATATCATGGATGAGATTAACGACTTTCCCCCTCTATGTAATGCTCAAGATCCATATTTCCTTGAATATGCCTTCACTTGTAATAAATTTGGAGTTGCTAAATTATTCCAAGATCCTCTCACCATGTCTCCTCATACATTTAACAACATTGGGATTTTAAATTTTGAAACTCCCCCAATTCTCAAGCATGTATGATTTTTCCAACATATGATGACAGCTATATCATGGCCCAAGCTCACTCTAGAGACTTGGATGTCTATCACTATCAAAATATTTTGGTCCAAATTCATGACTTCAGTTGGGATGTACATATCATATCTACACATCATGACTTGGATCCTAAGTTTCATGTACCTCCTACCAATTTTCCTCTTATCGATACTACTTGGGGGGTAGAACAACTTACACCTTCTAACCTATAGACAATCCTACATATTTTCTAGCTCCTATGGATCCAATCATTTCTTTAGATCCTTCTCCCATCATTGAATCTACCAACATGACTATCTCTTCAAATCCATCCTCTTCTCTACTTCCAAAATTACACTAGATGCTAAAGTAATTGATGTCCATCATATTCATTCTAAATATGATTGCCATGGTAATAAAATTATAGATCTTAAGGTAGATGTTGAATATTATGGTCTTCTTCCTACCTTGCCTAGTGATGAATTTATTTTTGAGTTATTTCATGCTTGATAACCTCAACTTCCTTGACAACATCATAAACTTGGAAATTTTAAGAATATAATTCCTTACTTTAACAACTTTGTCACTAGCATTGATCCTAAAATAAATCCCATTTCAGCCTTGCCTAACACACCTTACCATTTTCAAGATGACAATGCCACGCTTATCAAAGAAATAACTCATATCCAATATGGTACCCCATCTTATCCTCTAATGATCATAATTTTTTGAGAACTCTCACCATCTAAGCATGATAATTTTATCCTATTCTTTGATAAATATCAAAAGGCATTTGCTTGGTCCTACAAAAACATGCTTAGAATTGACCCTAGTTTTGTGGTTCATAACATCATCACCTATCCTTACTCTAAGCTAGTGCATCAAAAGTAATGTAAATTCCCACGTAAAGTTACTAATCTATGTCATAAGGAAATCATTAAATTACTAGATGCTAAATTCATGAAACTAGTAGATGATTCTGAATGGGTTTCTAACATTGTCCCTATTTAGAAGGTCACTATGGTGATTCATATTTTCATTGATTTCTACAACTTTAATCTTGATTTTTATAAGGACAAATTCCCCTTACCTTCAATAGATGCCATCATTGAGTCCATGGCTAGTTATGAAATGTTATCTCTTATGGATGGTTTGTCATGATAGAATCAAATTCATATAATTGCTGAGGACCAACATAAGACTAATTTCATCATGGAATGGGGCACCTATTGTTATGTCAAAATTCCCTTCAAAATTAAAAATTCTAGAGAAACTTACCAATATTTTATGACCCACATCTTTCATGATCTCATCCAGAAAATTGTTGAAACTTATGTGGATGATATTATTGCTAAATCCAAACATCATAAAAACCATCTTTCCAATATTGATATCATTTTTGACCATCTTTTTAAATACAAAGTTTGACTTAATCCTTTAAAATGTTTTTTTGGAGTCACATCTAAAAAATTATTAGGATTATTAGTATCTCTCTATGGCATCAATGTTGACCTAGCCAAAATTAGTCCTATTATTAGCATGCCCATTCCTTGATCTATTCCTAACATTCATACTTATTTGTCCCTAAAATGGCTTATCACATTCACTCCATCAATTCCATTCTCAAGAAAGGTACAACTTTAAAATGGATAGATCCATGTCAAAAAGCCTTTGATAATATGAAAGAATCATTACTTCATCCACCTACACTTCATCCACTTTCCAATGATAAACCATTAATTCTATATACTTCTTTCACACCTATTTTACTTGGGGCAATGCTTACCCAACAAGATGATATAGGAAGAGAGTATGATATTTACTAAAGTAGTTGAGGCCTCATTGATTATGATACATGTTATACCAAAGTTAAGCCTTGCTATCTATTTTATGACTAAAAAGCCTCATCATTATATGCTATACCAAACTACTTATGTCATTATTCATTCCAACCACCTTCATTATTTCTTCTCCAAATCCTTTCTTCCTAGAGATATAATTGGAAAATAGATGGTCTTACTTATGGAATTCGATCTCCACATCGTCACTCAAAAACCTATTAAAGGTGAAGTCATAGCTGACCAACTTATCATAGCTCTAATTTTGACCACTTACTCACTTCAAGATGATCTTCTCGATGATAATATCCTTTTCATATAAGGTCTTAATCAGGATATATCCCTTAAAGATTATTTTCACTTTACTACTAATATTGAATCCAATAATCTTGAAGAAACTTCCCCTCCCTCTAGTACTACTAAATCAAAGTTAGTTATCAAGAAACTCCCTAAAATTAGTGTTGACTTGCATTAGGATACTTGGACCCTACACTTTTATGGTGCTAAATGCCTTCAAGGAGTTAGGGCAGGTTGCATTCTCACTATTTCTCTTGGTAAGATCATTCCTTTATATTTTTACTTTACTCTTGATGTCTCCAACAATATGGCCAAATACAAAGCTCTTATCTTATGCATGAGAGCTACTCTTGATCTTAACATCCAATATATTCATGCTTTAGAAGATTCTCAGCTCAGCATCAAGTTAATGGTGATTATCAATGTAAAATTATGAATCTCATTACCTATCATCAAATTTCAACTACTCTTGCTACATACTTTATCTCTTTCACTATTGAGCATATTCCTTGAGACCAAAATTACATTGTTGATTCTCTTGCTTCTTCAGCTTCTCTCTTTCATCCTCATCAAGTTATTTCTAATACTTTATTTATTATATGAATCTAAAAATCCCCATCATCTATCCAATCACTTGATTCACTTATTTGTCACATCTAAGCTATGACTATTAGACAAAAACCTTGGTATCAAGATATCATTCAATACTTAGAACATCAAACTTATCCTCCTAATCTACATTCTCATGAAAAGACACACATTCATAAACAAGATCTCAAGTATGTATTTTGATATAACATCCTTCACTATCACAATGTCAATGGTACCTTGATCCATTATGTTATGTAATATGAGGTCCCTCCTCTACTCATGCAAAATACATAGGGGAATTTATGGTGATCACTATAACAGACATGTTACATCATGAAAATGCCTACTTATGGGTTACTTTTGGATTACTCTTGAAAAGAATGCAATTAAATATGATAAGAAATGCAATCCTTGTTAGCTTCATAATGATCTTATCCATTCACATCCTATTGAGCTTCAAACTATTGAATCTCCTTAGCCATTTTCCACATGGGGATTTGATCTTATTGGTAAACTTCATTGTTCCCAAGATGGGCATGTTTTTATCATCACCACTACTGAGTACTTTATTAAGTGGGTAGAAGCCATGTCTCTTGTTAATTTTACTATTCCTACTATTTATAAGTTCATTCTTGACTAAATTATTTTATACTTTGGAGTTCCTCATACCATCATTTCAAATAATTATGGTAATTTCAAAAATAAACATGTTAAACAAATTTGTACCAAATTTAAGATCAATCACAAGTTTTCCACACCTTATCATCTACAATTCAATGGTCAAGCTAAGGACACCAATAAAATTATCAACAAAATTATCTAAAAGATAATTCTTGAAACCCACATGGATTATCATAATCATCTCTACCCTACACTTTGGGCCTATCAGACTAGCATTCATACTACCACTAGGGCAACTCCATTTTTGTTAGTCTATGGTTCTGATTCAGTTCTTCCATTAAAAGTTGAGATTCCCTCTCTTGGTATATCTCTTCATGGAATTATTCCTAATGAATAATTATTTGAAGCTCACCTTCGTACCCTTGATCTTTTTAATGAGCATTGTCTTTCTGAATTACAACATAACTGCCAATACAAAGCTCACATCACCTACCAACATAACAAACATGTTAAATTATGCACTTTTAATGTTGGTGATCTTGGCCTCAAATTAGATTACACCCATGATAAATAAGGAAAATATGCCCAAAAATGGTGGGGTTGATATTTATTTAAATACATTATTGGTCCAAGCACTTATTGTCTTCAAATTAATGAAGTCCATGTTTTCAAAGAGCCACCAATGCTCAATTCCTTAAAAAATACATTGCCTAAACATTTCCTTCTTGTCATGTTTTCTATCCATATATTTTTTAAATATTTTTATAGGTTACTTATGCATGTATTTCTCCATTTAAAATATTTTCCTTCCTTTCACAAACCTTTAGTCCTCCCTTTTGGCCTTTTGGTTTCTTTATGTACCATAGTATTCCTTATTTTCTTGCATGTTCTCTTTATTTTCACACCCCTTGGGTCTTTCTTTTGTGAGTTACTTTATAAGACCATAGATAGGACCTGATATCCCTCATAAAACCATGTTATTTTAAATATTTATTTCTCTTTTTACTGCTTGCCAATGTTGTTTTGGCATCCTTTGGGTTTTACTTTATGAGGTGCTTTATCAAAATTCTCCCTCACTTCTTGCTTATTGTCACCCTCATGGGTCTCTCTTTTATGAGTTTCTTCGTAAGACTATAGATAAGACCTGGCCCTCATAAAATTACCATTCTTTTCATGGTATTTATCCTTGTTCTTAAACTTTAGATTTTACTTCTTTTGTTAGATAGAATTTGTACAAAAAACTATGTTAGTATGTTCTCCTCCATTTCCCTCTCTCT
The DNA here is from genome assembly GCA_037957365.1 of Torreya grandis. NCBI lineage: Eukaryota > Viridiplantae > Streptophyta > Pinopsida > Cupressales > Taxaceae > Torreya > Torreya grandis. The sequence goes on along the minus strand of JARHVA010007231.1, from coordinate 527,868 downwards.
TATGATAAGTAATCACACTTTACCATAATTTTATCCCTTCTTATTTCCCTTTGTCACATTTTTTACAATTTGAAGTAATTAAAATTATTCCATGTGTCATTCCTCTTGATTTCCCCTTTCTCTCATCTTCACATTGGATAAAATAAGGTTGAAGTCAAGAGAGAATTTTTATTTCATTTGGATTCATGAGACTCTTAGACCCCATGCTGTTTAAAGTTTTTCTCTTTTATCCACCTTGTCCCAAGTTTTCAAATGAAAGTCATCTTTAGCACCCATGTTTAGTTTTCCAAATCCATATGAAGGAGGAACAGAAAAATACATCAAAATAAAGTTAAAAGATAAATAATTTGAAACAAAAGGCAATGATATATCAAAGGCAACATACAAATCTCAAAATTCAAATTCACACCAAAAGACATGATTACAAGCAAATCTTATATCTCTATTTAAATCTCAAACTCCATAATCAGCTTCACATAGAGTCAAAGTCCTTTGGAGTGAGGGAGGCTAGTAGATTGGAATAGGGGATTTCAAAAAAATCTATGGTGATACCTACTTTCTTGTGCAAGTACCCAATCTTCACAATAGACCAACAACTCTACAAGGGGTCCTAAAGAACGAGGAACACATTATGGGAAGGTACGTCCATTTTAATTTTCATGCATATAGCCTTGATGGGATAATACATATACTCCATTTATTTACCCAAGATTTGTATCACTAAGAGAATTTCTTCATTTTTCTTAAGGTCAAAAGTCCTCTTGTTCTGACAAACCTAATTTGAGTGTCTTGACTTCAATAAAGAGTTCTCTCTACCTTCGTTTTTATTTCATTCTCCCCACCACCCATTTTATTTTCCCCCATTAATAGAAAAACTATGATTCTAAATTTGTTTTCCCTCTTATTTAATTCCTTCTTCTTAATATTTAAAAAAAAACATGTTAGCATTCCCTTGTTTCAGTTTTATCTATCTTTATAATGAAACAACATGTTTGAACAACTTTGGATCATTTTCATTAAATTATTTTACATTTATTAAACTTACTTTACTTTCCTTTTACCATTTATCATTCTTTTTCTATTCATATGTTATGGACACCTAAGTTCATACCCTTTTTCCATTATTGAGCGAGATGTGGTTTGTTGCTACTCACTTGACAATGTTGTTTTCCCTTTTATGCATCTTTTTTCCATTGATGATTGAGATGTGATTTATTACTACTCACTCATAAATTATATTTTACCATTTTGCCTTTTTAGTTATTCTTTTTAACATTTATTTTCATTTTGTTTTTCCATTATGTTTTACATGTATCCTTGGTTTGACTTGATGAGTTTGCCTTTCTTACTATTCGATAGCTTGTCTGAGTTTTTCAATATTTAGTAGCCTTGGCTTTTCAGCTACCTAATTTACTTTTTTTTTTGACTTGGTCATTTGGACTAAAATAACATCTATCACCCCAACTTGACAAATTTCTCAAGTACATCCTATCCTCATAGCACCATCTATCTTGTATTTTCTTACATTTATTTGCTTTTCTCTTTAGTTTTACATTCTTCAGTTTATCAAAAGTATTCTCTGTGCCCTACACAATCAAAACAAAAAACACAATAGACAACAATATCATAATAAAGGTAAGTCAAGATACACATTGAATTTATTTTTTAGCTATTTACTTTTTTAGATTAGTTTCTTTTTCAGTCATTTACTTTTTATTATTTTTTTTGAAATACTACAACTTTTTTTAGTATCAGTGTTATGTGTGTCCTTATGTTATTTTTTGAATCACCATCCCTATTACACCTTAGTGACATGTGATGATGTTTGAGTGGGGCATATGTATACACATAATATTGTAAACTTTTATTGATTACTGATGCTTAACATCTTATAAGAACCCATCGAGACTCAATCTCTTTTAGTGCACACCATAAGCAGTGTTGTAAATATTGTCATTAATGTCAAAGGATTAGTCATTGATGTCAAAAGAGTCTTTGATTGAGGGAATTATGTGACAAAGGTTGACAAAATCATCAATGAAAGTTTCGATAGAAATGGTAAAAAGTAATGAATGTTGATGGAAATAACCAGTAGTATAAAAGGGAAGAAAACGGAAGTTTGAGTACATGAAAGGAGCAATTAGCCATAAGGAAAATCATGGTATACATGAAATATAAATATCTAATCTTTAGATAAATATATCAACATTAATTATGAGAAAACTACCATGTTTTAATGTGTAAAGAAGAAAAGTAAAGGATATATTTAAAATCACCATGTTTTAGTGTGCATAAAGGTGCTTATTTGGGTAATTAAGTGTATCTAAGGAAGAAGTTAATTTTCCATGATTTTTAGTATTAAATATACCTTGGTTGACCCATTTAAAAAGGTTATTTTCTAGAATGTTACACCATTTTGAATGGGCATTATATTTTGAGGAAATGTAACCATTGATGAAAGGGCATTTATTAACTATATAAGAAGCATTTTTGATTTTGAGGAAGAGTAGATTTTAATCGACAATCAATTGGAGTCCAAGAAATCAATTGAGAATTAAAAAAAATAAAACTTGTGTTTGGAAAGGAAGAGCAGATCTAAAAGAGATAAAAGAAGAGTTCCATCATTTATTGAGTTAGAAAAAAATCTACGGTGGTAAGAAGAATTTTCATAAGGGGTTGGTGCTCCTATGAGTTGGTGTTCATGAATCTAAGCTGAGTTGGTGATTGAAAAAAGGGGTTGGTGCCTACAAATTGTAATTAGAGATTGGTGTCTCCTATAAATTGGTGCCTATGAATATTTAAAAGTTATATATTGAGAAAGAATTTCTCTATGGTTTTCTTCCAAAAGGGTTTCCATGTAAATCTATGTCTATGTTCATTTTATTCTTTGATTACTTTGGATATATTAATTGAGGATTCATATTTAAGATTAAGTGTTGAATTTAAAAAATATATCTTATACTGATTCACCCCCCTCTCAATATAATCATGTGCTTAACATTTAGTATTATATTGGGTTCCTTCAGTGTTAGCATAACTACTAGAAGGTAGATATTGGAAAGCACATATGGAGGATCTCAAGTGTTGGATGGTTTCTCCACTAACAAATATCTTTTGTTTGATGGAATGAATTATTTATTTAGGAGCATAAGGATAAAGACTTATTTGATGGCCCTAGGTTTATATATTTGGCAAGCAGTGGTAATCGAATACACAACACCACAAATTATACCAATGGATACTATTAGAAAGAAGGCTAGTGAGAATAATTTAAAATCCATGAATGCAATATTTTGTGGGCTTTTAGAGAATGAGTTTGTTAACATTATACATTATGAATATGGAAATGAGATTTGGGATAAAATTAAGAATATTTATAAGGGTCATAGTAAGGTAAGAAAAGAAAAAATACAAACCCATCGAAAGTAGTTCAAAAGTCTGAAGATGAAGGATGATGAAAACATTTTTGGGTACCTTCTTCATAGTGATGAAATTGTTAATGTCATTTAGGCACTTGAAGAGAAAATTTAAGAATCTATGATCATACATGTTGGTTCCCAATTGTACACCTAATATGCTCAACTTTGTACACTAAAAAAATTAGAAAATAAAGATGAAAAAATCCATTAATATGTATTTATAGTTAGGGAAGTGTTTAGCATCAAACAAAGAACCAAACATAGAAAATGACTAAGAGACACCTATAAAGGGTATGACTAACTCCTTACTACTTTTGGCTCTACCTAAACCAAGGTAAGAGAACCTATGGGGTAGCTTATTCACATGGAAGGATTTCACACTTTAATCTCCATGAGGATTATTGGCGCATAAGGGGAATATGACCAAAACATAACCAAGTTTGCACACTTCACCCATTAGTGGCACATCCCTCATAGGAATACTATTTATTATTTAGAGAAAGGGACATTTTGGATTGGTTATGTAAGTGGAAAAAGGTTTATTTTCTCCCTTTCTAGACTGTTATTTATAGGCTCTCACTTGGGGATACATACCCCCTATGAGTATGAAAATAACCACAAAACACAACACTAGGTGCAATCCATTAGGCCATAGAGTCAAGACAAAGTAACTTCCAACAAATAGGAAGGTTGAATAAAACATGGTAGTCTCACAAAAAACACAAATTAGGAGGATCTAAAAATGAACACATGATAAAAGTATAATGAGAATAACTATACAAACAAGTCTCAAAACAAAGGGGTGACAAAATAACAAGAAATTAAAGTAATAAAACACTGTATAATATGGTGCATAATAATAAATATACTCAATCTAAGAAGTGTTTAAGATGCCTACCATTGATAGGGAACTCTAATATTTATCCATCTAGATATCTTAGGAAGAAAGTACACTCCCCAATCCTATAGTTGATTAAGGGCCCATCTACAAAGCATTAAACTTGTTGTGCTTACCTTTATCTTCATGCCTATTATCCCAAAGTAGAACAAGATCACCTACTTGAAAATTTCTAGGAGTGACCTTTCTATCAAATATTGGTTTTAACCTTTCCTTGAACTTGAGTTGTTTCTCATGAGCTAACCTATGTGACATTCTAAAATATGGTTAATTCTTTCTTCATATTGGTCAACATATTCATCCTTCTTAGGTTGTTGCATTAGATGATAGGTATAAAGTTACAAATTGATGGGAAAAACCACTAGAGATCCATAGACAATCTCAAAAGGGCTCCTTCTTATGGCTTTTTTAAGAGTAATCTTATCAGACCATAGGGAAATTTTAAAATGTTCACCCCACCTCTTCTTGTTGACTTCCAACATCCTTTTGATAATCTTGAGCAAGTTTTTGTTACTTGATTCTACTTGCCCATTCCCTTGAGGATTGTAATTAGAAGCATAAGTGAGTTTAATTCCATAATATTTTCACATCAACTCCAAAGGCTTGGCTTTGGAACTCATTTCATTGTAGTAATGATCTTGACTAGCACATCAAACCTATAGATAACCTGATTCAATAGAATGTCTATCACAACTTGGTGTGTTGCCTTCCTAGTAGGGATTGATTCCATCCACTTGGTGAAATAATGAGTTATAAGAAATATCCATCTATGCCTAGTGCTTAAATCTTGACTAATATCACTAATGAAATCCATACCCCATTGCCTAAATGAAGTTTTAACAATAACCAGTTGTAAAAGGAGAAACTTAGATGCCTTTAATCTTCCAAAAAAGCATTGACACTTTTCACATCACCTAAATATCTGAATAACATCTTTGAATAGTGATGGCAACCAATAACTAGCTCTAAGAATTTTATAAGTAGTAACTTTAGGTTCAAAATGGCCACCACACACTCCACTATGAAAATCCTCAATTAGGTCATCAACTTGGTCTTCTAACACACACTTCAGAAGGATCCCATCAAGGTTTCTCTAGGCTAATCCACTATCAGTCAGGAGTTACTTTTAGGAGATTAATTTGAGAATCCTGTGATTTTTGTTCAATTTGGGAGGATAAAACATGCATTATAGATAATAAACAATGCCCTTATACCACTGGGATGCACAAAACTTATCCAAAGTGTTACTGGTGCTAGTAATAATGTTGTTCACTTCAACTGCTTGCAAATTCACCTCAGCCATAAGCCTAGCTAAGCCCATTCCTTACACCAATTTAGTGGTTTAGATATCTATATCATATTCCTGTAACTTATTTACCCATCTACACCATTTCTAGGAGATGTTGGTATGAGTCAAAATATCCTTCACCATGGTGTGAGGGGTGTAATCAATAATCTTTTAACTCAAGATATAAGATCTAAATATTTTAACCACTTTTAGCAAACCAAAAGATTATTTATCCATAAGGGTGTAATTCAACTTAGACCCTTGCATAACTTTGTTGAAGAAAACTATGGGTTGTTTATGACCATCATCATTTATTTGTAATAAAATAACAATAATAGTATGGGGTGACACAAAGGAGAAAATTTGAAATGGCTTGGTGTAATTAAGACTAGCTAAAATAGGAGTGGACTTCAAAATCCTTTGACATCATTAAATGCTTGCACATCCCTTTCATCCCATTTAATAAATTGATCAATCTTCAGCATAGCAATAATAGGTAGGGTGATTTCTATAAAGTTAAACATAAATCTTCTTAAAAATTTAATTTTTCCAAAGAAATATTGAATTCCTTTATTGGACTATGGGATGGACACTTTGTCAATGGCCTCAATTCTTTTAGGATCAATCATAACACCCTTATTAGAAACTATATATCTTATAAATTTAGCCTTTTAAACTCTAAAATGACACTTCTTAGGATTAAAGGAAATACCAAACTCTCTGCATCTGATTAATACCTTTTCTAAGTGTTTCAAGTGATCATCCCTTCTCTTGGAGTATGCAGTGACATCATCCTAATACATAATAATAAACTGATCAATCATCCCTACAAAATCAACATCTAGGTCATGTTGAAATGTTGCACCAACATTCATTAGCCCAAAAGGCATTTTAATATACACATAGGTGCCCCATGGTGTGGTGAATGCAATCTTAGACCTCTCAGATTCCTTTACCATAACCTAGTTATAGCCAGAGAAGCCATCTAGAGTAGACAACATTTTAGACCTAGTAACATTCTTAAATAGATTATCCATGTTGGGCAAGGGATATTTATCTTTTACGGATGCTTTATTAAAATTGTGTAAATCCACATAGAGGTGGATATCACCATTCTTATTTCACATAGGGACCAAATTAGCCACCTAAGATGAGTACCTAATAGGTTAAATAATACCACCATCCCTTAACTTCTTCAATTTATCACACATCTTGGTGGCTAGGATGGGATTGACAGGCCTTTACTTCTTCCTAAATGGTTTACTATCCAACTATAGTGGGATGACATGTTAGAATAATTCTTCCCTATGATTTTTAAGCTTTGAGTAAGACCATGCCAAGTAGTCCTAATATTTTCTCAACAACTGTACATAATATTTTTTCTATTCAGTGCTAAGACAAGTACCTAGCCATAATTTTCTTGGATTCTCAAGGGAACCCAAATCAAATTCAGTAATTTCCCTTGGGATAAAATTTTCCCTTAACCTCACTCTATCTACTCCATCAAAGGATACCTCTAAGCTGACCAATCCCCTAGGTATAGTGTTTATTTTGAGTTGAATGACCTCTTTCCCAAATAAAGTGTATTTTCCATCACAAGTTTGAACCATATATTCTAGGTCCACAAGCTGACCTTGAAATTCTACTTCACAAGTCAAAAAAATTTTGATTTAGTCATCATCCTTGAAAACCTACTAATGATAAATGTTATATGAGATTAAGGGTCAAGCAAGCACCTCCACCTAGTACTAAAATATGAGATCATACTAGAAATATCAATTTGAGATCCTACCATAACAAATTTGTTAGCCTCTTGGTAGAATTCCCTATCATGATAAGAGATGTTGAATGCATCAAAGACTTCAATCAAATCCCATGTAGTGTTTTGATACCATTTCAACCTTTTACACTTGGTAGCATATGCATTATAGATCTGTTTCACCACTAATTTTGAGTTCCCTTTGATAGAGAGACACTTGATCTTATGTTCACATGCAATCCTCAGACCAAGTAGAAGTGCTTCATACTTAGCTACATTGTTAGTAAAATTGAAAACAAGGTGGAAGGAAAAAGTATACCTCCTCTCATTGGGATCATTTATAATCACTCCATCCATGTTCCTGACACTAGAATAGGCCCCATCAAAGAACAATTCCCAAATAGCAACTTCTATATTAGGTTGTGCATAAATGATAATAGATTGTTCATCCACATCAAAAATACCAACAAAAACACATAGCTCAACATTGGTGTAAATTACTTCATTTAGATCATTATTTGGATCTTCAATTATATGTAACATCTTAGGCTCTCTATGAAGTTTGATCATCTTACCTTCTAAGGCAATGGTAGCATAAGAAAGGTCCATCTACACACTTCGTCCCATATTATTATCCCATTTTCATGATATCAACATTCCCCATTTTGGGAGGGAAATCTAAAACTACCACATCTATATTCAAAAACTTACCTAGGTAAACTGCCAATTACATAACTAGCCCTTTGACCTACCCAACAACTAGCACCTCTTATGAATCCATAGCATAAAACATGCCATAAGTAGACATTATCTTTACACTGAGTTCATTCAAGACACATAAAGGCCTAACATTGCAAGATGAACTAGAATCAAACATGAAATTATGGACAACCATACCATTGATCATCATTGTTGTATAAAATGGCTCCACATCTAACTGACTTTCCACCAATGTAGTCCCTAGATAAACTTTAGGAGAAGGCTCATAAATGTCCTCTAACTCTTGATCTTCTAATAACCCTTGGGACATTTCACACTCATTTCTAGTTGATCCCTTGACAAACTCCAAATATTCAAAATCTCTCTTCATATGTTTAGGTATCCACAATAACTCAAAGAGTGTAAAAATGATTGTTATTTGACTCAATAGCTACACCATATTACATACACTATACTAAGGGAGAGGCATATCTAGTGGGATGGTGGTGACATTTTTAGTAGGGATATGCTTAGACAACACATGAAATGGATTAGGTTGATGGGGATTATTATTATTTATGGGATATTTCAATGGTGGGTTATGCTTAGTCTCAATAGTACCCTTGGGGACACTAGACAACAGATGCATCTTATTTTTTTTAGTAGGAACTTCTCTAGGTCTAGCAACTTGAACAATAGGTTCCCTCTTGGAGGATTTTGGAATATCTATAGCTTTCTTTGCCTCTTTGCTTACATCCCTCAACTTTGGGTTAGTAGGAGTAGTGCCTTGAGGGATAGTACCTACTTGCCTACTTCTCAAGTTAATCTCACTTCTCTAAGTAGCTACTACATTAATCAGGAGTCTTCAATCTTCCTCTAATGGATTGTCTTTCAGATATTTCTTGATCATCATATAATTTAGATGATCAAAATCAAGCACATGCAACTCATATGCTTGTGCTACATTGACATCACATGCATAATCAAATATAGGGACATGTTCTAACTAATCATGGTGTTATTAGGCATCACTATGGGAGTGACTACTTTAGGTAGAGGACTATGAAAATCAAACATGAAAACTTCATAATCAGATGATTCATGCTTTGGTTCATTTGGTTCTTGATTTACTACATTAATAATATCACAAGGTTGGTGGGGTAAGAAGCATCTATCACACCAATCAATGTCTATATCAAATCTCACAACATTTACCTTAGCATTTAAGGGATCTAAAATTTCCTTCGTGATGCCCCTACCTTGATTCCTTTCTAGTCAGTCTTCATGTGCAGGCCCCTTTCCTTTATCAACTTCTTGATTATGGAATAGAGGGCCTTATTGAGACTTATACAGATTCAGGGTCCTATCATGGCTAGAAGATACATGTGGAATGCCCTTTTCAGTCCTAGCTAACTTGTATGACATTTCTTTAATAATAGAGGCTAAAGTCTTGATAGTCTCTTCTAAGTTAGTGACCTTGGTAGACTGTGGCTTTTCAAGATTGACTAGCTTCACATCAGCCCTATTATTCATAGGCTTCCCCATAACTTTAATATTATTCTCAATTTAGATGGCCATGTTAAAATATAACCTAAGGTTTTTTGGAGATTTGTCTCTCAAGTAGTAAACAACCTTCTTGTCAAAATAATCAAAATATTTTATTAGACAAGCAGTATCACTAGGCCTAATATTTTTAGGTAAATGCATCATGGCTTTATTAAAATAGGTATTGAAATCCTACAAACACTCATTAGGATTTTTATTGATATTTTCAAACTCAACCAAGAGGAACCTCAGATCTATCCTATCCCCATATTGAATCCTAAATATATTATGCATCTCTCCCCACGAGTCAATGAATCTAGTGAGGATAGACTTGAACCAATCTCGAGCATCATCCTCTAATGTCTATAAAAACAACTTAATGCAGACATCCTCATGCTCAACCTCATAATCCTTAATAATATTATAGAAGGCCTTCAAATTTTGGTCACTGATCACATCATAATTCCCCTGAAACATTGGGAGCCTCTTCCTTATTTCATTGGCAACTTCATTAGGAAAACCCTCCATCTCATCAAAATTGATAGGTCTAAATTTGGGAACACAAAAAGTAAGGCATACATTTTCCTTTCGGTATCTATGCCTCATGATTGGGATATCATGGGGTCTTGGAACCACTAGCAATGATATGTGATGAGTGGAATGAGGAGGACTGGGTGGGCTAGATTCAAGAGGTGATTCAGCTAGTGGGGATGGAGTAGGATAGTAAATAGGGCAATAAGTCTTAGAAGTACCATAACAGCTATGTTAATCTTTAACAAGAGGTTGGTCTAATTTTTTTTGAAGGTTAGTAACACCAAGATGAATCTCAATGAAAGAACTAAGACCTTTAATAGGTCTCTAGGCTAATCCCCTTTTTTTTGAAGGAATATGCAATAGAGGGAAAAATTGCTTTGATGGATCAGTCCTAAAGGTGATCTCAATCCTTCCAGCTTTGTAAAAAACAAGATACTCAAAATAGAAGCTTAGGAAGGTGAGGGATACAACAAGTAATGGTCTTGAAATAACCAAGAGACAAAAAACTCAAATTCACCACTAAAAATAGACCTCTATAAAATAAGATACAAAACATTGATATGAAAGACAATGTTCAAAGGGGACTAGACATCTTCCAACACATAATTGGCCAATTTTTGTCTCTGAGTACAAAACTACATATATTCACTAAAAAGTGATTCGGTGACATATACACACCATAGGTAGGCAAAGAACCTCTCAAAAGTGATCAAATCTATCTGCAAGAGTCCCTGTCAAGTGGGTGATAGGAACTATGCTTGGTAATAGCGCTATAAAGTGTGTTGTTTCCCAATTATACACATCATATGCTTAACTTTGCACACTTACAAAAAATGGCAAAAAAATATGAAAAAACCCATTAATATATTATTATAGCTGGGGAAGGGTTTATCATAAACAAATAATTAAACATAGACAATGACTAAGAGACACCTATAAATGGTATGGTTAACTCCCTACTAATTTTGGCTCTACCTGAAACAAGGTGAGAGAACCTATGGGGTAGCTTGTTCACATGGAGGGATTTTATACTTCAATCTCCATGAGGAAAATTGGCACATAAGGGGAATATGACCAGATCATAACTAATTTTTCACACTTCAATTGTTAGGGTTGTCACATGAAATACACAAATGTTTTAAGTCATACACAAGCTATTAGAGATAGATGAAAAGATGGCTACAATCATCATTTTATGAAATATTCAATAGTAGAAACTAGATAGGAAACTGTAGCTTTAATATTTTAAGCATAAAACTAAAAATACATTCCAAATATATAAGATCTCATGTATTTGTGATACAAGTGACATTTATGATATGCAAATGGTGTCTTTAAGCATAGGGTAAGACAAGGTGGGTTGATTTAAACAAATATATGGATAGGTTCTAGATGAGAGAGGAGAAATTTACTAAACTATCATGTCACTTCCACAAACAAACATTTTATAACCTTAAAAAAATGGAATGAAATAATACTTTGCAGTTCCTTGAAAGAATCACAAGCAAAGCTACAAGTAATCATTCAAGAGCTCTTTCTCACTGAATCCATGAGACTGGAACTACCCCTAAAAATAATATCAATACTTCATTCTAAATTCTATAACTAAAAGTATTTTATAATCTCAACACATTTCCCAGATGACTACCATAAAAGGAAAGTGTGAGAGCACCAATATATTAAGAACTTATAATAACGCATTAGATTTCAACAATAAGACATAGCAACAAAACACAAGTATATTCCATTATACATCTGAATCTCAAATACATATAGCATGTGGTGGAAATTCTACAACATGTACACTATGCAAGTCATCTTTGTAACAAGGGAACATTTCAATATGATCTCAAAGCTTGTTAATAGTTTTACACAAGAAACTAATTTGACACCAAAGAATTACACAGGAAGAACTTCTCCAGTGCGACATCTCTTTTCTCAAAAAAATTGATTGACCGACATTTGTAAAGGAAATACATCCTTTACTTATACCATTTTCAAAATAATATGTGTCATATCCCAATGAGATGCTCCAACTAGAAAAAATCATTCATGGTCCTGGAGCTCATTAGTTGCAACAAAAATGATTCTTGGGATAATGCATGTGCTATAATGAAAGTGACATGTTCGATATCTCACCATGGTGGGATGCTCTTTGTATTCCATGTAAAGCACACTCTAGCAAGGCACAAAATAAACCTTTGTCCACTTGCATAACCAATCCAAAATGTCACTTTCTCTAAACAATAAATAATATTCCTATGAGGGACATGCCACTAATGGGCAAAGTATAATGATTAAGATAAAAATAGAGAAAAAGAAGGAGGAGAAAGAAACTCTACATCAACTAAGAATAAATAGAAATGATTTGGTCATATTATAGAACCAACATTGATGACTGAACACTGCGCCAACCTATTCTTATATGTAGGGAACTTATCAATCATGGTGGTGATAACTTTCTTGTCTAGGCCCACCTAGTATTTGAATTTGACATCATATTCTTATAACCAATTGGTAGTCCTCTAGAGTACCTTCTACTTCTTCTCAACCAATGCCTTTAATTGTTCATAGGATTTTTCAAGTATCACCAACTCCCTTATTTTTTGGCTACTGAAGCTTCCATGGGGTGTATTGACAAGACTCTTCAGGGCATCTTCTATCAATTCCTTTTTCATGTCAAATATACCATTAAGATTCACCATTCCACTCAAGGTGGCATCAATTTCCATCCTATCAGTATTAAGACATTTCTCTTCCCCTTTTATTTCAAAGGCACCATCCTTAATCATTCTTAACCTATGTGTTATAGCTAGTTGGAATTTTATGGGTATTTTAGGATCATCTAAGGTGATTACCTTTTTTGCAATTAAGGTATCCTCACCAACACTACATAATTAATCTACCTTGGGCCCAAGTTCTTCCCAAATCTTGATATTAATATCATAAATCAATTCTAAGGATTTGCATGCCTCTTGTTTATCTATTACATCATTGAGCCATTCCAATGCTATATAGATGTCTTCATTGGCTCAAACCATCAAGTCTTTCTGCCACTCTTTTATCACCCATCCTTTGGTATTTAAATCTTCATCAAGGCCAAAATCAAGAATATCCTAAGAGGAAACAGGTGGACCTAGGGCTATACTGGTAGTTGGAAACACTACTTTAGGCTCACTCAATAACTTTGCAGGTGTTGGATCATCACCTGGTTCTACATCTTAATCTCCTTCATTGGTGCTTTATCTTTGTCTATCTAATGAACCACCATGCTTGCCAAAACCTATGAGCTATGCTTGATCTCATTTTTTGAAGGTTCTTTGAGATCATATCTATATACTGAGTAACTTTCAAGGGGAATGTCCTTTGTATCACCTTGTGGAGGGATGCTTATTTCATGTGTTCTCTCCCCATCATCAGTGAAAGTAGTCTAGGAGAGTGCCTTATCCTTCTTGGGAAGTTTTTCATTATATGCTTGAGCAATCCTCATCACATTTATATCTCCCAATTTTCTTTCAATGCTCTTTTTCTCCTTAATATATTATTTGACCCATATCAATGGCTTGGTATGAAAACCCATTGGAGTTGTGGACCTTGAGGCTGGTCTAGGAGCATTGAAAGGTGGTGTTAATGGAACATTAACTAGAGGGAGCTTGATGAGAGTTGGATGTGAACCTAATATTATCTGCTCTATATCCTCATCACTATCCAACTTGAGTTTCTTCTTTTTAGCTTCTTGATCTCCCTCTTTACCTAGTTCTACTTGTTTTAGGACCTTAATAATTGTTTTAGATTGCCATCAGGACCCTAATATAAATATATCAATGATACTCTCTTGTCATATAGGTTGATGAGGTGGTCTTACTTCTAACTTATATTATGCAATTGGTTAGGAAATTTGGAAGGAGGCTATAGTGTCTTCTTTGCTACCCTCAAGTAGTTTTTCACCAATCAAGGCTTTTATATTTTCACCAACATGAATTTATTCTTTATTCACATTAGATGGAAAAGGGGTATTCACTCTCAAGCTTGATCTTCTATCTCCTTTAGATCTAGCCTTAGATTGTTCAACCTCTTGAACCTCCACCTTCTCACTACTAGTGGGGGATTAATCTTCTAGACTTGGCTCAATTTTAAGTTTCTCCCTAGGCCCTTACATGTTTTTTGTCTCACCCTCCACCTCTTGTCTTTATGGATGGGTGAACATATCCTAAACAAATGCTTCTGTGTCCAAGGAGATAGTTTCTTTCCTAAGTGGATCTTGGGCTTGCATGGCCACTTTGACACCTACTTGTGTCACATATTTGAAGGACAAAGGGTCATTTGAGGCCAATACATTTTCCTCATCACCTTTGTATTCTCCTCCCAAGGGTGATTATGGTCTAACTAATCCCATAATTGGAATCTAAACTAGAGTTTGTGGCTTTTCCCTCAGAGTTCTTTGTCTTATCCTCACCGAGGGAGGAGTGAACGCCTCTAGCCACTTTAATATCTCTACAATAGGCCTATCATCATTTTAATCTTATTCATCACTCATATACCTTAGCAACTGGGCATATGAGGATTTTTATCCTTGGGATTTTATGGCTTCATGTTGAGAGGGTACATCTGAATGTAGGAACTCTTTCCTTTTCCTAGGGATTGTAGGTGGAGGTTACAACACCTTCTTCACCCTTTTAGTTTTTATCTATTCCACTTATTCTTCCCCTCACCTTTTCCTTGTATACATTTTTGGGGGTGGAATGGGCTCTAATGATTTCTTGGGTTGAGGGGCTAGTGTAATGGTTGGTCCAGCTAATGAGGTAGTAACTCCCTCAGTAGTGATCAAAATGGGAAAATCACTTGCAAGTTGCACCTCCCCCATGGTAATCCAAGTCCAATTTTCAATAAGGTTGGTCAATTTTATGAAAGATAGTCCAAACTTGGACTGTGCTACTATAATATCATCAATATTGACCAGTGTGATGAAACTGGTATCACCTATCAACTTCTTCCCTTTACCTTTGGCCTCTACTTAAGGGCTTACTAAATGTCTAGTGTAAGGGGTACGAATCACCTTGAGCTCACATATAATTATAAGCTCCCTAAGGGTAGGGGTTTCATGTGCACTAAGGTCCACACCTCAGGACTTTAAACACTCAAATTTCCTTTTCATTATAGGATATGCCCTTCATGCAATTAAATCATTCTTTAGGACTATGAAGTCTACTTGGGCTATAGGTTTCATCTCTATAATCTCCTCAATGTACATAAATGATACTATAACCTTATCTTTTACCATGTCCTTGGGGATGAGGATGATGCCATATGTAACAATCTATTGAATGGTGAACTTTAGGTTATCAATTTTCCTCACTTTCTCCTTCATTATGCATTCTGACTAGATGTCCTCATAATGTGCCTAGTGCATAACTACACATATAGTAGTGTTAAGCAACCACCTTATGTCATAATCATACTGAGGAGGCATCTTGTCTATATAAAACCACCCCATTTATTATTTCAACCCCTTTGTTTTGGTTAGAGTAGGACATGTATAATATCCTATCTGTATAGGGAACTTGAAGGGGTTGTTAATATTATTTTCCACAATCATCTCATGTGGGGGAACCATTTTTTTATATAATTCCATCAGTGCAACCTTGTCATCAACATACATGGGCATCTTGTGAGGTTCCCCTACAAATTTGCTTACTTGGATATATGTGAATATGAGGAATTGAATGTACACTACATTAAACCTATCGATCACCTCCTTGGCCATCTTGGTCATTCTATTTAAGCTCCTCATAGGGTAGAAGACACTTATCATGGAATTGAAAAAGAAAATATAGAACTTGTCCCAGCTATTCATAAAACCTTATAAAGTCATTTTAGGATACAATTCATAAATTTTGAGATCAGAGGAAATCCTAGTGGCCTAGGTAAATCTTTGTTATGTACTAATCTATACATGAGGTAGGAAGACATGTAAAATGTACCATTAAATTACTCCTTGGAAGAGATGGTCACCCATCATTGCATTATTTAGTTGTGTAGGCTATTACTTAGAATTAAGGCCTAGTTTAGCTTCTTCTCACCCTTTAACACACAAATAAAGATGGAAAACATCCATGACTCAAACTTCTCTAACATGGGTACCCTAAAAACTCTAGTAGCCATGGTGATGACATATCATGGTATCTCCTTAAACTCTATTAACTTAATATTCTTAGTTAGTCTAGAAACATTACTTTTCTTTTTGGTGAGCTAACAAGTGTTTACAATATCCTAAATAAGGCTATCATTCTTGTTAGCATACACCTGACACTCTTTCATGGTTAAAATAATGCCCTCAGGTTGTGGTGGTATCTTGAGCATGGCACTAAGAACTTAAGGGGTGAATGAGAAAACAACTGATTGGCTCCCATCAAGTAAAATTATTGTATCCTCATGATACAACTTTGCACATGTAATGACTAGCTTTGGGTATGGGGCTACTAGTGGAAAAGCTACTATAGGAATCATATAACTTATACCCAAATTGGTTATTGCCTTGAGGGGATCAAGTCTCTATAAAAGATTTGACAAGGTAGAAAAATCTAAACCTTGGACATCAGTGTCCTTAATCCCATCAAGAATTGAGGTAATGTTACTTTTCAAAGGGACAAAAGAAGAATCCATTTTTACTTGACCAATCATGACACTATCTTCCCTTAAGCTAAAGTATATCCTTTCTTAGTGGATAACTCTATAATTTCCTCAAACTTCACTTCCAAAGTACTAAGTTAACAACTCAGAGAATAATTACTTGTAACCATGTTTAAAATTATGCAACTTAAGTAAGAAATCACTTGAAAAAATGATAGTAATTGCTATTCTCATCTCGTGTTGCTCTAGTTTGCAAATCACTTGAAAACACAAGTATGAGCTCCAATTGTGAAAAGTGGATTAAAATGAAGGAAAACACTTAGTTATAGTCATCCCTTTTTTGAAATTAGGGTTAGTAATTAAGCCTTGGTGTAGAATAGCTAATCTTTAGCTATCACATTAATAACCTTAAGCATCTTTCAAAAGAAACGGAGGGAAACTTGACAGTGCTTCCCATTCTACCTAAAAAAATTCCCTATGACACATGGCATCATATAAATGAAAATCCACCTTCGGCACTCATTGAGTCTTTGAAAAAAATTTCACCTCGTCACCCATCATTTTCTTTAGTAAGGAGATGTTACATGCCCCAAATTTTACTTTGGGATGAATAATTTTGATATGTGTCAAAAATATGTAGACTCAGGGTGCTGGGGACATTTGCAATATCTTACTTTTCTTTTTTCCTTAGTGTCTTGGTGAAATATACTCTAGGCTCCTACAAGAGTGCCATGTGTCATGATCCTATTCAACCACCCCAATGTCTTGGTCCTCAAGGATTCATTTCACCTCCTCCCCATTTTGAGATGATGCATTCATAAAAATTGGCTCAAAAACTAAAACCCCTTAGAGACTACCATGTGTCCATCATAGATGCTCGCTCAGGCCTTCAGCTATCTTTTACCTTTGTACCATTAACCAACCCAAGGAGAAGTATAATATTCTTCCACCCTCTGAAGAGACTTCATTTATTTATGAAAGTGCATGACTTGAAGGAATCTTTTGGGGAATCTCTTGGGGAATGGCCCTTTATATCACCTGAGAGTGCCATCTAAAAGTTGAACATACCCTTTGGAAGTCTTGGAAATTTCCCCCAAAATCTTGAAAGTGCCATTTGGGACTTATGAAAATGCCCCCTTGGGAGAATTGAAAGTTTCCTTCAAGACTTTGAAAAGTGTCTTGTGCCCTTTGAGTTGTCCTTAAAAAATGTTGAAAATGTCCTTCTACCTACATAACTACCCTTTGGAACTTGTGAAAGTGTCCTTCAGGATTCTTGAAAATGACTTGGTCGAACTAAATAATTCCTTCAAGATTTTTGTATGGGAAAAATACCCAAAGGGAAAGTGCCCTTCATATTTTTTGCCATAGACAAAAAGTTTGAAACAAATAAGAATTGACACCCTTTTTTGAAACAAAGAAAATTTTTGGGACTTTTGTAGTGGAAAAAATGTCTGATGGAAATAAGCATTTGGATTTTTTGTTTGAGATTAAAATTTCAAAAAACCATTTTTGTTGGGCATTGTGTTCATTACAAAAGGCCTAAAAAGTCTAAGGGATAAACACTTTCACCAAGAAAAGACAACACACAAAGGACTTAACCATTTTTTTACAATGAACTTGTCCTTCCCAAGGGATACATGAGGACAAAAGGACTTAGACATTGATTTCAATACTTAGTGTGCTCTAAATTTTAGGCATTCTCAATTGAAAATGTCCCAATTACTTCAATACAATATTAGGAACTAACATTATAGAAGGTCCTAAGATCCCTACCATTAAGATTTGATGCAAAGGTCTCCACCATTAAAGAAATGAAGGATCTATGCACAATGAAGATGGATGAGCTTCATGGAATACTTATGGCATATGAACTAAGAACTGAATCTAAGATATAGTTAAATAAGGAATCATCATTCAACGTGTCAAAGAAAGAGAAGATACAAGAACTAGAATCTATAGAGAGGATTACAAAGCAAGTTAGTCAAACATTAGTCCATAAATCATGAAAAATGCATAAAGAACTAACTAACTAAGCCTATATATTCTTATGAGAATTAAAAAGGTTCGAAAGAAACAAATGAAAGAAGGAAACATCATATTACCTTCCAAAATGGATTCACCATACCCTTGTGGCTTAAAAGCATGTTCTCCCTTGATCAAACATCCTTGTCTTTGTCAACAAAGGTGGCAAACTCCTCCAATGTCTCAAGAACACTCCATAAAACCTAGGCTCACGATTCCAAATCACTAAAATAGTCTATCAATGAAGCTTGTAGATAATTTTAATCATCTATTGCAAAGGATTGTGGAGATAATTATACATAATAACTTTGCATAAATCAAGCTTTAAAATTCATGTCCATGTCCTCTCTATTTATAGATTTTTGAGACTGGTTAGGACCAACCATGACCATCCATCTCAAGATTGAGATGTGTGGCCATGGATAATACTAATATTTAAAATTAAACTCATAAATATCCTAAATATAAATAAGCATTAAAGAGGCATGGGAGGAATTAACTAGGCATGGGTAACCCATAATCTTGATATTTTATGCACTTATGGCTTGATGGATGTCACTCCATAGAGGATGTCACTAGGTGATGTAGATATTCAAAATAAATTTCTAAAAATGAGATATTAAAAAATATCTATGGAATTATTACTTAAGCTCTTAAATTATATTAATTAGCTTAAGTAAATTTAATCAAGTTTAGTGCAATTCTTTAGAAATTGGTGCATAATTAATCAAAATGGTCAGAAAGTCATATTACTGGGTCATAATTTGACTAGAGAGGAACTAAAAGGTGATGTTATATGTTTTCAAGCTGTATTCCCATTTAGGATGTTGCTATCACCAAATAACAAAGGTACGTGATGTGTGTTAGGTGTCGTTATTCCCTACATTTAATCAACTTTTTGTTGATATCATATTTAACCAGGGTTGTGTTTAAAGCTATATACAACAAGAGGAATCACAACGATTTAGTAATTGATTGTAGGTGTTTGTTTTTTTTTTTGGGGGGGGGGGGGTTTAATGTCTTAAGAAATTCTTGGTCAAAACCTTATTAGAATAAAACTATGAAAATTGCTGAAAGTAAACACACATTTGTAGAAATGAATTTGTTGGAATTAAACACTCGTTTACAGAAAAATAGATTGCTTGGAAATAAACACGTGTTTGTAAAATGAAATATATTTTTTGGAAATAAACACACGTTTGCAGAATAAAATAAATTTGTTGGAAATAAACAAATGTTTTTAGAATAAAATAAATTGCAAAGAAATAAGAATTTAATCTAAGATGCCTACTAGAACAAATTTACAATAGATTTTAACTTAAAGGAGCTAGAAGCATTTATAAATTTAACAGAGTTACCTATTTACTTGAATAAAATATAAATATCGACCAAAGATGAAGATCCTAGTTCTTTGGAGGAGTGGGTCCTTACTCCACCTAGAAATAAGATTGAACAATTTAATTTGCTTTCAAAATAGAAATGGTTGTCATTGATAAAATATTCTATATTAAAAAAATGTACTAATCTATCCTTATCTCTCTATTCTTTAATGATTTTTTCTTAATACATCCTAAATTCCTAGGTCTGCATATATAGATGCTTTGATAGCTGTAACTGTTTCATAGTTGTAACTATTTCATAGATATGATGGAACTGAATTGTGCCCAAAATAGATGTTGAATCAAGATGTGGCTAGATGTCTAGCTATGTGATAAATATCTTGGATCTGTAAGTACAAAAATTGGGAAACTGCTATTGATTTAATGGGATCATTGACCTATCAGATCACTGACCATTTGGAATAGATACGTATTAGTTCCATATCTAGCTGTGAAAGTTTTGGAGCTTATCTGCACAAGTTTTAAAGCTAATTCAGATAATTCTAGAGCTAAATATAGAGTTCCAAAGCTAAGTCTGAAGGTGCAACAATCTTGAAATAGTATGGTGGAGTTCTAAAACTAAGTTGAATTGATTCCAATGCTTCCAAAAACATGTAATCCACTTCATATTTGTTCTTTAGCCTGATGATGACTTGTTTTATTGCAAAACTTGAATTTTCCAACACACTTGTTAGGAATTATAAGGTTTTTAAATGTTAGAATCATAATCAACAAAAAATGAATAATTACATCCTAACTCATCTGAGATCAAAATAAAAGTTACAAAATGCAATCAAACTTAATAGAAAAAGAGAGTAAGATGAGGGCATTTATTATACATTAATCAAATATATCCTAGCCTCATCATTTCCCCCATACTTACTTGTTTGTAAGTCCCTTTACAAACATTACTCTTCAAACTCAGGATTGTATATTCTGCATTCCATTTGATAGCTCAGATCAAATGGCTAGAACTAAATATCCCAATGTTTAGATTCAAAAGTACTGTACCCTACTCCTGCTTCCACTTTCTTTTTCCATTCATCAAATTGAGTGGGGTTTTGAAGTTCTCTATTTTGCCAAGGAGATATGGGAGTGAGAAGTAGAGGTGGCCTTGTCCACATGCCTATCCATATGCACAGGGGAGTTTCATTGATTCAAGGAATTATTGTACATAAAGCTTTTGCCCTCTGTAGACTCTAGATCAAATTTGAAGGGGATATTAATTCCCTTCTTTTCAATGCTATCGGAAGAAATTCCCATCTTTTTAAACATGCATCATAGATATTATGAAAATTTTCCTCCTCATAAGAGGTGAAGACATCCATGCTTTTCTATAAATTGAAAAGAGAAGGTCCCCTAAACTTGTCATTAAATGCATGGGATTGGAAATGTGTAGTAAATGCAAGTGGATTACCCTAATGAATTCACATACAGAGACCGAATGAACTAGCTTTTGATCAATGCTCTAACTCCCTTTCCTTCCATGCAATCTAATTTTGAAGAATAGAGACAAATGTGTTAATCTAAATTTCCCCTACATACAAATTGATCATAAAACTTGTATTTCTTTCTAGCATAAAATTGCAGAGGTAGAATTCACAAACAAGATTTTTTTATTCTATATTGACTAAGGAGTAGGCAACCGAGAAATCAACTTCATCTTTTATTTTATGTGGAAGGCCACATGCTATCCTTGCCAACTTCCATCAAATGAATTGTTATTCTAAAAACATGCTATAAACAGGAGAAGGTCTTCTACATGCAAGAAATTTTTCACTCAACATACAGACTATCTTTATTTTTACAAGACATTTATACTTATCATTTTCCTCCTTGTAAAACTTGTCTTCCCATTCCTTCCTTGCTTTCTCTTCTTCTGCCAGTTTCCCTTTCAAGTCTGTATTGGATGCCTTGATTACACTAAGTTCTCTACATGTATCATCCCATAACTGCTTGAGTGGAAGATAAGTTAATTTAGTCTGTGCAGAGACTATTGACACAGAGGTCTGTATTGTATATTTTTCCTCATTCTCCATCAATTACATTTTAGTCTCTACTAATTCCTCATTCTTGGTTGTGAATTGGTTTGCTAATTCTTCAAGGAGCATATATTTCTATTCTAATTTGATTTTGAGGAATTTCAATTCCTCATCTTTTTCCTTGATGATGAGTTCTACTCTAGATAAAAATAGAGCTTGTTTAAAATGTTGATTTTATTCTTTCTCTAAAATTTCTTGGGGAATTAAGCATTTCTCTTCCACCATAGGGGATTTCCCTTTTCTTCTCCAAGATGCATGTTCATCTTCTACATGTGATGGTGATTCTATCTCACTCATTTCTTGGAAAGCTTGTTCTTCAAATCTTTCACTTCCTTCTTCCTTTTCTATTTGACTTGGTCCAGGAGGAGTCATGGCCATGCTACCCAAAATATTAGCAACTTCAGTTTCCATCCTTTCTTGTTCTTCCATCTCCTATAGACTTTCTTTAGACTTTTTATGATGTTTTATTTCTTGAGGAGCCTCAAAATGTGCAAACATAGGTCTCATTTTAGAACTTCTTCTGATGTTCACCTTTTGCTTAGGCCTAGGTGAATTGTCACTATCAGAGATAGGTATCAGTTCTTCTGTAGCTTTTGTAGAAGAAGAAATGTCCTTAGAAGGCATAGGAGGGTCTATAATTTTAAATTTCCTTTCATATTTTCTTCCTTGTGGTATTTCCTCTTCCCCTAATCGTTTCTTTTCTTTAGCAATGGTATCAGCTTTCAAATGAACTAAAGGGGCAGGAGGAGTTGCTATTGTTCTTCTAGAAATACTAAGGTTTTGCCCAAATTTGCTAAGAAATTTGTCCCACATTTCTTACCCATTTTTCTTTGAAAGGAAATGGTGCTAGCATACTAAATGCACTAACCCATGATGTCTGATTATTCCTACACCCTAAGAATATCTTTGGACCATTATATGGATGGAGTCAAAAAGAAACTCTGGAAGGTTTACTATATATTCTAGATTTTTGGCTCCATATATGAGGTGTATAAAGATTTTTAGGACTTCTTTTCCTACTGTCCCAAATTGTCCATCACAAGTTAAATACTTAACTATCCAAAATACTGCTCTGTCAAAGGGTTTAGGTAGGCTGACCCTTTTGACTCCCTTAATGATTTTCTTTATAGTATAAATATACTAGGGTTTAACTTCCCCTTCTTTCAACAAGGTTTCAGCTAGGTCTTTTAATGTGCCCTTGACAGGGTTTGGGACATGCACTATTGGTATTTCAGACATATCACTTATTACATTTATAGAAAAAGGAATAACAACCTTCCTAATCTTTGTCCTTGATTGTTCTAAATTGACAACAAATTCTCTTACTAGTTCATCGTTATACTTGGAAAATTTCCTTAGAAACTCTAGATAACTTGCCTGTTAAAAGATGGTTGCTACTTCTTCATCTACAAGGAGCTAGGTATCATTTTCTAGTTTTGACTTCTTTTTTATTCTCATGATTCGTGCTTCTTAAATTTCACATAGGTTAGTTGAAGATTATTTCTCTTATCGGCGAAACTAATGATTTGGACTATAGAACTAGCGGATTCAGTTGATGATTTATGGAATTTAGTGGTGGAATTACTATACTTAGTTGTAAAATTTAGTGATTTCAACTGTAGAACTACTGTACTCAACTACAGAATTGATGGAGGTAATTCACTGTATCTATTTCAAATTTTTTTTATAACTAGCTTTTATTTTGTTGGTTCAAGAATGATTTTTTTATGATTATCTGCCAACTCATTCCATCATTAATATCCTTCTCATGATTTTGCACATTTAACCATGACATATAATAAATGACTCATCATACTAATATTTCTAAATCAAGTCTAATCACACATGCAAACTTTAAATCTAACCTTTAACAAGTTAAAAACATAATTACCGACCTTGATGATGTAATCCCACCATTATGATGACTCATCAATCTTGAAAAGTGGTTAGAAAATAGTTAGAAAAAAAATTTATTTAAATTAGCCATTTATTTAGGAAGATCAACTACCATTTACTAGTTTTCAATGGATATCTCTTTTTTTTTAAAAGAAGAGAATGCCATTTACTAGTTTTCATCCTCTTCTCTTTATTATGGATCTTTTCATTTGATTATTTGATCATTTTGGAAGAACTGGGTTCTTCCATATGATTAAATTCTTTGTTTACTTCAATCTGCTTCAAAAATTCATCCTTAGTAGAAGGCTTCATATAAAGTTTTAGCTTGTGGCCATTGACCAAGAGTACTCTTCTACTACCATCAATAGGAAGTAGCAGGATAAAACCATTGTCAAATATCTGCTTAATCTGATAAGGTCCCAACCATCTGATTCTTAGTTTGCCATTGAATTATGTACTTATAATCAAACAACAATTCCCATTCTCCTACTTTGAATTGTATTTCCTTGATATGTGAATCATGCCATTACTTCCTTTGATCTTGAATTATCTCTATCTAGTGAAGTGCCTCCATTCTAAAATCATCCAATTCATTGAGTTGAAGGATTCACTCCTTTTGGGCTACATCCAATTCAATTCCCACCTTAGCTACTATCCTCAATGTCTATAGTTTGAACTCAATAGGCAACAAGTGCTTTTTTTATAGACTAACTCATATGGTGAAAATCCTATTGTGGTTTTCCAAGTTGTATTGTAAGCCCAGATAGCTTCAGGTAGTGTTTTTACCGAATCTCTTCTTTTATCTTCAACTATTTTAGTGAGGATGTTTTCTAATTCTCTATTTGTCACTTTAACTTGTCCATTTACTTGCGGGTGATAGGGAGATGACTTCATATGATTGATTTGATAATACATTATGAAGGTCTGGATCATGTTGGACATAAATTATGGTCCCTAGTCTAAAACTAAGTTCCTTGGTGCTCCAAACTTTACCATAATTATGTGCCAAAGGAAATCAGCAACTACTTCTTCAGTGGCATTTGTTAAAGCCTGCACTTTTGCCCATTTTGTTACATAATCAATACACATAAGAATGTGCTCTTTTCCCTGTGAAGGAGGATTAAAGGGTCCAACAAAATCCAATCCCGATCTCTCAAATGGTTCAATCACTACTTATGGTTGTAGAGGCATTTCATTAGTAATGGTTGGTTGTCCCATCCTTTGACAAGGATCACACTGCCTGATATATCTCTTTACATCTTTGTACAGAGATGGCCAATAGTAACTAGTACCAAGTATCTTGTGAGCTATTATTTTCACTAAATAGTGTCCTCCACTTGGTTCATCATGACATGCCCAGAGGATGTCAAATATTTCATCTTCTCTCTCACACCTGTGTTAAACCAAATTAGGACCACATTTAAATAGTATTCCATTTAACCATTTAAATTGTGTACTAGTTTTGATTAACTTCTTTATTTGTTTTTTAGTGAAATAAAGAGTAAACTTCCCTATTGCAAGATAATTTTCCATATCAACAAACCATGGTGTATTAGCTGAGATAACAAATAATTGTTTATCTAGAAAGTTGTCCTTGACTAGATCTTGCTCCCCTGTAGTGGTCAGTCTTGACAAGAAATCAGCTACCACATTAGATTTGCCTAGATTATCCACAATGGTAATATCAAATTCTTGTAGAAGTAATAACCATCTAATTATTCTACCTCCAACCATTGGTTTGTTCATTAAATATTTAATTGCTGAGTGATCTGTATGTATAAATATTTTGTACCCTATAATGTAATGTCTAAATTTATTTATTCCATAGATCATGGACATAAATTCTTTTTTAGTGGTAGTGTAATTTTTTTCAGTGCGAGTAAGATTTTTACTTAGGTATTAAATAGCATGCATTCTTCTTTCTTCATCTTTTTGTCCCAAAAATGCACCAATTGAGGTATTTGAGGCATCAATTTGGATGTGAAAAGGTTTCTCAAAATTAGGTCATTGTAATACTGGGGTAGTTACTAACTTCTCTTTAATTTCTTCAAAAGCATGTTGACACTATTCATTCCAAAGAAATTCATATTCTTTGGTAAGCAACTTAAACATGGGGGTAGCAATTTTACTAAAATCTTTAATAAAGCACCTATAGTATCTAGCATGCCCTAAAATGACTTGATATCTGTGGGGGTTTGAGGAATAGGCAAATATGAAATAATCTTGATTTTGTTTTGGTCAACTTGAATTCCTCTTTTTGAAATATGGTGCCCTAATACAATCCCTTCATCAACCATCAACAAACATTTCTCATGACTAAGAGACAAGTGATGTTATTCACATCTTGTTAATACTCTGTCCAAATTTCTCAAGGCATCATCAAATGTATCTCCATGCACGGTAAAGTCATCCATATGTACCTCTACACATTCATTTGTTAGGTCTAAAAAAATTGCTAATACATCCCTTTGAAATGTTGTTGGAGCATTACATAGTCCAAATAGCAATACCTTGTAAGCAAAGGTACCCGATGGACAAGTAAATGTAGTTTTGTCCTGATCCTCAGTAGCAACTCTGATTTGATTGTATCCACTAAATCCATCCAAGAAGGAAAAGTACTATTTACCTAAAAGGTTGTCTAAGACTTGATCTATGAATGGTAAGGGAAAATAATCTCTCAGGGTGGCTTTCTTCAGTTCCCTATAGTCAAAACAAATTCTCCATTTTCTGTTCTTTTTAGGGACAATTACAAGGAGACACCCACTGGCTATATGAAATAGGGTAGATAAAACCTACTTGTAATAGTTTTTTAATTTCTTGTTTGATTATATCTCTAAAAGCTGGATTAATCCTTCTTTGAGGTTGCCTAACTAGTCTAATGTTTTCAGTATAAATGTAATGGGTTTAAATACTTCGATGAATTCCCCTCATGTCTCTATAGTCCCAAGCAAAAGCTTTAGTATAATCCTTCAGAACATCAAATAGTTTGGCTTCTTCATCATTTGTTAACCAACTATTAATATTCAAAAAATTTCTTGGTTGAATCTCAACATGTTTGGTTCTAGGATATGATGAACTAATTTGTTGAAGGGGTTCCATTAAGGTGTTTAGTGGACATGCATGTGGTAACAATATATGACATGTAGTAACATCTCCAAAAGTTCCTTGAGATAGAATGTTGGACAAAGGACAACATGAAGAGTTATTATACTTATCTTGTTGTAGGTCAAATTCCTTGTTATTGCTATTGTCCAAAAATTCTTCATCATCTCCTGATATCTATAAAGATGAAGCTACAGATCCTTTCTCCAGAGTGAAATTAGCTCTATTTCTAGAGAATTGATGTGGTTCTAGAAATAATTGTGATGGTTCTAAAACAAATTCTATAGGTTCCAAAGCTAATCCCATTTGCTCCAATGAAAATTGATGTTCATTCAATGAAGGATTAACCATCTCTTATATTTCCTATGCATGATCCTAAAATGTTATCATAGCCAAAGAAGATATATTTTGCTCATTAATATCAAGATTATCAACCCATAATTTTGTTTGATTATCAATAAAAGGTCATGGAGAAGGATATAATGAAATTTTCTTAGAATTCTTACCATTGGAAATAGTCATATCACCTGACTGCAATCAATTAAAGCAACAACTGTAACTAACCATGGTCTCCCAAAAATAACGGGATAACCAAGTGTTTTACCTTTTGGCTATAAGATAAGGAAATTGACTAGATATTCCCTTGATTCAACCATTACTACCACATCTTCAATAACTCCTAGTTTTGCTATAGACTAATCTACCATCTACAATATGGTATTAGTAGGTTATATGCCTAGTAATGGTAATGTTTTCAAAGTATCCACTGTCATTACATTGATAGCTATGCCCAAATCAGTCAAAAAATTATGTATATCCTTATTCCCTATAGAAATAGAAATAATAGGGCTTCTAGGATCTCCATATTTGGGTAGTAGGAGTTTTCCTACTAATAAATCAACAAGTTTCCCATCTACCAGAATAGTGCTGGGGTACTGCTTCTTTCTTCCAGGTTTTTTAAAACATAATAGTTTAATTAACTTGTTCAAATCTAGAATATCCTTAATTACCTGTAACAATGGTATTTCAATATTCAATCTTCTTAGTTCTTGAACCAATTTAGATTCCTTAAGTTCTATGGTTTCTTTAAGTCTTTCTGGAAATGGAATCTTAGTAGAATTTCTTTTTGGTTCGTTATCTCTTTCTTTGTCATCTTCCTTAGGTGTAACTGTGTTAGGGGTTTTAGCTTCTTCTACCATTTCAGTGATTATAATAAGGGGACTACTAATTTTTTTGCCATATCTGGTTTGAATGTTTTTACAATCCATTGTATTTAAATCAACTGATTTTTCTAGTTCTATTTTGTATACATGAATTATTTGTTTGTTTCTTGGGTTTGTTATTGGTTATGCTGGCATTTGTGCTTAAACTACATTTTCAACCTGTAGACTTTTTACTAGAGGTCCCATTATGGCTGGTTGGTTCTAATTTTGATATGTTTTCCCTTGCACATAATTATTAGGGCCCCATCTAGGTTGTGGCCAAGCATAAGGATTTCCTTGACCAGCCCAAGGTTGTTGATGTCCATGAGTATACCAAGATTGACTTTCCCAATCTTGAGGATACCATGTGGATTGAGGGGCCCAAGGTGGTTGTCCCCAACTTTTTGGTACTATTTGAGCTACCCATGGCATCATCCAAGGATTAGGAGTTGGTCTTGGCATAAATTGTCCTTAGCTGGGTTGTCTCTGAACAAAATTCAATTCTTATATGGTAGATGATGTATTAGTTTGTTTGAGCTGATTTTTTATGAGTAAAAGAATAGAACAAGCATGAGTATCATGTTCTTTAGATTCATAGATAAGACATACTTCTATTCTATTCAAAGGACATTCCCTTATTGCATGCTTCTTCTTGCATCTAGGACAAACATGGCTAATGGTTCAAGTTGGGCATTTGCTTTATCTTTTAATCCATCCATGGTGGAAGTTAATTGAACAATATGTCTTTTTTAAAGTTTTCCAATTCATCCATCAATTTTTTCATATCAGGATTCAAAATTTTAACCATTTTCCCTTTTCTAGCTCTGCCCCTTGTCCTTGAATAGTTTCTACAATTTTTGATGATTTTGTCCATTCTTAATTAATCAATGTTTCCTCTACCAATTAAATCAAGGGTTTCCCTGGATTCATCATCTAGTCCTTTGAGAAAAATGGTTTTACTTAAATCTTCTTGAAGTATAAATCCACATCTTTAACTCAGAAAGAGGAATCTATCCAAATAATCTTCCATATTTTCATCTTCTTCTTGTTTGATTTTGAAAAATTCTTCCTTTCAATTTCTTCCTCTATAATAATCTTGATATTTGTCTAAGGAGATAGTTTCCATTTGTTCCCAATTGGTAATAGAATTAGATGTTAATCTCATAAACCACCTCATTGTTGCATCCTTCAAAGTAGATGGAAATAACTTGAGTTTTTGATTATCTGTCTTGTAATCATAAGTATAACATAATACTTTAAATTCAAACAAAAATTGGTCAGGATCCTCAAATGACATTCCTGTAAATGTGGGAAAGTGTGCAAGTGAAATTTTTTTCATAGTGGTTTCGTCATCCTCGATCTGAATGGGATAGGTAAATGTTCTCTCAGGTTCTCTTCCAGCTTCTCATGCCATCTCTCTAGTGTTTTCTAGTCCCTTCTCCCAATCAATGTGGTATGTAGTCCACTTTAGGGATGGTGAAAAGTCAGGAGTAGGAGGTTGACTACTCAATTGAGAATCAAAACTTTCCCTGAATGGATCTTGGGAAATAATCCTCCTCCCTGAAGTTCTACTTGGTTCTGGTGACTGATCCAAAAATTCCAAGAATGGTAATTTTGCTTCTTGTCTTGTAGGAGATAATGGTGCCTCTAATTCCTACTCAATGTCCTTACTTAAAGTAGAAGATGATGGAAATTCTTGTTCAGATATTTTGGGGAGAAATCTACCCTTGGAGTCTCGTGGTCTACTCATAAATTATGGAAAAATTGTTTAATTACTAAATGAATGATTGTTGCTCTTGTTGACACCTAATTAGAAAATTCCAACTAGTGAATCCCTGACAATGGCACCAAAAATGTTGGGTGTCGTTATTCTCTACATTTAATCAACTTTCTGTTGATGTCATATTTAACTAGGGTTGTGTCTAAAGCTATATGTAACAAGAAGAATCATAGCAATTTAGTAATTGATTGTAGGTGTTTTTTTTTTTTTTTTTTTGGGGGGTGGGTTTAATGTCTTAAGAACTTCTTGGTCAAAACCTTATTGCAATCAAACTATGAAAATTGCTGAAAGTAAACACACGTTTGCATAAATGAATTTGCTAGAAGTAAACACTCATTTGTAGAAAATTAGATTGCTTGGAAATAAACATGCATTTACAGAATGAAATAGATTTTTTGGAAATAAACACATGTTTGCAAAAGAAAATAAATTTGTTGGAAATAAACACATGTTTGCATAATAAAATAAATTGCTAAAAAATAATTGCAAAGAAATGAGAATTTAATCTAAGATGCCTGCTGGAACAAATTTACAATATATTTTAACTTAAAGGAGCTGAAAGCATTTATAAATTTAACAGAGTTACCTATTTGCTTGAATAAAATATAAATGTTGACCAAAGATGAAGATCTTGGTTCTTTGGAGGAGTGGGCCCTTACTCTGCCTAGAAACAAGATTGAACAATTTAATTTGCTTTCAAAATAGAAATGGCTATGTCACTGATAAAATATTTTGTATTATAGAATTTACTAATCTATCCTTATCTCTCAATTCTTCAATGATTTTTTCCTAATACATCCTAAATTCTCAAGTCTATATATATAGATGCTTTGATAGTTATAACTATTTCATATCTGTAATTGTTTCATAGTTGTAACTATTTCATAGTTTTAACTATTTCATAGATATGATGGAACTGAATCAATCCTAGAATAGATGCTAAATCAAGATGTGGCTAGATGTCTAGCTATGTGATAAATATCTTGGATTTGTAAGTATAGAAATCAGGAAATTGCTCCTGATTTAATGGGATCATTAACCTGTCAAATCACGAGTCATTTAGAATAGATACATATTAGTTCCAAATCTAGTTGTGAAAGTTACAAAGCTTATTTACAAAAGTTCTGGAGCTAATTTAGATAATTTTAGAGATAAATATAGAGTTTCAGAGCTAAGTCTGAAGGTGCGATAATTTTGAAATAGTATGGTGGAGTTCCAGAACTACACTGAATTGATTCCACTGCTTCCAAAAGCATGAAATCCACTTCATATTTGTTCTTTAGCCTGATGATGACCTATTTTATTGCAAAACATAAATTTTCCAACACACTTGCTAGGAATTATAGGGTTTTTAAACGTTAGAATCATAATCAAGAAAAGATGGATAATTACATCCTAACTCATCTCAGATCAAAATAAAAGTTACAAAATGTAATCAAAATCAATAGAAAAAGAGAGTAAGATGAGGGCATTTATTATACATTAATCAGATATATCCTAGCCTCATCAATGTGTAAAAATGAATTAGAATAAAAGAGTGATTTAGGGCACTAAATGGCAAAATTATCATTTTGACTTGAAATGATTTGATCAAAGTTAGTTGGGCCATAAAATGCATTGCCCTATTTAGGGATACTTTGACCTAAATTGGCACTTTTAAGTGACAAGTTTGAACTATTTAGGGTGTTTTATGGATTTTGACCTAAAATGTCCATTTGAGTTTAATTTGAGTAAGATTGACAATTTCAACACAAATGGTGTTAGGAATTGGATGTCTAAATTTTTCCCCTTTTTGAGAAGGCATAATGAGACATTCAAGTGAAGCAATTTTTTTTAAAATAAAAGAGTTGTTAATAAGAAATTGGAAAAAACCCATGATGTCCCCTCGAGAGGACATACTAGGATGGAAGAAAAGGATGGACTCTCAAAAAGAGAGAGAAGGTGAGAGATTAACCGATGGAATAGATCACATCCAGATGAGCTAATGCTTACACATGTGATTACCATCAATGATCAAAATATAATTAGGAGTATAATAGGCCCCAAAATATGGGGGGAATAGGAAATATATAATCCATAAATGTAAGGGACACACTTTAAATGCACCCAATTTGAGAGTACAAGCTACACACTTACAACATTGATCAATCTTGAGACAAGTTGCAAACTAAAATATTGCCATCATGGACTTTAATGTGGAGAGCTTGGAATTAGAGGAAAAGATAGAACATTCTACTTTAAGAAGGGAAGCACCACTAGAATGGGGTCTCCAAAGAGAATATAATAAGTACTCTAGTAGAGCATATTTGATCATGCTAAGATAGTTTTGCTCTAGTAGGGTGAATATTGATCATTGATAAAGAATAAATAATGATTTTACCCTATAGAGCTGATTTAATTTAGATGTTGTTCAGATATTGTACCCCAACATGGGAAATTGGAAAGCAAAATAACTCAATGATATAACCAAAAAGATAGGTTAAAGTGAGTGGGTGTAAATGGGCATGTGATGGTGTAATGACTTAGAAAGCCTTATAAAACCAAGTATATGAGAATGCACAAAGTGATGAGAGAGATGAAAAGAAGAATGGAGATAGTTAAGCGAACCTCAATAGAAATTAATTTTTGCCTACATAGTTCCATGGACTCATGTTCCAACATGAACTTCAAGCCAATGTAGTTCACCCAGGAAATAAGATAGAAGAAAAATGATGATCATACCAGCATGATTAATATTATAGAAGAAACGGAAGATAAAATAAAAAAATGAGAATGGTTCAACAAATAAGAAGATGATGAGATGAGAAATAACAATCTTATAAAATAGCAAATGCATGGGACAAGGTGAAATGAACTGGTGTTTCTATGCTTGCAAAATGGTAAGAGCGTAACATGGTAGAATGGGAATGCACAAATGTATAGAAGCATGAGATAATGTTTTTATTATTTTATGGAGATGTTTTTGGGATAAAATATGCACTAGGTGGGACCATCTAGTCAAGGAAATGCACGTCCTAATAGTAGAGGTTCCAATAATATAGCTAAACTAGTTGTAATGGCCCATGCTCACAAATTAATTAAAGTGAAATCTTAATAGAGCAGAAAATATGATATAGAATATTATGTGGCCTATAGTAAAAAAGAAGTATTTGCATTCACATATCTGTAATAGTGCAGTAATGGTTTAGAACTGAGAAGATGTTTTTGTTCACTTGTTTGAAGCTGCACAATACTATCCTAACTAAATTACTTTGTAGAACTACTGTTGAGGATGTTCATAATGTTCATGAGACATAATCAAGATCATAATTGGTCAAGGGATAAATTTTTTTCAAGTTTATAGCATGCCCTAGACATAAAAAATAATATGATTTTGAAAGAGAGCAATCTAAAATGGGATGAAGAATGTGTTTAAAGTGCCAAGAATTCAAAGCCTTTATGATTTGAAATCATGAAAAGTGGACTAGGGTAGTATAAAATGTGTTCAAGGTAAGATAACAGGGTAGGATAAAATTACGTCAGTACAAGTTGCTCCCAAGTCAAGGTTCTTATAGAAAATGGTTCAAAGTTGTTCATGTGTAGAACCTCTTAAGGTGTACAATGTTCATGGACTCTAAAAGTTCTTCACCATTAGGTTTATCTAGTTGATATGCTCCTGATCCATAGGTGACTATGACAATATATGGTCCCAACCAATTAGGATAAAACATACCTTTCTTTTTGGGTTCAACATTCATGTTCTTTTGGTTCTCTCTCAAAACTAAGTCACCAATCTCAAACTCTTGAGGTAGTATGTGTTTATTGTAGCTTCTTTTTAATATATTCTGATAGGCCTACAAGTTTTCTAGGGTAGCCAAACACTTACCATCAAGAAGCTCTAGTTCTTGTAGCCATGAGGTTCTATAGTCTTCCTCATCTTCAATGTGCTCTAATGAGATTCTTAATGATGGGATATCAATCTCAATCTCAACAAAGATGATAGATTTAGCGTCAAAAATAAGGAAGTATAGAGTAGCTCTAGTTGGGGTGTGTAAGTGGTTCTATAAGCCCAAAGGGTAGGAAAGAGTTGTAAGTGTCAATTATGGCCAACATCATTGAAAATCTTCTTTAAGATAGATATAATGGTTTTATTTGATGCCTCAACTTGTCCATTTCCTTTTGGGTTATATGGAGTAGATTTATTGTGCTTGATCTTGAATTTTTCAAAAAGAGATTTCACATCTTGGTTCATAAAGGATCCTCCATTATCATATATAATATGGGTTGGGATGCCATATTGACAGATTATATGGTAATGAATGAATCTGGCTATTTATTTCTTGGTAACATAAGTGAGAGCAATGGATTCAATCCACATGGTAAAGTACTCAATTGTAGTTAAAATGTACTTATGACCATATGAAGATGTCGAGTTAATTTTCCCAATGAGATTGAGACCCCATGTTGAGAATGACCATGGTGTTGTGATCAACTACAATGGTAAGGAAGGTGTATGTATTAATTTTCCATGTTGTTGACAAGGAACACACTTATTTACATAATTACAAGCATCTATCTCCATTTTGGGCCAATAATAGCCTATTTTGAGGAGTTTCTTTTCTAGGACTACACCATTGGTATGGGATCCACACATTCCTTCATGAACCTTCTTTAGTGCCATCTTGGATTCTCCTAAAGATAAACAATGAAGAAGCATTCCATCATAGCCTTTATGATAAATCATGTTTCCAAGGAGGATATAATGTGTTAAGTAATCAAAAATGGTACATATCCTCTCTAAATCTAATATAATATGTGTTGACTGAA
Organism: Torreya grandis; assembly: GCA_037957365.1. Lineage (NCBI taxonomy): Eukaryota > Viridiplantae > Streptophyta > Pinopsida > Cupressales > Taxaceae > Torreya > Torreya grandis. The sequence continues at coordinate 492,867 of JARHVA010007231.1, read as the reverse complement.
GAATATTTTCAATCAAGAACTGATACTCTTTATCACTATCATGCATTTGAGTCATGGAACCAATTATTTCCATGGCATCAACATATCTATTTTTGACTTGTGGAACTTTCTCAAACTAAAGAGATTTAAATGTGTTTTGAGGTTATCAACAATTTGCTTGTAAGGAACACGTTTGTCATCGTTTGTGTAATACTGGTCAGTAATCTAATTTATGATTAGCTGTGAAGCTCCATAGACCTTTAAGATTTAAATATCCCATTGTATAGTAAGATGGAGCCCTACAACCAATACCTCATATTCAAATATATTATTTGTATAATGAAATTGTATATGGAATGCTTTGGGGATCATATCCCCTTGTGGGGTGATCAACAATATGCTAGCTCCAGATGCTTAGGATGTGAAAGATCCATTAGAATAGAGAGTCCACTATTTAGGTTCCTATGATGCTTATTATATTGTCATGATGGAATCATCTAGAAGGTCAAAGTTGAGAGGTTGAGTGGCCTTAATAGGAGCTTCTACAAGTTGGTCAACAATAATTTGTCCTTTGATTACCTTTTGATTTTGGTACTCAATATCAAACTCATTGAGGAACTTAATCTATTTAGCCATGCATCTTTGAATACTTGCTTTAGATAAGAGGCACTTGAGAGGATCTACCTTGGTGATAACAATAGTTTTGTTATTTAGCATATAATGTCACAATTTTTGAGTGACGAACACCATAGCTAAACATGCCTTCTCAATAGGCATATAATTATGTTCATAAGCTGCCAATGTGTAGCTCAAATAATAAACAATGTGTTATTTACCATGATCTTCATGTTGAGCCAAAAGTGCCCCTAGTGCATGTTTTGTGGCTGATATATAAAGAAGTAGTGGTTTTACTTGTGTTGGAGGTCATAAGACAGGTGGATTGACCAAGTATGTGTTAATATTTGTAAATGTTATCAAAAAAAATTCATCCCACTAAAATGTTACCCATTTCTTTAAGAGATGGGTAAATGGGTGGTACTTATCTACCAATTGAGAAATGAACCTGTACATAGACTAGATCTTTCCTTGTAGACCTCACAGATATTTAAGATTGTTTGGTAGAGGCATTTCCACAACAATGTTGAATTTTATAGGGTCTACTTCAATCCCTCATTGTGATACAATGAACCCTAGTAATTTTCCTAATGTGACTCTAAAGACATATTTATTAGGATTCAAGTGGAATTTATATTCATGAAGCCTCTCAAATATTCTTTGTATAATGTCAACATGTCTAGCTCTTATTCTTGATTTTGATAGTATATCATCAACATAGTCATTGACAATGTCATGCATCATGTCATGGAAAATGATAGTCATTGTATATTGATATGTGGCTTTAGCATTCTTGCATGACTCGATAGTAGAATGTTCCCTACATAGTGGTGAATGTAGTCTTATTCTAATCTTTAGGGGTTATCTTGATCTGATTGTAACCATAAAATCCATTCATTAAGGATATCATCTTGTACTCACTAGTTGAGTTGATGATCATGTAGATGTTGGGCAGAATAAAATCATCTTTAGGGCATGATTTGTTGATATCATGGAAATCAATACAAATACATATGCCTAGGGTCTTTTTACTCACTTGTAATATGTTGGAAACCCATTTAGAGTAGTCTAGTAGTCTGATAAAATTGGCTCCTAACAACTTTTCCAACTCAGCCTTAACTAAAAGGGTAATGTTTGGATGCATCTTTCTTAATTTTTTCTTGACTAATTTAGCACCAGGGTGAACAATAAGATGATGCACAACTAAATCTAGTTATAAGCCTAGCATTTCAAAGTATACCCATGCAAAGATGTCTATATAATCCTTAATAATGGATATAATATGTTCACATTTTGCTTTAGTAAGGGAAACTCCAAAACAAACAATTTTGGGATCCTCATAAGTTCCCAAATTCACTTATGTTGTGTTCTCCACAAGAAGTGTGGATCTATCCTCTATAATTTTAGGCAATGTATGGTCATGATAATTTTCCTCTACTATATCTTCTTATTTTTCCTCCCAAAGATCCAAATAATATGAAGAATCAAAATATACTTTCTCAAGTAAAGGCCAATTAGTAAAAACCTCTAGAAACTTAAGAGAAAGATGCTTAAATATTTGATGTTGTTCTAAAGAGATTCTTGTACTAGCTATGGAACTTGGGCTAGATGAACTTTCTACATCCTAAGGGGATAAGAAAACTTTCCCTCCTGGGAGGGCCTGAAATAGGTTTTCACTCAAAGGCTTATATTTTTATTTACTTTTTCCTTGATCAACAAGTGCCTCAAAGACCTAAAGATCTTGATGTTTGTTCTTTATTATGACTAATAAAGTCTACCTGCTCTCCAAATTAGGTAGAAGAATCTAATGAAAAATCAAAAACCTACTTATGATGACCAATGGGGAATGCATCTCGTAGGCCCATGTATTCTACAATCACTTCTTCATTTTGAAACTCATTGAGGCATATGATAGAATTTTACTGGTCCCAATCTATGAGTTCAAGATGGCAAAGGTATAGATTACAATGAGGGTTTGCTTTAGGATGGGAAGTGACAATGGTAAAGATATAATGTCATAATTTAGGAAGGGGAGCACCACTAGGATAGGTTTTTACTTTAGGATGGGAAGCTCCAATAGGCATTATGGTCAATATGGCATTTGAATCAAACAAATCTGAGTTAACAAGCTCATAAATAAAAAAACTATAATGGGATGGTGTGTCACTAATAAGAGTTTCATTACTAGTCACTTCAGAAGAGTCACTATCAAATGTCATGAGATCATCCTCTGTTGGTTTAAATCTGAGACCCTAATTCCAATTGATAGCTCCAGTTAATAAGGGTTCTAAAACTCCTTGTGTCTATGGGCCAAGGCCTTTCCCTGTATAGTCAAGATGATCCATTATCCTATTAGGGATAGGATATTTTGGATTCTAAAAATAATCATCAAATATTTTAGAACATAACCAATCTCCCTCAATAAAAGCCTCTTGATCTTTCTTTGGTGTGATTTTAGGTACAAAAATCACAGGAGGTTTTAGTTATTTCTTCTTTGGTTGTCAAATCTAATCAGGTCTGTTAGGAGTCTAGGAAGTTTTAGGCTTACCAAATGTTTTAGTGGATTTTGGTAATTTTACAATATGGAGGATGTCCTTCAGATGGTATGTGGAAATGCCTATGTCTTTAATAATAAAATGCTTGGCCAGAGCTATAGGAAATGGATCAGCTAAAGTGGAGGCTAGATCATGAGGGTTGATATAATTAGATGGAGATGGATGAGAAATGATGTATTTGTTTTTCATTATAATGAATTGAAAACCTAGGAAATATTTATAATTACAAAACTCTACTTCAATATGTTTTCAATATTGATATGACTATTGATCAGTAGGAACAGTAACCCTGATCCCATCATGGGGAAACTTAAGGAATTGGTGAAGAGTAAATGGAACTACCTGTACTTCATGGATCTAAGGACAAATAATAAGTATGTTATATGGAAGCTCAAGTTACACCATATGGAAGAATATGTGATGAAAAATAGACCCAATGGCAACCAAATTATCCCAGATGACTCCCTCTTGGCATTGTCATAAGCCTTGATTGTAATAGTTTCTAGTTGAATGTCCTTATCCATTTAGCCCAATCATCATACCAGTTTAAGAGATATGATGTTTAGCCCTAAACCATTATCTATAAGAAGATGATTAATCTTGTGATCTTTAATGATTATCTCAATGTATAGAGGGTTAATATGGTTTGGGCCAAGGGTGGACATGTCTTTTTGATGAAATGTGATTTGCCAAAATGAAGACAAGTGTCCAACTAGGTTCTATAACTAATCAAGGTTTATATCAATAGACACAATAGACTCTTGAAAAAGTTTGTTAAAGATGGTTCTATGGAAATTAAATGTTTGTAAGTGTTATAATATGGAAATTTATGTAAGGGTTTTATCTAATTGATCCACTAGACTATAAGGCCTTTGAATTGTGGATTGAACTATTTTAGTCTTTGTTGGGATAGTATTTGGCTTTGGAACTATTGCTACAATGTTCTCATTGGGTTTTATAGAAGAAGTGGATGAAGGGACCTAAATGGTAACTCTAGGGTGTCTAATTTTAAATGCACAACCTAGAGGTAGCAAAGAGTTATTATAATTAGAAGAGGAAGACAAAGGGCCCTAGATGGTGACTCATGGGTGACTAACTCTATTGCTACAACTTTGGGTCAATGAGGAGCCTTTATAATTAGAATAAGGTGATTTTTTTTAGAATTAGTAACACATGTAAATGGAGTCACAACATGATTATGCAAACCCAACATGATATTACTAGGGGGAGAGGGTGTTGACCCTATAATGATGGGTCTCATGTTACAAGGAACATGAGATTGGCCATGTGGTTTCATAGTAATAATGGCAATGTGGGTAGTATAAATACATCCCATAGTATTATTATAGTTGTAAGGTACATTGTTATAAGCCACATTTTTAGTATGGGCATTATGATCTAGATTATGCTCATTATGATTTTGACCTTGTTGTTATTTTTGATTCTACCTTTATCCTTAATTGTGACCATTTTGATTATTTCTTGGTGGTGTTGGATCATGCCAAGGAAAAAGGTCTTTGTAGATTTCCATATCCTGATTTGTGTCTTGATTAGGGGCCAACTTAACTTCTAGTTCACCACTTTCAATAAATTCCTCAATAATATGTCCTAATTGAATGTAATGATATGCATCGTGACCAACAACATGATGAAAGTTACACCATTCATTATCTTTGTACCAATATGGTTTTGGTTGATCATGAGGAAATGGCCTTGATACTAGACATACAATTAAATTAGTTGTAAGGAGCTTTTGTAAAACTATTTCAACCAATTCTCATAACTTGATAAATACTCTAAAATTATTATGAAATGTCCTTCCTCGAGGTTGTCTCTACAAAATAGGCAGTGGATTTGTGGGAGTTAATTATACATTTGGAAGAGGCATAGCCTGTACTATTTGTACATGTCTTGTTTTAGTAACCCCATTTCCATCCATGTTATTATTTTTACTAAAGCCTTTAGGTTTATCCTATAGAACTATTTGAATTGATGATTTAGTCTAATTAGATGTTTGACATTGTACAAAAATATTAACAGTGCCCTTAGCAATAAGAGCCTTCTCAATCTGTACTCCTTTGTCAATAATTTATTCAAATGGGTTAGCACATGTTAACTGTAGATTATGCACAACTTCAAGATGTAAGTTTTATGTAATGATATCAACCAACTATTTGTTTGGTAAATTATGTTGAAAGCAACCTGCCAATTCTCTCCACCTTTGTAGGTATGTGGCAAAATTTTCACTGTCACATTGCTTGGATTTGCATAAGTCAACAATAGTTAATTCATGTTCTATGTTATATGAGAAATGATTTAAAAACTTTTTTGATAAGTCTTTCCAATCTATAACTGATCCCTTAGGTAATTTAAGTATCCAATCAAGAACTTGTACTACTAAACTTCACATAAATAGTCATAGTAATTACTCACTACTATAATTAAAATCTTGACATGAGACAAAAAATGCTTGTATGTGCTCACATGGATCTCCTTTTCTTTTGTACTTGTTAAATTTGGGTGCCTCAAAATTAGGTGGAAAGGGCTTTTGGAGAATAGATAAATCAAATGGATATGGACATATCTCATCAAATTTGTACTTTTTGACTCTATTATTCATCTCCAATCTTTGAACAATTTTCTTCATAGAATTCCATTCTTTCATATATGGTGCATTTATGGATTGAATAAGATGTTTTTGGGGTGGAATGTGCCCTTGGTTTTGTTGTTTTGTTGTTGTTGGGGTGGAATGTGCCCCTAGTTTTATGTGGGTTTATAGGGAGTGTATACCTTTCGATCCATGACTTAGTTCTGATTTTCTCCTTGAGTTGAGAACATAGGCCTTTGATTTTTGAATTGTAAAACATTTCCTGAATTTGGTTGTTTCATACTTTGGAAATTTCTATGTTTATTTACAAATTTTTTAGCTAGTTAAAAATAACTAGACAAATTGTCTTGAGGGATTTCCCCAATTCGAACTAAATTTTTGTGTTTTTGAGTTTGTAAAGTAAAAAGAGGTCCTTGATGATTGAATAATGTATGTTCCATGTCAAATGGAACAATTTGTAAGGTCTCTTATGACTTTAACTATTCATTTAGATTACCTTGATCCACTATGGTAATGTCCTTATCTAATACTTGTTACATACTTTCAACCATATTTCCTTATTCTTTCGAAGCGTCATTATGAATTGAAGTGGAAACTAGGGAGTCAGTTAAGTTTGAAATAACTTGATTTGCATATCATTGAATTATTATCTTGATATTATCTAGAAGATATGGATTTGTGGGTTTTGACTCTATTTGTATTTCTTTTCCTTTGTTAGAGGAAGAAGGTATGTCTATTTATGAAAAATCTTGCTCTTTCCATCGTTGTTCTCTTTCTCTAACTAAGTTATGAAATTATTTTGTAGGAAATTCAGAAGGTAGTCTAGCACCTAATTCAATCAATCTAATAAGGGATTCATCTTGATATTCTTTGGATTGATATTCATTGTCATCATCTTCAGATCCTAGTATTGTGGGGATATCATAAAAAACAATCAAGTTATTTTGACCATCATAAAATTACTCATATTCATAACTAATGCCATATGAGGCCCCACTATGAGTGAACCTTTGAGTCATGTCTAAAATAGTTGTTCTATGTGTTGAATAACTTTGGACTAATGCTTGGCAACCAAACAAAGTATGCTTTGGCTCTCTTTTAAACAAATAACCAAGGTACCAATGAGACTATAAGGGAGGGTGGTTTGGAACCACACACAATTATAATATTTGGTTCATGAGTTTACTCAACCTTTGGTAAAGTTGAAGTCATATAGATTAGAAGAGGGTAAGGTAATTAAAAGACCCAAGGTGAAAACTAGTACACCAAAGCCTAGATCGTTATGATACACTCATATTGTAAAATCCAGTTTCAACTTCGACAATTTGACCCTAGAATTTTAAAGGAAATCTCTCTAGATTATGAAGAAGATAAAATGGACTAATAAAATCAAGATATAAAAACCTAAGTGAATCACTAAGTATAAAGCTAGGACCAAATAGGTAGAACAACATCACCACATGATTCTAGTAGGATAAAATATGTTATAGGACTCAAAACATAAGTGAAACATAAGATGACTTGAGTCCACCAAGATGATAATGTGATTTTGAGTCTAATAAATGACCTTCAATCTAAATGGAAAATTGAACCCAAGTTAGAATAAGCTTAGTACACAAATGGTGAACCCACTTTGACACACCAACCCTTAAAACTTAGAAAGGTTCAATATCAAATGTGGATTACAAATGAAGGATTTAAACAAATTTGGTAAAATATCTAGACTAAATTGGGCATCATGATTGTGCCAAAGTGGATGACATGACACAAAGCTTTTGATAACAATTTGAACAAGGAAAAGATGAATTTTCCAATTGGACAACGTAACACCTCCCTTGCTCAAGAAAATTGAGGATAATGTGTTTTGGTTAAGTTCATTGAGTTAACAATTAGTTTTAGACACAAATTAAGACCAAGTAAGCTAATGACAAAAAACAAATGTCTTAAGTCTAAACTAACAAGGTATAGCAAAGTGGGGTATACTAAACTAGCAAGTTTTTTATCATTATAGGGGAATCAATTACATAATGACTTTCAATTCAAATGATGCTAAAGACAAGAATGGAAATTGGATGACCATGGCATTGGATAGTTATAAAAAGGTCTAGTCCTTTTTACAACCACTACATCTTGTTGTTCACTTAGTGTAGTGCGATGTCCAAATGCAGATACGTCTCATGTGTAACTCTAATTAGTAGCTAAATAAATTCAATTCCAAGAGGTGAAACCTTGGGTTAAATATTCCCTAAAGAACTCATCAAAGGTAATGATTTCCCCCTCACAATCCAAGTTTGCATGAAAATAAAGAAGTCATAAAATAGAAAGACTTTAGGGTTGTTGTCAAGATCGCCCAAACTTTAACTAGTTTTTGGGGAGCACTTTAGATGACATTATTTCTAAGCCTTGGACTAGGATTTTTGCAATAGGAATGGCACTTTTGATTCCAAGTGTTCCCTAAAGGGGACAAATGGAAGATCATACATATGACATCCCTCTTTTTGCCAAATAAAATCTAACTTAAACAACTAAGGAAATACAAAAAGCTTGTAAAAGTGAGTTCATTTTTAAGCCCAAATTTGAAAGATGAGGTGGTGTTCTTCTGACCCCTTAGTATTAATTGTAACTTTGAAAACATTCACCATAAACATCTATTTTTTATTTATTTTTGTTAAACACCAAAACAAGGTTCCTAATCCATTTTAATCCTAAAAAAAGGTGTAAAAGGCATATTTTAACAAATTTCAAGCTTGGTCCTACAACAAAAATGTTAGTATGACCTTCAACCTTGAAGCTAAATCAATTTGAAACAATGAACTTGGAAAAAAGAGCTCTTAAGATTTTTAAATAGTACAATCCTGCTACTACATGGAGCAATCCCACTACTTGTAGGACAATACCATGACTATAACAGTTAACATATTATAACTTAAATATAGGTGGTTCACAATAACATGAATCAGTTTTACAATACCAGTAATATCAAGATAATCCCACTACTGAACAAGTCATGGTATTATCACTAACTACTAGTAGTTATAGAATATCGTGACTTGGTTAAGTAATCCCACTAATAGTAGACAATCCCATTACTTAGTCATTAGTGGTATTATCAACCCTGCACAAAAACATAGTTAGTCCAAAACAAAACAAAAATGGCTAAACACAATTTTACTAGTTCAATTAACAATACTTTTACTTGCAAGATAATCATACTACTTACAGGATAATACTGTGACTGTGTTTTGACAAAATTTTGACTTATAGAAAAACATGTTTTACTTATTTTTTCACTCGTTTAAGCCTCCCACTCTAAGATTATACAATAAAAAGATTAGTGACTTCCTTCAGTGAGTTTTTTGACATTTTTGTGATGCTAGGAGGGTCCCACTAGGTGTGCCAAGATGTAGAGAGGATTATAAAGTTAGTCAAACATTAGTCCATAAATCATGAAAAATGCATAAAGAAATAACTAATTAAGCATATTTATTCTTATGGGAATTACAAAAGATATCAAGAAACAAATGAAAGAAGGAAACATCATATTACCTTCCCAAATGGATTCACCATACCCGTGTGGCTCAAAATCATGTTTTCCCTTGATCAAACATCCTTGTCTTTGTCAACAAAGGTGGTAAACTTCTCTAATGTCTCAAGAACACTCCATAAAACTTAGGCTCATGATTTTAAATCATTAAACTTCTCTATCAATGAATCTTTTAGCTAATTTTAATGGTCTATTGCAAAGGATTTTGGAGATAATTTTTCATAATAACTTTGTATATATCAAGCTTTAAAATTCATGTCCATGGCCTCTCTATTTATAGATTTTTGAGATTTGTCAGGATCAACCATGACCATCGATCTCAAGATTGAGATGTGTGGCCATGGATAATCCTAATATTTAGAATTAAAATCATAAATATCCTCAAGATAAATAAGCATTAAAGAGGCATGGAAGGCATTAACTAAGCATGGCTGAACTATAATCCTAATATTTTATGCACTTATGGCTTGATGGATGCCACCCCATATATGATGTCACTAGGTGATGCTAATATTCAAAATCAATTTCCAATAATGAGATATTCAAAAATATATATGGAATTCTTACTTAATCTCTTAAATTAGATTAATTAGCTTAGTTAAGTTTAATCAAGTTTAGTGCAATTCTTTAGAAATTGGTGCATAATTAATCAAAATGGTCAAAAAGTCATATTACTAGGTAATAATTTGAATAGAGATGAACTAGAAGGTTATGTTAGATGTGTTGGATCTATATTACCATTTAAGATGTTGCCAACACAAAATAAAAAGGTACGTGATTTTTATTAATGAATTAGAAGAAAAGAGTGATCTAGAGCACTAAATGGCAAAATTGTCATTTTGACTCAAAATGATCTGATCAAAGTTAGCTGGCCCATAAAATGCATTAACCTATTTAGGGATACTTTGACTTAAACTGGCACTTGTAAGTGACAAGTTCAAATCATTTAGGGTGTTTTATGGATTTTGACCTAAAATGTGCATTTGAGTGTAATTCGAGTAAGATTGACAATTTCAACACAAATGGTGTTAGGAATTGGATGTCTATATAATCAAAGTGAGAATTCAAGCAATGAAGAAGATGAAAATGAATCTCTATTCATTTGTAAGCTAAATAAAATATTGGGAAAATATAAAGGAAAGTTACCATTTAAATGTTTTAATTATGGTAAAATTGGTCATTTTGTAACCAACTGTCTAGATAAAGGAAATAACGATGATGAGGGAAACAAACCAAAGTCCAAAAAAAGGATTCAAGCTAAGAAAAGGCAAGAAAATATTTGAGAAACAAAAGAAAAGTCTATACTCTAAGAGGAATAGAAGCTCATCCGAAGAAAGTGAAGTAAGTGATTTTGAGAGTGATAATGAAGAGATTATGTTCATGGCTACAGAAGATAATGCCACCACCAACAAATATAATTTGGAGGAAGACAAAGACATAGAAGAAGAATGTGAAGTGAACCTTAAATAATAAATTATTTGTGCATTGGGAGAAATAAAGGCATTTAAGAATAATAATCAAAAACTAAAGTGTAACTCCAAAAATATGAATAAAATCAAGAATTCAAAGCTAAGACATCAAAAATCCTCGAGGAATCAGAGAAGGTAATTGTTGATCTAATAAATCAAATCAAAAAGGTGAAACGAGTTGAGGAAGTGTTAATAAGTTGGCTAAGAATGAAAGCAAAAGAGTATAAGAAGCATGAGTCTGAGATTGTTGCCTTAAAATAGGACTTAGAGAAGGCAAACACAAGTAATCTAAAATTTAGAAAGAGCACTAAGGTTTTTGATAAGATCCTAGACCATCAAAGATCATTTTTTGATAATTCAAGTCTTGGCTATAGAGATGAACAAGAATTTACTAAAAATAATTCAAAATCTACAGAGATCCTAAAGAAGACAAATGCAAAGAATACCAAAAGCTATGCATAAATTATCAAAGAACCTACAAAGAATGAAAGTGGGAAGGAAGAAAACACCTTAAGAATCATGTATAAATAAGGGAAAGAAGAGCACCTTCAAGAGATCATATGTTCCCAGATATATGAATGTGACTAGGTTTTGAATTTCTTTTCATGGTTATTGATTTTATTGTAATCACTTTGGTCATAAAAAGGTATATTGTAGAAAGAGAGCAAAAGATAATGAAGCAAGGAATATGAACAATGGTGTTCATAGAGTTTCAAATAGAAATTATAATTTATTTTCTCCCCTATCAGACTATAATGAGGATGTTATTGTGTGCTATAATTTCAATAATTATGGATACATGTCATGTTTTTGTACAAGTGTGTTTAAATTTTCCAAAAAAGATCGAAAGATAAAATATTCCAATTTAAAGGAATAGAAAAGGGAACCTACAAAGATCTAGAAAAAGAAGTTAGAGGAAGTCAAGAAAGATAAGGAAAAATTCATGCTTGTGCAAATGACATTTCATGCATGAGATTACGGGAAATGGTGGTACATTGATAGTGGATATTCAAGACTTATTACTGGAGATAAAATCACATTTATCTCACTGAAAAAAGTGAATGAAGGTATGGTGAAATTTTGTGATAATACTATAGCAAAGATAACCAAAAAAAGTATGTTGAGTCTTGATAATGGTAAAGCAAAAAATAGAAAATGTTTTATATGCTGAAGGATTAAATCATAATCTCTTAAGTGTAAGACAAATGTGTGATTAAGGACACACACTTAAGTTTTATGTTGAAGGATGTGAAATAAGGAAGGTAGATATAGGAGAATTAGCTGTAGGTGCTCATAGAACCACAAACAACCTATACATGCTTGGAGAAGTGGAAGGAGATAAATGTTGTATGAGTCAAGTTGAAGAGAGTTGGCTATGTCATAAAAGTTTAGGGCACATAAATTTTGATAATCTTCTTAAAATTGACAAGTAGGCTATGTGAGATATGCCCAGGTTAATGAAACCTTCAAGCACTCTATTCAAGAAATATTGGCATGGGAAGTAGACTAGAGCAAGGTTCAGAATTAAGGAACATTCAACCAATAAACCACTAGATCTGATTCATATGGATCTTTTTGGACATACCAAAACTGAAAGTATGAAAAGTGAGAGCTACTTTATGTTGTTCATTGATTATTACACTAGAATGATGTGGGTAACCTTTCTAAAAGAAAAATTAGAAGTATTCGATAAGTTTAAATCTTTCAAGGTTTTAGTAGAAAATGAAACTAGGTTGAAAATAGAATGCCTAAGTTTAGATCAAGGAGGTGAGTTCATTTTAAATGAATTCATTGATTTTTGTGAAGATCATGGAATTAAAAGATAATACTTAGTGGAAAGAACTCCACAACAAAATGGAGTGGTGGAAAGGAAGAATCAAACTATTCAAGAGATGGATAAAACTATATTGAATGAATATAAGCTATCAAATATATTCTAGAGAGAAGTAGTTAATACAACAATGTATATCTTGAATAGAGGTAGATTAGAGTTAATCATGACAAAAATCCTTATGAATTATGGAAAGGAAGACCAACTTCAGTCAAAATTTTCAAAGTGTTTGGAAGTAGATGTTTTATCAACAAGAATGAAGAAAACTTGGGTAAATTTGACTCAAGAGATGATGAAGTAATTTTTATTGGTTACTCCAACAAAAACAAAGCCTATAGATGTTATAACAAAAGGATACAAACTATCGTAGAAATTGATAATGTTAGAATGGATGAGATCATGGACCAAAAAGTAAAAGAACCTTCAGAAGAGCCTTTAGAAATACTTGATCTTGTAGAAGAAGAAGAGGAGGAAGAAAATGTAGAAAAGTTGAGTGAATCTAAAAGGAATGACACCAAATCACCATCTCACTTAGTTATTAAGAATCATGCTAAAAGTTAGATCATTGGAAACATTGATGCTGGGGTGCAAACCAGAAGAAGACTTATAAGTATATTTGAGAAATTAAATTTCTCTTTACCATCCAAGGTAGAGCCTAAGAATTTTTTTGAAGCTAGTCATGATAAACATTGGGTAAAATCAATGAAAGAAGAGTTAGATCAAATTGAGAAGAATGAGACTCAGGAAATTATGCCCAGGCCAAAGGATCAAAATGTGATTTGCTCTAAGTGGGTATTCCAAAACAAATTAAATGAAGATGGCCAAGTCACTCGAAATAAGGCAAGGTTGGTATGTAAATGGTATGCTCAAGTAGGTGTTGATTTTGAAGAGGCTTTTATTCCTATTGCTAGATTAGAAGCAATTAGATTTTTTATTGCTTTTTTGGTGTTCAATAATTTCAAAATCTATCAAATGGATGTCAAATCAGCATTTTTAAATGGCAAACCAGAAGAGGAAGTATACATAGAACAACCAAAAGGGTTCCTCTTATTAGAAAATAAGGATTATGTGTGTAAGCTAAATAAGGATTTATATGAATTAAAAAAAGCTTCCAGAGTATGGTATGTTAGGCTTGATAAATACCTACAAGACTAAAGATTTAAGAGAAGATATGTTGATAGTAATATTTACATCAAAACTGAAGGTGAGCACCAGTTAATTGTTGTGGTGTATGTGGATGATATAATATTTAGAGGAGACAATGAAGAAATGTCTAAGAGATTTACCAAAGATATGTAGGAGTTTGAGATGTCCATGTTGGGTGAGTTCTCATTTTTCCTTGGTTTACAAATCTCTCAATATAATAAAGGAATATTCATATCCCAAAATAAGTATATGAAGGAGATGTTGAATAAATTCAATATGGAGTGTGCACCTATTAGCACACCTATGGATATAGGGACTAAGTTGAAAAAATATGATGAATCTCTAAATGCTGACCAAACTCTTTATAGATCAATGATTAGGAGATTACTATATATGATAACATCTAGGCTAGATATCATGCAAGCAATGGGTATGATTGCACAATTTCAAGAAGTAACAAAAAAAACACATGTGTAAGCATTGAAACATATATTCAGATATTTAAAGGGAACTTTGGATTATGGGATATGGTACCTAAGAGGTAAGGAATTCACCTTGGTGGCTTACATGGATTTAGATTGGGTAAGTTGCATAGACGATGTAAAAAGTACAAGTGGAGGAGCATTCTTTCTTGGAGATAACCTACTATCATGGTTGAGTAAGAATAAAAATTTTGTATCTTTATCCACATTAGAAGCATAATACATAGTGGAAATGCTATGTTATACACAAATTATATGGATGAAGCAAACCTTGAAATATATTAAAGTAGAGTATGATCATCCAATATCCATATTCTATGATAATACTAGTGTGATAAGTATTTTGAAGAATCTAGTTATGCATTCCAAAACTAAGCATATCCCTATAAAGTATCATTTATTGAGAGAGTAGGTGGTATAACATTAGGTAAAATTGGAATATGTTTCCACATCTGATAGATAGGAGATATCTTCACTAAGCCACTTCCAAAGGAAACATTTAAGTACATACGATAGAAGTTGGGAGTAATAGCCTTTAATTCTTCTCATTAAAAAATCAAGAGAAGCATTGGTTAAGGGGGATCTAAACATTAGATTATTCAGTGCACTGGATGACCCTTTTCCATTGATATTAAAGGGGGAGAATGGAAGTATGGGAAAGTTACATCAGGGGGGAGTTGAAAAAAAGAAGATCTTTTTGGAAGGTTTCCATTAATGACAAAGGGGGAAATTATTGGAAATATTTTCATTGATGTCAAAGGCATAGTCATTAATGTCAAAAGAGTCTTTGATCGATGGAATTATGTGATGGAGGTTGATATAATCATTGATATAAGTGTAAACAAAAATGCCAAAAAGTAAAGAATGTCGATGGAAATAACCAGCAATATAAAAAGACAAAAATGGAAGTTTGAGTACATGAAAAGGAATGGTTAGGCATAAGGAAAATCATGATATACGTGAAATATAAACAACTATTCTTTAGAGAAAGATATCAGCATTAATTATGAGAAAACTATCATGTTTTATGTGTAAAGAAGAAAAATTAAATGATAGATTTAAAATTGCCATGTTTTAGCGTACATAAAGGTGATTCTATGGATAATTAAATTTGCCTAAGGGGTTAATTTTCCATGATTTTAAGTATTGAATTGGCCTTGGCCAACCCATATTAAAAGGTTGTCTTATAAAAGGTTACACCCTTTCAAATGGGCATTATCTTTTGATGAGATGTAACCATTGATGAAAGGGCATTTATTGCCTATATAAGAAGGAAGAGTAGATTTTAATCAATAATCAATTAGAGTCTAAGGAATCAATTGAGAATTAAAAAAATCAGACTTGTGTTTGGAAAGGAGGACCATATCTTAAAGAGAAAAAAGAATATTTGCATCATTTGTTGAGTTAGTAATAGATCTATAGTGGTAAGAAGAATTTTCATAAGGGGTTGGTGCTCTTTTGAGTCGATGCTCATGAATCTAAGCTAAGTTGGTGCTTGGCAGAAGGGGTTGGTGCTCTTATGGGTTGGTTCCTACAAATTGTAATCAGAGATTGGTGTCTCCTATAAGTTGGTGCCTATGAATATTTAAAAGTTATATATTGAGAAAGAATTTCTCTATGGTTTTCTCCCAAAAGCGTTTCCACGTAAATATATGTCTATTTGCATTGTGTTCTTTGATTGATTTGTATATATTAATTGAGGATTTAGATTTAAGATTAAGTGTTGAATTTAAAAGAATATATTATATTGATTCACTCCCCTCTCTTTGTATAAGCATGTGCTTAACAAGGGGTGCACCATGAAAGGGGTGGGCAAACCTTTAGTTTTTCAAAATATTATTGTCTCATTTTACCATATTATTACCAATCCAACTAGTTCCTAAAACCTTTCCCTAAGTTATTTCTCCTCCCTTGCATAGTCTTTTAGTATTTTTCATCTTTTTATCTTTCATTTCCTTGCTTGGAACCTTTTGGACCTGTTCAACATACTAGGTTGACTTGGTTTACTTAGTACTATTTTTAGACCTTTTCTCTCTTTTGGTTTGTTATCCTCCTAATTGACCTAGTATAGACCTAGTGAGTTATCCCAAAAACGTGCTAGGTTTACTAGGTCAACCTAGCATAGTCGATGTTCTTGAATGATTTTAGGGTAAGTTCCACCTATATATACAAGGTCATTTTGATCACTATTATATATATGCAATCAAGAGTTATTATTCACTCGTGCTTCTTCACATTATGTTCTTCCACCATTCTAATTGAGGAGACTTAGCTTAGGTTTCTTATTTTAGAGAATCTAGTCTTGTGGATAGGTCTTAGATGCTTTGGCCTAAAAAAGTGGTCCTAACTAACCACAAAAACCTCTTGCAAAGCCCCTTTGGCTAAGGGAGATATTGAGTCTTGACAGGTTCACATTTAGGTAAGTATATTCTAACTTTGATCTCCTCTCTTTTAGTATAAAGAAGTAACATAAGTGTTAGCTCAAATAATATTACTCTTCATATTCCATGAATTAGGGTGTTATTCATACTTACTTTATTTGAGGTTCCCTATACATGTTTTGATTGCTTTGTTTTACTAACCCCCATTTTGTGCCACAATCTTTGGTGTGTACTAGATTAGATTTACTTTTCTTATTATTAGATTAGTGAAATATTAAATCATAGGAATCTTTTAGGGTTGTTATGTGATTTTGTTATGCTATAAGATTTGGAACCCTATCTCTCATGGTGTGTTGTGGTAAGCGATCTGCTAATCAGGTTTAGTAGATCCTCACATTGGTCATGTTCCTGCTTAACAATTGTATGCCCCCAATTGGAAGTGTAGGTGTGCTCTATCCTATTCGATTCAAGATTGATTTATAGATATGATGCATTCATGATTTCATATAGATGTTACCATAAATGAAGATCCAATTTTGTGAAATAAAAAACACCATGCAACTCATCAAGTAAATCATCAATTACTAGAATAAGAAACTTATATTTGATGGTGTACGTATTGAGTTCCATATAATCTTTGAACATCCTCTATGTGTCATCCTTTTTATGCACCATATACATTGGTGATTAACATGCACTATGATTGTGCTTAATAATCCTTGTCTCCAACATCTCATGGACCATATTTTTGATTTCACTCCTTTATGAATATAGATATCTATATGGTCTAATATTTGATGGTTGATTCCATATAAACAATTGAATGGCATGATCATCTTCTCTTTTTGGTGGTATTCCTTTTGGCATGGCCCCAAAAATAGATGCATGGTAATCAAGAATCATTTGTAGATCAATATTATTGTACCAAACACCCCCCTTTTCCCATATAAATATGGGGAACCACTTTTTTAAGACTATGGTCTTGAATTTGAGCCACTTTTCTATATTTTTATGCAAAATTTGGGAGAATATTGATTATTGGTCATTTTTATACTTTGGCAAAGTAGCATTGATATTGAGTTTTTATTCAAGAGTGTTTTTGGACTTATATTTTTGGGTTTTTATCTTTGAATGATTTTTTTTACATGAACTAGTCTTCAAATTTATTATATTAGACATATTGTCTAGTAGAGTTTACTCTTCATAGCATTTTTCTTGTAATAATTTAACCAAAAAAATTTGCCTGAATCAGAGTTATTCTTGTGGACAATCTTGTTGATACACTTTTCTTGACATAATTACCCTTTGGCCTTTTTAAGATTGCCCTTACACCTTTATGGAATAGATCCTTTAGGACTTTTATCATGTATAAATTGCCTATGAATTATAACCTTTAAATTATTAATAGAAAAAATCTACCCTTCAACATTTTGAAATTTCCCTTTGAGACTTTTGAAATGCCCTTTTTTCCCTTGCCAACCTACCCTTTAGGCTTTGTGTAACATGTCCTTCATTTTTGTTGCATCCATTTGGCTTGATAGAATTCCTTTAGGACTTTTACAATTATGCTTTGGCTCCTTTGCACTTTTACTTCTAGACTTTTTTCCTACACATTTCCTTCAAGACTTTTATCCTGTACCTTTGCCTTTTTAAACCTTTCCTTCAGACATTTCATTTGAGACACTTTCCCCAAGCGAATTAAATTCCTTTGGACATTTTATCTAAGAAAATTAGGTCTTTGGGAGAATTTTTATAGACATTTTATTTGAAACAATTCACCTGATGGAATTCCTTTGAAACTTTTGGAAAGACCCTTTGCCTCCAACTAACCCTTCAAAAGTTTTGTCAAGGACACATATCCTTTCAAAAAATTTGAACATACCCTTCGACCTTTTGAAAGTGCCCTTCAGAAATTTTATGATTACCCTTAGAGAATTTGTAAGGGCCCTTTCACATCAAAATGTACCCTATGAAGTAGATATATTAGTCATTTTCACCATGAATTAGACCCTTTAACCTTTTTGAACAAGCCCTTTGGGGCTTTTGTCTCGATCATTTTTTGCCCTACGAGCCTATTCTTCGGGACTTTTACCCTAGGCCAATTCCTTTAGAATTTATCTTTTGAACATTTTTTTTGATGCAAAAGTCATAAAATAATTCCCCTAAGGGCACATGCCCTTTAGACTTCTTTAATTGACCCTTTAGATATTTTGAAAATGACCATTTAGGATTTTGATGTAGCCACTTACCCTTCATGACTTTTGTCTTAGGCCCTTTTTCCCTTCATCCAATTCCTTCAAGACTTTTATCCTAGGCCTTTTATCCTTTAGACATTTTGTCTAAAACATATTTCCCTATGGCCCTTTTGAGACCATCCTTTCAATCATTCCTTTACATATTTTATCTGTGAGAATTATTGTGGATATTTTGTCTAAAACAATCCCCCCAATGTAATTCCTATAGACTTTGTGTCTTGGAAATTTTGTTCGATGAAAAAGACCCTTTAGGAGAATTATTGCAGACATTTTGTTTGAAATAATTCCCTTTTAAAAGTCCCAATATAATTCCCCTATATAAGTCCTGAAACAATTCTCCTACACAAAAGCTCATGACAATTCTCCCATAACAATTGCCTTGAAACAAATACTAGAATGCCAAGTGGCACCTTTGCTTAGAGAGAATTTCAATATGTTTTGATATTATATCAATATTTTATCCTTGGCCTAAATTTTATTTTATTAATACTAAAACCTTAGGCTAAAATATTCATGCAGGATCCTTTATACATATTTTCCAAAAAGTATTATGCTAAGTCATTTTTTGCTTATATTTGCAAGAGTAAGGAATCCCAAAGAAATGACACATGTCAAGTTGATGAGATTAAATTTTATAGTCACATAGATATCATGTGATGGTAATTAGGACATCATTTCATGGTCTTACAAATGTCAAATTTAACATCAACAATGTGTCAAACCTATGTGAAAAAATTTGATAGTCACATAGAAATCATTTGATAGTCATGAGGATGTCATTTAATGGTTACATGAATGTTAAGTTTAACCTTGATAATGACTAATTTATGGAATTAAATATGACATTCATTCAGACATCATTTGATGGTCATGAGGATGTTATTTGAAAGTCATTCAAATATCAAATTTAACATCATAAATTACCTATTTAGATTCAAATAAGGATCCTACAGTGCACATCTACATGGGCCCATTTGATCAAATGACATGAGAGTGAGTTGAAATGTAAAAGCTTCATGATAATGACAAGTGTCACCATCATGGGAGCCCAGTGCATAGATCCAATGACCTATGAGAAGTAAGGAACCTAGTACATAGATCCAATGAACCATGCTAAACTAGTATGTAAGGATCAATGGTGTGAGATCAAAATGGAATTTTTAAAGGTCCCAAAACCAATGAAGAGATAACAAGTGGCATAAAAGTGTTTAAAACACATAGAGGCCCTATGGAGCTTCCAAGTGGCACACTCACATTCTATCATGTAAAGAATCGATGGTGCAAGTCCCAGGTGGACTTTTTGAAGATTCTATACTAAATAAGGTGTTGACTTGTGTCACATTTTGAAAGCTAGTAGGGCATTATGGATAGAATACTTAGAACTTTGAATACTTGAGCTTCATATATGAATAGACATTGGGTCTCAAAGTTGAGCTAAAGTATGAACATGCATGTTTTAATCTGAATGGATAATATAATATTAAAGATCTAAATTCTATAAAAATCATAAGGGATCATGAAATGCATAATTTATATTAGTCAAGACTAACAAAGTGTCATTGATTCTAAAAATATTTGTAAATAAATTTCTATCATTCATGCAGGTTTCTGAGTTTCATTTGAAGGTAGATAATCTGAAAGATCAACAGGTTATTCTCATAGCCTATAAAAGGAAGCATGTGCAATTTTAGTAAATGGTGCATATTCTGAAGTTTACATATATTTTAACCTATAATTGTAAAAAATTACCACTATATTTATACACATGCACATGTTGCATAGCTTTGAAAAAGGCTAATTTAAATTTATAAACTATAAGTAGACACTTATATAGTTCTATACCATAGTTAGAAATTATGTTCTACCTATCACATAAAATGACTTTGCATGAATGTGGAGGATGAGTGACCTCCCCAAGTATAAGTATATATATATATATATATATATATATATATATATATATATATATATATATATATATATAATTCTAATCAAACTTGGATTTTTGTTAGAGAATTTTGAATATAGGAGAAACTTTAATTTTGATCATCAATGAATGTGTTTGTGTATTTTCTTTCCAATTTTTATATACTTAGATGTTACTTTGTTTCAATATATGTTTAGATAATATTTAGTGTGCAAAAGCTATGAATAGATTCTTGATTATTATGATTGATATAATAATTTATATATGTACAAATAGCTATTCAATGATTGGTAAATATATTGGTTAAGATAGTCAAGTTCAAATTGATTCATTATTCTGTTTGTGCATGAGTGCTTTCTTGGATGTAATTTTCTGTGTGTGTGCAATAACTACCTCAGATACTTCATTATCCTGAACCATAATCTCATAATTAAAGGTGTGTAATAGTTTCCCTATAGGGAATAACCTTTATCTAAGGCTTGTGAATTTCCTACATCTTTATCTCCTTTGAATTCTTAGTCATGTCTGACTATGTGTGTGTGATTGCTACTAAAAATAAGCATAGGTTCTAAGAGCACTTATCCTTTTTGAAACTAACTAGGGAAGTAGTTCTTAAAAACTATAGAAGATTTCTTTACTACCTTACCCTTACCTCCTTTTTTGAGTTTGTTTTGAGATCTACCAACTCTAGATTAGAAGTTAACTACCTGTCCAACTCACATAAATATTCACTACCCTTATTAGGAACCACACATCCATCCAAAAAACTTATCAATATTGGTTAGACTTATTACCTAGTTAATACTAGATTCTTAAATCTGATTAACATTAATTATCAACCCAGGGTATGTAGGGTTTTCAAGGATGTCAACACTATATATGTATTATTAATTCATAGGCTAAATTAATTATTGGTTGTAGTACAATGAACTTATACTATTTTTACCATATAGATATACATGGAAATTATTAAAGTACAATGCAGAAGTTCTTCACACTTATGAGTCACACATGCATCACACTTTATATAATCAACTACTAATGAAATTAATTCACACAATACATTTTAATCTTAAAAAGGTCAGGATTTTCACTATAACTCTTTTTGAGGGGGTTTTCCTCATTCTGAACTAAGTTCCAATCCTTTTTTGAGAGACTTACAAAAGCTTCTTAAATAATCAATCTTTTCATTACTTAGATCTATAGTAATTAAATATTGCTATAGTAGATTACAATATTCATAAATCAGAATGCAATTACTATCTACAATTCCATCATTATTATTCAACCCCTAATCTAATCTAGGTTCTACCATTAAATACATAAGGTAGTTTATTATCTCCAACCAAGAACACTAAACTAGGAATTGTACAAATACTTTTTAACTAACCTAGTCAATCTTCAGGTGGTTAGTAACTAAAAGTTACTTATTTTGGGTCTGACTAAGTTAAGGACAATATATACTAGTTTGTAGTTTTAATTTTTTTCTTCTTTTCATTATCTTTGTCTTACTCATATTTTGACAACACATCCAAGATTATTTACATGTGAGGGGTTTGTACAATAGTTATGGATGATCCTCTTCAATCATCCACTTGGTTTCTAAGATATCTAGATGTGTCCTTAAGAGCTAATTACATCTTATCACAATAGTATTTCTATTCTACATAGTGTTTTCAAGGTCTTGTAGGTGAAAGCTTGCAGTTACTATGGGCAACCTATAGGTGAAATCCTACAGTTTCTATGGGAAACCTATAGGTGGAAGCCAACAACTTGCTATGGGAAACTGATATGTGGAAGATAAAAATTGCTATGGGTAACCTATAGGTGGAAGCCAACAGTTTCTATAGGCAACTTGTAGGTGGAAGCCAATAGCTTGTCATTGCTATGGACTAAAAACCCCTTTTATTATGGGATTCTCTATAATTGTTACCCAAACAAGATTCTTGAAGTCTTATTTTACCCTTCAAATGTTTGTTAAATAAGGTTATAAAAGTATAATATAATTAAAAAAAAGGATAATTAATTCATTACATAACATGTATATATCAATGCACACATAAAAATATAAATTCATTCATTCATTTGCATAAGTTATGTATGGTTATAGGAATTTACATAAGAAAAAGATATATAACTAGGTATGGATGAGGTTATAAAATAGAAAAATTAGTGGTCTCATCACACCCCCTACTTAACCTCTTACTTCTCCTTGAGCAAGCCTTTATTGCATTTTGAAACCATAGAATTTCTTGAAATCTAGGGTCTTATTGCAACCATCCCTTTGAAGATATAAAAACCTTTAGCATCATATATGTTCTTCCACCTTTTATTCTCTACTTCTCTATCAATTGGAACATTCCCCTCCCATTTAAAAATTGGGAATCATATTATGGGTGGATGAAACATCAACTCCAACCAACTTATCTTTCTTTTCCTGACAAGTTCAATGTACATATATACTCTATGTATTGTCTCTCTAAGTTTATAAGGGGAATAAGGATCTTTTATTTTTAGGGTATCTAAAATCTCTACCCATCTATGAAAATAAGATATACAAATCTATTTTCTATCTTCCTCCATGATGTTCAAGTAGTGGTTATCGACCTATACTTATTTCTTTGTGAGCCATGCTTATGGATTATCTATATTCATAAAGGCAATCCATTCATCTATTATAGTTTATGAATATGTAAACTCATCCCTAATCATTAGGGTAGCCTCTTTTTCTTTTTCTTGATAGTCCACCTATTTTTTTCTTCTTGTTTCATTGAGGACATATGAGTTAAAGGAATTCAATTAGATATCCCTTAGGTAAATATTGAGATTTTACTTTGTATCATGTGGCACATCTTTATGAATATTAAACTCACTCAATTGTGCTTGAAAATCAAGATCATCATGCCTATAAACCTCAAATAAAGACTTTGGATCATATAACATGTAGGACTAATCATTGTATATCCTATCATATTTAAATATGACCCACCTTTCCTCTAAGTATACAACATACACCCTATAAGGTGATCTACATTCCATTAACATCTTAGTGGTTTCATGCATTTTAGTAATCTTCTCTTTCAAATAAGTGATCTTATTCTTAGACTTTTCTAGGCTTTCTTTTAAATCATTCTATTGCTCCCTTGCTTCAACATATACCTTAAACCTTTATATCAATTGCTTATGATAAGTTTCATCATTACTAAATTTTTTCTTAAAAAAATTCAAAAGGTCATCAGTTTATATTTTCCTAGTAGCTAAAAGGTCTACATAAATTACCTCTACTATAGATACTTTCATAGTGGTCTTTGTAGAAGAAAACCTATTGTAGAAAGGTACCAGATCTAGAGCATTACCTACTATAGGTTCCTCTGAGAGTACACTAGTGCCATCTATAGGTAAGGTGGATGAAGCTATTGTTGGTACTTTAAAGGGAGTTTTGGTAGGCTCCTCTAATACCCTTTCCTTACTTGACTCTTTTTCGAATGATGGCTCTATAAATTTTACTTTCCCCAAAAATGTTTCTAGGCCTCTCTTGCCTTTTAACTCTAATATTTTGTTCCTCAACATATATATCTCTTTCATGGCTTGTTTCAAAGTTTTGAACTTCTAGTTATGAGGAACTATGTCTTGTTTTATTGTTTCTTCCATGGTCCTTTCTTCAATAAATTCTTCTTCTCTTACAGGTTGATCTGATATTCTTATTATTCTTTTGTATATATACTATTTGTTTGAGTAGATACATGTCTTCCTCTATAAATCTAGGTTTCTCAGGTGATTGCATTTCCTCTTCCCTTGTAGACTCATCTTCAGTAGACCATTCTACTATTTCAAACCCATTAGAGGTCTTACAAATTCTGGGCTCCTTCTTCCTTCCTTCATCTTCATTGATGTTTATAGGTGAGGATCATAGGGTTATCTTTTATATTTTAATTGTATGAGACATCCTAGGAGGAGGTCTCCTTTTGTTTGATGTAGAGGGATTCTTCATTTTAGTCTTATTTTTATTTTTAAGAGGGGTGACTATTGGAACCTATTCTTCCAATGTAGCTATTGATGGAATAACTTCTTTTGAAGGATCTATAGTGGAAGAGTCAATCTTTAGTGAGGAGATAGTTGGAACAGTGGGAGAAGGAATATTCTACCCAATTTTTGTGGGTGGATTTTCCTCCTTTATTTCTTCAAGGGGTAAGACTAGTTTTATTTGTCTTCTCTTGCTCATAGAACTTTAGCTGAACCTTTAGTGGCTACAAGCTGACTACTTGTACTAGTGCCTATAGTAATCTATTTTGTAGTCTATTGGGCCTACTCTTTAAGAGATCCCCCCTCATTTTTTCCCTCTTATTTATGAGGTTCACTAGTCCCTAAGGTTAGAAATTGTTCCCAGCTGAGGTTAGGTCTAACAATACTTAGTCCATGTTTAACTATCAACTAGATCAAATAATGATGAGATAGAGCTTTCTCAACCCCCTTTTAGTATTATTTAGACATATTTTTTAGGATATTCCATAAGTGGTTTGGGATATTAATGGTTTTGTCATGTCTTAAGTGGTTCAAAAATTTGAATCAGAGAGTACCTTCCTTCATAGGTTAGATATTTGATAATGTACGAGGCTATTTCTCTCTAGGTTGGAGGTAGGATCGGTCTCTCTACAATTCTTTTTTTAATCACTGACCTTTCATTTCCTTAGTAGAACTATTGTCTAACTATTTGACCATTAGGTTCATCTTTCTAATTTTCCCCTATATTTGGCAGCCCAGTAACCTAACTTATCAGTTCCTCAGTGACTAGGAATGTAATGTCATATGCGATCACCTATTCTCTTGTAAAGGGCCCTATTAATTTCTTAGTGAGAGGTTTTGAAAAATTTTGTATTTTCTCAAAATAAGTGGTCCATCTAACTTTGCTAAAGATGGCCCAACTATCTCGATCTCCTTATAGTTGTCTATGATCTAAGGGTTCCCTTCTCACTATTGACCCTCCCATTGTATCTAGGCTAGCTTCTTGATGACTCTTTCAACCTATAACTATCGACACACTCAATTTTACTTCTACAGTTCTACTTGTAACAAAATAGGTTTTTTTAATAATGGTGGTTATTGTTGCAAGTTGTAGTAATGTCATGATTTGGGATTTGTTTGAATGGGTTTTAATCATAAGTGGAAAAAAATAAAAGTGATTATTTTCCCTAATTATCATGTGATTGATTTCTTGCATGATTATTTTCCCTAATTATCATGTGATTGATTTCCTGCATCATTCTTCCCCCACCCCCTGATCCCCGTGCCCCCGCGCCCCCCCCCCCCCCCCCAATGTGAGAGGTTGCTTGTCCCAAAGTGATGTGGTACATGTAAGATGGAAAGAGATAAGATGGGGTCATGATGAAGGTGTGAGAATTTAGTGGGCTTAGCTCATGACAACACTCAATGAATGATGTTTTAATGATTAAATATTATTTTTAATATAATACATGCTATATAAAAAATAAAGTGCTTTTCTATGACTAAATGATACACCATACCTTTTTAAATATTTTGTTCCTAGGGTTATGACATAGGAAATTTGTATGTGAATGTTTTTCAGAATGGAATCTTATATTATTATTTCCTTATGCAATTATTACATTGGTGGTTATAATTTTACTGCATTGTTACCCTTAGGTAATTATGTGATCACAGGATTTCATCCTTCAATGATGCTCTCAGCACCCTGTATACAATCATGATGACCTAAAAAGGGATAGAGTAGTGGTATGAGAGAATATTTCCATCTTTACATAATGTGGTTGTTACAAATCTTTGTTTTCAAACCAAGTTAGATCCATTATGAATATGGAGGAGGGTGATGGCATTTGTTGTAGTTGATTTCCTCTGCATGAGCTTGATAATGGATTATTTCTCTTCTATTTTACACCTAGTAAAATGATGATGTTTACTAATATAATATTTATTAGATAAATTTTGATTTGATAATCAGTTATTTTATCAAACTTGGGACCTATGCTCCAAAATTAATATCTTATATCTCCCTTGTTTTACATAGTGAAACTATTTTCCATGAAGTGACCAGAAGCTGAGAATGGTTCTTTAGTGTCCCTGTAGCCATAAATTCTTGTCTACAACACTCCAAATAGAGATTGAAAGTGTATGATTTTATTGTATCCCTTTCCTTATTATTCATGGGTATGGTCATTCCTCATCAATGCTTTAATTTTGTTCTCTAATCTTCATTTACTCCTCTTCTAGCTTGTCTGGTGTCTTCCATGAATTTCTCAATAGCCCATGGCCAAAGACATAGATTATAGTTAATGAGAAATTAACCTATAACTATTAGATATGTGTATATAAGGGTCATGATTTACCTAAAACAACTATAGGTGAATCCCATAACCATTTTAAAGTTATGCCTATTAGTGATGAAGATGCATGCATCAACTATAAAATAACCTGTAGCCATTGGAGGAATTCCTTCATTGACAAAGGTGCCTATATCAATGGTGAGGGTGTTTGTATTAATTATAAAAAATTGATGTTTCTTAGAGTAGCTATGAATGTGCCCTTAATAGCTCTATGGGTACCATATAGCCCCCTTTTTTAGAGTTATTTCTTGCTTCTAGCAACTACAAGTTGAACCTATAGCTACTGAAGATTTAGGCTAGAAGTAACTAGAAGAAAAGATGTGTTATAGGAAGATGAGAAATTTTGCTCAAAATGATTTCATGTTGTTCATTTTTTGTTTTTACCCCTAAATAACAAACAATCTAGTTTTTTATTTAGGCCCTTTTTACACTTTTAGGTAGCCGATAAGCTGGTTTTCTCCCTAGAAACTACCAAAAATGCCCAAAAGCATTTTCATTATTGGATTATGTTTTATTCTAACTATTGCTTGCAGTAGAATGTTTATTCTAGGTCCTTGCCATTTTATCTATGAACTTGACTAGTCAAGGACTATGTAAAGATCTCAGTCTTCATGCTAGAGGAGGGATAGAATATTCTCCTCTCCATTTGCTTTTTGGCTAGTTCTCCCTATGGATAGTGAGACATCATACTAATTTAGCACATCATTGAATCTATTTTGTAATTGTTTTCATACTTTCTTGGTAAATTCCTCCTACGTGTCTTTTTGTATAATTTTAGCTTATGGTTATTGACCAGTAAATAAAATCTCATTGGATCAATGGTCTAGAGTTACACTTCTCCATTGTCATGAACATGCTCAATCTCAAATAAACCAAGCCATATGGTCTAGATTTTACCCATGTGATCTTTGTATTTTGAATCAAAAAGAAAGGCCTAATTCTCCTACATTGAATTGCCTAGTCTTAATATACCTATCATGTCATCCAATCCATAGCTACTATATAAGTTATGTGTTATATATTTCCTATTGTATATATTCATCTGAGACATTAAGTTACATAAGCCTTTCTTTTTTATGTTTTAGATATATCCATCCCAAGTTCTAGTGTTATCAGTAAGGTCTTGTGCTCAAATTTAATTAACAAGATAGGTTTCTTCCTATAGACCAACTCATTTAGGTTAAAGCTTGTAGTGGTCTTTCACATGATTTTATATTCTTAAACAACTTTAGGAAGTCTAGCCTCCCAATCATTATGGGACATACTCACAGTCATCTTCAAAATATTTTTTAACTCCCTATTGGTGACTTTCACCTATCTATTGGACTGTGGATGATATGGATTTTATTTATTATAATTAATCTCATATTGTTGGACTAGGGAAATAATTAAACCAACAATAAATTATGGTCCTTGATTAGTGATTATTTCTTATGGCACACCATATCTTATGAATATTTCTTCATAGAGGAAGGTTGACACCCTTTCATTCTTGATGTGTGAAATACCCTTTACTTCCACCCATTTAGTGACATAATCAATACATATAAGGATTTACTCTTTTTTATTTGATTTTAAATCAAAAGGTCTTATACAATCTAGGCACCATTTTTCAAATGAGTTAATCACCATTTGAGGTTACAAAGGCATCTTATTTGAATGTGTGGGTCTCCCCAAACATTAAAATCTATCATAATGAGCTATATAATTTATTGCATCTTGATGGATTGAGGGCCAATAATACCCTATATTCAATATTTTTACTACTGTACACTTTAATGCAAAGTGCCCTATATAAGGTTTATCATGGCAAGCTTTGAGGATATTTGAAACTTCATCTTCTTCGAGACATATTTTGATGGTGGAGTTAGGCCCAGTATAGAAAAGGAATAAAGATAGCCAAAAATACCTACCACATTTTAAAATTAAATCTCTTTTTTGTTTAGGAAGTGTTGTGGAATTAACCCTGTTATAAGGTAGTTAGCAATATCAACATACCAAAGTATGGTAAGGGTCAGGGGGAATAGGTGCTCATCTAGAAATGAGTCATCTAGTATGATATATTTTTGAGGACATTTTAGTCATGATAAGGAGTTAGCCATGACATTTTTCTTATAAATCTTAGCTACAATAGTTAGATCAAATTCTTATAATAAGAGAAATCATCTTATCACTCTACCTGGGATAACTAGTTTGTTCATAAGGTACCTAATTATTGTATGGTCTATATGAGCAGAGACTTGATAACCTTTATGTAGTGATAGAACTTGTTGATAGAATATAATCCTACCAAGAATTCTTTTTAGTGACGATGTGATTTAATTTTGTTGCTTGTAGGTTCTTGATTATGAAATATATGACATAGTTGAGTGCTTCATATTTTTGGCCTAGCACAACTTCTAAGGTAGTATCTAAAGTGTCTATGTGAATATGGAAGGAAATCTTCCAATAAAAACCATACAGAACTAGGTCAGTGGTCAACAATTCCTTTAATTGTTTGAAATTTGTATCATAAGCATGAGTCCATATGAATTTAACATCTTTAGTTAGGAGAGTAAACAATAGTGCTGATACTTTGCTACAATTATTGATAAATATTCTATAGTAACTAGCATATCATAAAAAATTCTAACATCCTTCTATGTTTGAGGTATAGGTATATTTTTTATCATGCAAAATTTTGCAAGGTCAACATTGATCCCTTCAACAGATACATGGTGGCCTAGGACAATGCCTTATATTATTAACATGTAGCATTTCTTATGGATTAAGAATAAATGGTTCTCATAATAGCATTGAAATACTTTCTTCAGGTTCTTTAGGCACTCATCAAATCTTTCTCCATAGACATTGAAGTCATCGATTTAGATTTCTACACATTCATTAGCTAGATCTAAAAAGATACTCAAGACAACCCTCTAAAATGTTGTAAGAGCATTACATAATCCAAAAGGTAATACAACATAAGCATAAGTACCCCAAGGACAAATGAAGGTGGTTTTATCTTAGTACTCAAGAGCAATTCTAATCTAGTTGTAACCACTAAGTCCATTCAGAAAGGCAAATAAGTTTTTCCCTACTAGTGTATCTAGTACCTGATTAATGAATGGTAGAGGAAAATGATTATTTTTGGTTGTTGTATTTAGTTACCTATAGTCTATGTAAACATTCCACTCTATATTTTATTTAGTATAATTATAAATGGTGAAACCCAGTCACTATCTGATATGGGATATATAAATTAAGTGATCAAGAGTTTTTGAAGTTCCACTTTGACTATTTCTCTAAGAGTTGGATTCATCCTGCATTGTGGTTGTCTAATTAGTTGGCACTCCTCTTTTATATAGATGTGATGTGTTCATGTTTTTGGGCTAATTTATAGGCTAATCATGTTGGTTTGTATGCAACATGCTGAGTAGCCACTTTTCCTCATTTGACTCCAACTTGTTATTAATAAGCAATATTTTTCATGGAGAAATTTTAATTTACTTTGCAAGTGCATTCATTACTTCTAAATTACTGATGGATCTAGTGTGGCTATAGTTATGAGGTAGTAATTGATAGAATATTTCATGTATAGATGTAGCATATTTATCTTCTTTATAGAGTTAGAAAATGGACACTTTACACATTACAAGTTGTTGGGATCTTCAGGATTAGTCTGGTAATTTTTTTAGAGGACATTTGAGAGAATTGTATCTTCTTATTGATTAGCCATGGTGTATTCATGGTCTATGGTGAATACAATAAATAAGGAAGTTTAGTCTACCTCATCTTCTTCAGCCCATAATACATTCTATGGTTCCAAAGATGGTTGTATTGGAGGATAAAAGACCAACTTCTTAATGTGGTTTCTAGTGGATATCAACATGTTACCTAATCTATAGCTAATGAAGGCATTAGCTATGGCAATCCAAGGTCATCCTAAGATGAAAAGGTATCTACCCAAATTATAATTTTGTTGTAGTGCAATGAAATCTATAGGATACTCCCAAAAATCTATAGTAATGACAAGATCTTCAATGACTTTTTCTGGTCTGACTGTAGAACTATCAACCATTTACAACATTGTAGATGTGAGACAAATATTATTTAGCTATAATTTTTTCATGGTTTCAATTATCATTACATTTACTATAGCCCCTATGTCTATGAATGTCTTGGATAATTGCTGGTCATGAATCTAGACTATTACTATTGGGCATCCTAGATCTGAATATTTCTTTGCCATGGTGTTTTCTAGTATAATGTCTACTAGCTAGACAATCACATACACTATATTAGGATCCTTCTTCTTCCTTTCAAGTTTACATAGATATATGTCTATTATAGCTTTGGAATATATGGGCACATCCTTGATGGCTTGGAAGAGAGGAATTTTAACATAAAGATTATTGAATTGTTCTATGAAATAAAATTTAGGATCAATTATATGGCACTAAAGGCTAAGATGTTTTAGAAATGGTGGGGTTGTATCATCAATAGATTTATTTACTGGTTTGGAAAAATTTTGTGGTGGTAAAGGTGGGTTAGCATGATCTTCTAAAGTTTCCTAATCTGACTCAATTATTATGAGTTGGACTAGGGGTGGTATAATTATTCTTGAAAGTAGGTGAACTTCATTGATGTTAACTATATATGCTAGGTACTAAACATATTCAATACTGAAAGTTAGTTATACTAAGTTATTTTCATGATTTTGTATAGGTTAAGTAGGGAGATTATTAGGCTTAGGTGTAGCTTATGTTTTAGGCATAAGAGTAAGAGGTTATTGTTATTTCTATAGAGGAAATCCTCCTTGATAGTTTCCCAAGGGTTGATTGGGTCTCTAGGGTGACTACCACTAGTTTGTGAGGGGGGTCCTTGGGGTGGTTGCCAAGCTTGTATCCAAAGTGGAGTTATATTTTTTGGAGGATATTAGGAGGTGGTGGGGTGGCTTGTATAAGGTGGCTACCAAATTGGATTAGGAGGTGGGATGTTCATCCATGGACTAATCTAATTGGGAGATGAGTTTTCAAATTGTGAATTAAAAAAGGTAGAATTTATAAAAGGTGGATTTTGTTCCATACCTAGGTAAGATAGTCATTGAGCTCATGGATTTCTTTATGAAAAATAGAAAACTTGGTACCTCTTACCTCCTATAGCATGAAACTTTATTATTTATGTTTCTTTAGCTATGATGTTATTCACCTTAACCTGAACCTCGTGACACCTATAATTTGCTTTTTTCTTTTTGCAATCTGAATAATAGATAGTCAAAACTTGATCCAAGACTACTTACCTTTCTCTTTTGTGCAAGATATTTAGTTGAATGGATAAGTGGCTAATGATATCCTATTTTATGTACTATAATAGGTTACTAAATTCAGATTTTGATAGGCCACTTGTGGCTACTGGTGGAATCTTATTTCCTTATAGTTTTTTTATGGAAGACTTGGAATAATTTTTGTTTATCTCTTTGATTTTAGTGAATGTCATTTTGGAGATATCTCCCCCACTCATTAGGTCAAAGGATTCTAGACAATCTTCTCTAACTAACTTTAAGAAGATAAGTTTTAGAAGCTCTTCTCCTAGTGTACTTTGCTTGAATTTCTATACACTGAACATGAATCATTCTATGCAGTCTTCCAAGGATTCATCCCCTTCTTGAGTCATCTTAAAGATGTTATTTATTCTATAATTTCTTCCTTGTCCATAATCCTAATATTTAACCAAAAACATTTTTTCATGTCTTTCCAATTATGAACTAAATTACTACCTAGTCCCATGAACTAGTGAAGTGTTGAGTCTTTGAGAGTGGTAGAAAAAAGTCT
This sequence comes from Torreya grandis, assembly GCA_037957365.1. Classification (NCBI taxonomy): domain Eukaryota; kingdom Viridiplantae; phylum Streptophyta; class Pinopsida; order Cupressales; family Taxaceae; genus Torreya; species Torreya grandis. Next base: position 459,903 of record JARHVA010007231.1, on the reverse strand, counting down.
TAATGTCTGTGCATCCTGCCTATAGTCATAGCTTCTACAGAGGGTATCAAATTCAAATAAAAATGTGTCCAGGTCTTCTAATAATGTACCTCTAAAATTGGTCAAGGTTAAGGGTGAGATATTTTTCATTTGTCTTACATCTATTGCATTTGGAATTAGAAATTCAAAAGTAACTATGTTTGGAGCCATGTTGTCATCTATAAATTATCTTTCTCTATTCATGATGTATTTTCTTGTGATATGAATATCAAAGGTACTCAAGAGCACATCCTCAAATTATATATCAGTACAATGGTCATCATGATAGTAGACATTTATTTGTTGATCCATAGTTTTTCTACCTGAAAATTTTCAAGACTCCCTTAAGATTTCTTTAATTTATTCAAGAAAGCCATGTTGAAATGTTGTTCTGATGTTACTTTATAGAGTGTTTGGTTCATGTAGTTCTTCTCCTTTGTTTCTCTTTACTAACTCAACTAATGCTTCCTATACTTCTATTCAGTTTTTCAAATCTAATAATACTTCTTCTACAAGATACCTCCTTCAGTTTGTAGTTTTCCCTTCTTTGACATGCTTCCATCTTATGGTATATCTTTCAATAAGATTCTTAGTTACTAGAATTATTTATGTTTCTTTCCTAGTAGTAACTTGTGGCTTGTTTGGAAAGAATCTCTATCAATAATCTCATTCTCTTTGCATAAACATTGTGCCACTCCTTCAGCTCCCTGTCCCTTCCTGCACAGGGTTAGTTTTTTTTTGTTTTTGTGTGTTTTAGGGGTCCTTTAAAAATAAGCAAAAATAAAATACAAATAAATAAAGAAATGCATAAATAAAAACAAAAATAATTGAAATTTTCCCTCTATAAAGTAATAAAGTCATCTAATGAAAGCAAGAAATGAAAGTAGGAAAGTTACTCTAAAAAGTAGAAAATTAAAGCAGTAAAATTAATCTAGAAAGTAAGAAATGAAAGTAGTAAAATTTAATATAGAAAGAAATAATTGAAAACCTTTCTGATAATGGTATCAAAATATTGGTCAGACTTATCACCTAATTAATACCAGATTCATAAATTTACTTAAAATTAATTTTCAACCTAGAGTATGTAGGCTTTTCAAGGATGTCAACACTATATATGCATTATTGATTCATATGCTAAATCAATTGTTTGGTGTAGTATAATGAACTTATACTATTTTCACCATATATATATACAAGTAAGTTATTATAGTAGAATTCAAAATTTCTTCACATTTATGAGTCACACATGTATCACACTTTATATAATCAACTAGTAATGACATTAATTCACACAACACACTTTAATCCAAAAAGGGTTAGGATCTTCATTGAAACTCCTTCTAAGGGGGGCTTCCTCATTCAAAAATGAGTTCTAATCCTTATCTAAGAGACTTATAAATGCTTCTTACAGAATAAACCTTTTAATTACTCAGATCTATAGTAATTATTGATTGTTATAGTATATTACAATATTAAAAATTTAGAATGCAGTTATTGTCTACAATTTTATCATTATTCTTTGACCCATATCTAATCTAGGTTATAACATTAAATACATAAGGTAGTTTATTAACTACAACCAAGAACATTAAACTAGGAAAGATACAAATAATTTATAACTAACTTAATCAACCTTTAGGTGGTTAGCAACTAAAATTTACTTGTTTTGGGCTTGACTGTGCTAAGGACAATATATACTAGTTTGATATTTTACTTCTTTTTCTCCTTTCCATTATCTTTGTATTACACATTGTTTGGTATCACATCCAAGATTTTTTGAATGTAAGTGGTCCATTTAACAGTTATGGAGGATCCTCTTCAATCATCCACTTGGTTTCTAAGCCAACTGAATGTGTCCTTAATAGATAATTACATCTTATCACAAAATAGCTCTATTCTACATAATGGCTATAGGATCCTATAGATGAAATTTTGTAGTTGCTATGGGTAACTTATAGGTGAAAGCATTTAGTTGATATGATAAACTTATAAGTGAAAGCTTGTAGTTGTTATGGGAAACCTATAGGTGGAAGCTAGAAGCTTGTTATGGGTAGCCTATAGGAGGAAGCTAGTAGTTGCTATGAGAAACTTGTAGGTGGAAGCTAGTAGTTCCTATAAGTAACCTGTAGGTGGAAGCTAGCAACTTGGCCATTGTTATGGGCTAGAAGCCCCTTTTACTATGGGCTTCTCTACAAGTGTTGTTCCCAAACAAGATTCATGCAATCTTATTTTACCCTTCAAATGTTTATTAAATAAAGTTACATAAGTATAATCTAATCTAATAAAAAATATCATTAATTCAAAACATAACATGTATATATCAATGCACATATAAAACCATAAATTTGCTTATTCATTTACATAAATAATGGATGGTTATAAGGATTTACATAGGAAAAATATATATAACCAAGTATGGTTATAAAATAGAATAATTAGTGGCCTCATCAATCAACAACCTGCATGCCTCACCCACTATTCCATCAACAGGTTGAAATATACCACATACTTACAACTTATGCTATATAGTGGAGTTTACCTCCATTGAGATCCTAAAATGTTATAGTCTACCTTGTTATGGTTGTGGTATACATAAAACCCACACCAATAGTTAACTAGTGCTACAAGGAGGGTATCACCCCTGATAGTAGTAGTTATCCTTTGTGTAGAGTTATACTAGAGTCACCTAGGAGAGTTACCATATCTAATTTCTAGGATAGTTTATTAGTCACACCCTTATCAAATAATGGGATACCTATAACTATGCCAACATCCCCATTTTAGAACAATACCCTCTAGTAGGAAACCCCTTACTTGTAAAGAACCCTTTATCTATTAATCAACCAATGGTTTAATAATAATCCTAGTTAGTTGGATATGCTATCACTATCTTAGGAGATGTGCATGATTCACCACAAAATCTCAATAAATACTTGCCATCCTTTTCTCCTTTAGGAGCAAGGATAATAGAGGAAAATATTAAATTAGTTAAATTTACATTGAGATTAATGAATGTCATAGATAAGGATGTTACATGAAAATTATTCCCTTTTACTTTGATGGATACTAATTATGATTGATATTTAAGTCTAACCAAAAATTCCATCACTTCTTGGGATGAATGTCAAGCAACATTTTTTGTACAATTTAAACATGTCACCAATCTTGGTTTGGTAACCAACACTTCACTAGCATGAAGATGGAACCTAATAATCCCATCTATGGGTTTAATGCAAGATGGCATAAGATGTACAACTAATTGAACCCAAGATATAAACTAGATGTAACATTAGAATTAGAAATGTACAAGAATACTTTGGACCCTATCACTACCATGTTCTTGAGAAGAGAAATTGTGGTTAACACTTTGGCATTATAATTCAAAGAGGCTATCACCATAAATAGTCATCTCAACCCTCAAACACATAGAGTGCCTAATGTCAATAATGATTTTTTAACACTAAATCTAGTTCTAAATGCAAGGCAAAATGTCCTAGAATTTAATCAAAACCAATTATACACACTACATCCATTGATGTAGACAATAACCTCCATTGACATAGACAATATAATCAAACTTTGGATACGTAAAAAATCATGTAATGGGAAATGGTTATTATCAAAGCTAGAAAGTGGTTGCACTTCCCACTATCATTTTACAAGGTATAAATTCCACAAAGGTAGAACTAGATTCTATTTAGAATATGGTTTAAAAATTGAGCAATGATTTCTTGAATATGTAAAGGAAGATAGGCAATCTAAATGGCCCAATTAGAAATCATAATAATATATTTTAGAGATAAAATATATTATTAAATATACCTAAGTATATTAACAAGCTTCTATAGATCAACATAGCAAAGATGGATTTCCCCAATTGGTGCAAAATTCATAATACTTCTAAGTATAGCAATCTCAACTGTGTTGAATTTTATGCAACATTCAAAATATTTCAAAGAGATTTGGTTAGACAAGATCAAATGAATAATCCACCTAAGCATCATCTAGATCCTGACTCTTTGAGCACTACCATGTTCCTTGAAACTCATGAGTTCCCTTTTCTAAGTGAAGATGCCAATGAGCTAGAGGACAATATAGATGAAGTTCACACTTTCTAATAGTTTTAGAGAGTTGCATATCATCTAAGGTTAAGTAGCCACTCATAATATTGAATTCTCAAAATAGCATAAGGATTCCTCATAATCCTAAGGTAGACAATAATCTACCCCCTCCAAATGATACTAATCATTGGTAGAGAAAGGGAGATCCAAACAAAGGAGGATACAACATTTTTGAGGATATGAAGAAGATCAAGGTGAATATAAATCTTCATGAGTTAGTGAAGATTAGTGAATATAAAGAGCTACTCTATAAGTCCATTATTGGAAAGGCACCTATGGAGAAAGTGAAAGCATCCAAAAAAAATCAAAATCATATAATACCAATGTCATCTACAAGATCAATCCAGAAGTTGCACCCTTCTTACTGACTATTTGAGCATTTGATAAGAACATTAATAACTATTTTGTTTATTTTGTATCATTTACAACTATCATGCCTACATCCATATGTCAAAACCTTGGTTTGACACCAAGCCCTTTAAAGAGGATAGTTTTAGAACTCAACAAGATAGTGGTCCTAGTAGTTGGAGAATTGAACAATGTGCACATTCAAGTAGCATTTGAATCATGAGTCTAAATGACCATTGATATTATAGTGGTGGACATAACTAAAGGCTATGGTCTACTATTTAATAGTTATTGGTCCAAAACACTTAACATATACCTCTCTCTATAATTTTATCAAATATGGCTTCCATGGAGAGGAGTTGTAAATCAAATGAAAATTGATAGAGAGTCAAGAATGAAGTATCCCATTATAGAGTATAATGTCAAGGATGAAGAGGCAAAGTATGAATCTCTAAGCATTGGTATTTATACTTTTAATACTCAGAATCAAGTACAAAAACTAGAATCTAAACGTTTTAATTAGATGTGGACTCTACACTTTGATGGTGCTAGATCCAAGTAAGGATTATGTGTAGGAATCAAGATGGTTGATCTATAAGGTAAAAAATTATTGGTAGCATATAGGTTATAATTTTTATATTTTAACAATAAATATGAGTATGAGGCTCTAATTCTAGGATTACAGTTTGCACTCAAGAATAATATCAAGCAAATATTAGTATTTGGTGGCTCAGAGCTGGTGGTCAATCCAATCAAAAATAAGTACCACTGAAAGATATCTTATTTAAAGAGATAAAAGCATAAAGCATGGGACCTAATTGAAATCTTAGAAGATTTCAAAATAGTAACACTTCATAGAGAGTAGAATCAAACTGTTGATTCATTAACTACTATTATTTCTAATTTAGAGATGCTATAAGAATATAAGGTAAAGAAGCTCTCCATTAAATTGGTGCCTTACCCCTCTATTCTAGATAACATAAAATATTTTTAGGTCTTTAATGATGACCAGTAGATTATTTAGTTTTTAAACAATTTAGGGGAATTGAAATCCTAAATCATAGATGATAAGGATATTAATCACCTTAGTCAAGAGGAATCAGATAAAGAGGGTGTTCTTTAGCTCAACAAGAATCAAATTCCAACTAGCTTGGTCTCCTTAGAGAGACCATTTGACATAGATACTTAGACACAAAAACTAAGACAACCTAAAGTCAATGAATCATATTTTACATGAGAAAATCTATGAGATGAGCACAACCCATGTTATGTTAATATTGGTCTTAGCTTCACCCCAAAAGAGAGAAAATGAGTGAAGGATTTAATTAATTGATATATAGACACCATTGTATATACATATGAATATCTAAAAGTTTATGAACCTTAGTTCATCACTCATATGATTCCATTGAAGCTAGATTATAAACCATTCAGATAGAGGTAAAGACTATTAATCCTAATCTAGAGCTTCTCATTCAGAGAGAAGTGAAGAAGCTTTTAAATGTAAAAATCATCTTCCTAGTTCAACATTCTACTTGGATGGACAATTTGTTCCTAGTAAGAAATAATAATGGTGAGATCAGATTATGCATGGATTTTAGAAATCTGACAAGGCATCTAAAAAAGACAATTATCTCCTACCTTCTCTAGATGAGGTGTTATAAATAGTAAGTGGTTTTGAAATGATGTCTTTCCTCGATATATTTTCAAGCTATAATCAGGTACTACTACAATCTAAAGATAGATTGAAGATGATGTTTACCATGAATTGGGGAACTTATGTGTATAAGAAGATGCCTTTTGGCCTAATAAATGTAGGAGCTACCAATCAATGTGCCAATGATCATGCTTTCAAAATACTGATAGAAAAATGCATGATCATTTATATGGATGATCTTATGATATTTTCAAAGAATCAAAAGGTGTTGTATTTTATTAAACCCAAAGAAGAGCATATTTGAAGTGACTAAAGGTAATATTTTGGAGCATATCATCACCAAGGATGGGATCACCATTGATCCATATAGAATTCAGGTGATTTCAATAATTTAGCCATCAAATAGCAAGAAGGAGATTATGTAATTATTTATAAATATCAAATTCATGAGGAAGTTCATCTTGAGATTTTTAGAGATCACCATACCTCTAAACACCATGCTCAAGTAGGATGCCAAAATAGAATGGAAAACTTAAGCTCAAAAATCCTTTTAGGACATTAAAGATGCAATAACACAAGCTCTAGTGCTGATCAATCTAGATTTTAATAAATATTTTTACCTATATGCATTTGATTTAGAGCATACAATTATAGGTCTCATCACATAGAAGAAGGACAAGATCAAGAATCCAATCACATTTATGAGCATGAACCTAAAAAATGTAGAACTCAGGTACTTTATGATTGACAAATAAATTTTTACCCTTGTAAAAATAGTGAATAAGTTTTGGAATTATATCTTGAAGAATAAAGTCATCGACATCATGCTTGATCATGCTATCAAGCTCACCCTATCATATAATGAGTTAGGAGAATGAAAAATCAAATAGATGGCCAAGCTGCAAGAATTCAACATAGAGATAAAGCCTACAAAGATCATTCAAGGGCAAGGTATAGTTTAGCTTATGATTGAACTAGATCTATGCATCATAGTTGAAGAGGTATGTGAAGCTCAAGTATCTAAAGGAGAATGGTATATTGATATAATATAGTATTTACTTATAAGAACTTGTTCTCCAGAGCTTAATAGAGAGAAAAGAAGATCTTTAGGGGTCAAAGTTTCTCATTACATGATCAAAAAGAGAATCTTCTATAGAAGAAATTATGAAGGTATTTATCTCATGTCTGTATCTATAGAGGAAGATAAACTTTTTTAGAGAGATTGCTTTAGAAAATAGGTAGTGGTCATCCTTCTAAAAATACCATAACCCATAAGATATTAATAATGGGATACTAATAGCCAACCATTTTCAAGGATGCTCAAACTCATGTGAGAACATGCCACTAATGTGAAGCTTTAGCCAAGAGAGAAGTACATGTAACAATGCCTTTACAACTAGTTTTTGAAGGATGACCATTTGCCTAGTGGGATTTAAACTTCATTGGTGTCATCAATCCAAATTCCTTAGTAGGCCATAAATTTATACTTACTACTATGGATTATTATACCAGATAGACCCAAGCTATAGCCACAAATATTTCTAGAGAAAAACATGAAATTTTATTTTTAGAGGCACACATAATAACTAGATTTAGCATGCCTATTTCCTTAGTTAACGATAATGGACCGGATTTCATATCAACAAAATTTACTAAGTGGGCACATGACAACCAAATTATTATCAAGTCAACTTCTAAACATTACCCTCAGGGAAATGGATTGGTAGAATAAATAAACAAATCTTTGATCAATGCAATTAAGAAATCAGGTAGAGACAAGCCTAGGGAATAACAAAATTTATTAAAGTATGCTCTTTGGAAAGATCAAATTAGACATAAATAATCCCTTAAAGCTTCACCCTATCTATTGGTGTATGGATTCAATCATGTATTCTCAATTATGTTGAAGTTACCCACTTATTAGTTCATGTAGGACTACATGGAACTGAGCGATAAAATAGAATCAAGGTTGTTGGACATAATAAAAATAGAAGATTCAAGGACTAAGGCCTTACATACATTTAACAAAAAATATGATGTGGTCAAGAGGTGGTTTGATAAGAGAGCAAAAGTTAAAGCATTCAAGATTTCAGATCTAGTACTACTTTGGGATAAATCCTATGAGAAGAAAGGATAGCATGATAAATTTGACCCACTATAGATTGGACCATACCATATTTTAGAGATAATGGTCAATAATGCATTTCATCTAAAGGGCCTCTAAGGCAATGAGCTTAAATATCCAATCAACAAATAGTTCCTAAAGTACTACTTTAGGGTTGTATCATCTACTGATGTTATTGAGTAACAAGGGAGAGATGAATGTAGCTGTAGGATTATATTATATTTCCCACTTTATTAGAAAAGTTCCATACTTTCATAGATTAAATATATTGCTTTCATAGACTAGTTTCCTTCTTTCTAGATTAATATTTCATGCTTTCAATATTTTGCTTTCATAGATTAGATTTCATATTTTCTTAGTTTAGCTTCTTGTTTTCTTAGATTAATTGTTCTTTGCTTTCTCTAATGGTCAAAATTGTGTTTGCTCTGGCTATAACCAAGTTAAAATTCAAACCAATTGCTTATGACTTGTGGAAAAGGGGAAATTAAAATCTTGACATTTTGAGACTAGTTTACAAATTAGGTGTATTTATATGTTTTTGAGTCTTTAGGATGAAGGTAGGTAATCATATATTATTTTTGAATGTGTCACAATTGATTACTTTTACCATGCATGTGGAATTTTCTCTCAGAGTACTTCATACAAATTTAGAAATTTTTATTATTTTATTGGATCAAATGCACTCATCATATTGAATACCTATTGGAAGTGATAATTTTGGGTAGAGGTGTAGCTAGCAGGGATGTTCTAGTAATGATTTGTTTCATAAATAGATCAACTCCCTAGAGTTCCATTTCTTCTCTTTTCCATTCAAGAACAAAAGAAGAGTGAAAGAAAAATAAAATAAGAAAGAACCAATGGATTTAAAAGAGCAAAAGAAAATGTAAAGAAAATCAAAATGCTCACATGATGAAATAAGGTCAATGTACCATGCATCATGATCAAAAGAAAATAATAGAATGAGAAGAGAAGGAGCCCAAGGTATCTCTATCAGGGCTATAAATACCTAGTTTGTAGTAGATCAATGCTTGAGTTTCCTTTATTTTTAATTTTAATAGATACTAGAATGAAACCTATAGCCAAATCAAAGGCTTTGAAAAACTCATCAAAGCAAGGGTTAAATAAACTACACATTTGACACACACAAATCCAAGAAATTAGAAAGCAAGTATGTTGTGTGAATTAACTTAGGAGTCTCATTCCTATTTATGATTTAAGTATTCTTATGTGTCACACTTTATAATTGATTTAGGATTAGAAACTAGAATTCGAGGCTCTCGAATACTCAAGAGTATTCTCCATGTAAGTTACCATTTATTATACCCAACATCCCACTTTTATCATAGGGAAATGGGGACCCACTTTTTTTAGACTATGGTCTTGAATTTGAGCCACTCTTCTATATGTTTATACAAAATTTGGGATAATATTGACTATTGACCTTTTTTGTACTTTAACAGAGTAGTATTGGTATTGAGTTTTTCTTCAAGAGTGTTTTTGAACTTATGTTTTCAAGATTTTCTCTTTAGAACTTTTGTTTTGCATGAAATAATATTTAGTTTTATTGTATAAGACATTTTTTCTGATATAATTTTCTCTTCATACCATTTTCCCCATAATAATTCTACCAAAATAATTTCCCTGAATTAGACTTATTCTTACAGATAATCTTGCCAATACAATTTTCCCAACAAAATTGTACATTGACCTTTTTGAGATTGCACTTATACCTTTACAAATTATATCCTTCAAGACTTTTTTCATGGAAAAATATCCTTTGAAGTAGACCCTTTATATTTTTTATATATATAATGTACCCTTCATCATTTTAAAATTGCCCTTCAGGACTTTTACAATTTCCTTTTTTACCTTGCCAACCTACCCTTTGATCTTTATGCAGCATGTCCTTTAACCTTTTTGTTGCAGCCATTTTTTCCAATAGAATTCCTTTAGGACTTTTATAGTTTCCCTTGATCCCCTCCACACTTTTCCTTTGGTAGTTTTGTCTCACACATTTCCTTTGGGTATTTTGTCCTATACCTTTGCCTTTTTGAACCTTTCCATTGGACATTTCATCCAAGACACTTTCCTCGAGTCAATTAAATTCATTCAAACAATTTATTCAATAGAATTGGGTATTTTGGAGAATTTTTTTAGACATTTTATCCTAAATAATTCTCCTAATGTAATTCCTTCAAGACTTTTGAAAAAACACTTTACCTTCGACTTAACCTTTAAAAGTTTTGTCAAGGACACATATTCCTCCAAACTTTATGAACATACCCTTTGGCCTTTTGAAACTACCCTTTGGGACTTCTGTAAGGGACCTTTCCCATCAAAATATACCCTAAAAAGTAGACCCTTTAGGCATTTTCACCATGAAGTAGACACTTCATCCCTTCGAACATGCCCTTTGGGACTTTTTATCTAGGCCAATTCCTTCAAGCTTTGTATTTTAGATATTTTGTCCAATGCAAAAGTCATAAAACAATTCCTCCAAGGGAACATGACCTTAAAAATTCCTAAACCAACCATTTAGACATTTTGAAAAAGGCTCTTTGGGATTTTGAAGTGGCCACTTACCCTTTAGGACTTTTGTCCCAGGTCATTTTGCCCTTCGGCCAATTCCTTCAAGACTTTTGTCTTGAGACTTTTATCCTTCAACCAATTCCTTCAGACATTTTTTTTGAAACATATTTCCCTTTGGTCCTTTTGAGACCATCCCTTCAAGCATTATTTTAGACATTTTTTTGAGAGAATTGAGTCTTTGGGAGAATTATTGTGGACATTTTATCCAAAATAATTCCCTCGATGGAATTCTTATGGACTTCATGTCTCAAACATTTTATCTAATAAAAAATACCCTTAAAGAGAATTGTTGTGCAAATTTTGTCCAAAATAATTCCCCCATAAAATTTCCAAAGTAATTCCCCTATAAAAGTCTTGAAACAATTCCCTCACATAAAATCCTGTGATAATTCTCTTGAAATAATTAACCCAAAATAAATACCAGACTACCAAGGGGCACCTTTATGTAGAGATCATTTCAATATGTTTTGAGCTTAATTTAATTTTTTAGACTAGGTCCAAATCATATTTTATTAATACTAAAACCTTAGGCTAAAATATTCATGCAGGGTCCTTTATACATAATTTCAAAAAAGTATTATGGGAAGTCATTTTTTTCTTATATTTGTAAGAGTAAGGAATCCCAAAGAAATGGCATGTGCTAAGTTAATGAGATTAAATTTGATAGTTAGATGAATGTTATTTGATGGTCATTAGGATGTCATTTGATGGTCATATGAACATCAAATTTAACATTGATAACATGCCAAACTTATGAGATTAAATTTCATGGTCACACGAATGTCATTTGACAACCATAAGTACATCATTTAATGATCATGAAAACATAAAATTTAACCTAAATAATGAATAATTTATGGAAATAAAAATTTTAAAGTCATGCAGAAATCATTTGATGGTCACACAAACATCAAATTTAACCTTATAAATTACCCATTTTGATTCAAATAAAGATCTTATGGTGTATACGCACTCGGTCCCATTTTATTGAACAATGTGAGAATGAGTTAAAATGTCAAATATCCATGATAATGACAAGTATAAACTTTGTGGGAGCTTAGTATATAGATCCAATGACCCATGGGAAGAAGCAGGGAACCTAGTACATAGATCCAATGAACTACATTAAACTAGTACATAAGGATCGATGATGCAAGATCAACATGGAATTTTCAAAGGTCCTAAAACCAATGAAAAGTAGCCAAGTGGCATAAAATAATTAAAATCACATAGATGACCCACATATATTCCAAGTGGCATGGTCACATTCCATCATGTAAAGGATTGTTGGTGCGAGTCCTAGGTAGACTTTTCAAATATCCTAAACTCAATTAGGTGTTGATATATATCACATTTTGAAAGCTAGAAGGGCATTATGGATAGAATACTTAGATATTTGGACACTTGAGCTTCATCTATCAATATACATTGGGTCTCACAATTGAGATAAAGTATGAACACACATGTTCTAATCTAAATAATGAATATAAAATTGAAGATCTAGATTTTATAAAAAGCACAGGCAAGCATGCAATGCACAATTTAGATTAATCATGGCTAACAATAGTGTCACTAATTCTAAAAGCATTGGCAAATTGATTTTGTCCTTCATACATATATTTGAGTTTTATTTAAAGGCAACTAATCTAAAATATCAGTAATTTGTTCTCATAACCTATAAAAAGAGGCATGCGAAATTTTGGTAAATGGTGCATATTCTAAAGTTTGCATACAATTCAAACTATAATTATTAAAAAATTCAACTATGTTTATACACATGCACATGTTGCATAGATTTGGCAAAGGATAATTTAACTTGATAAACTATAATTAGGCCCTTATATGATTTTAGATCATAGTTAGGACTCATGTTCTAACTATCACATATAATGACCTTGCATGAACTTGGAGGATGAGGTGACCCCTTCCCTAAGTCTATATAAATAATTGTAATTGAAATTAGATTTTCATCATAAAATTTTGAATACAAGAAAAACATCAATTTTGATCATCAACGAATGTGTTTATGTATTTTCTTTTCAATTTTTGTGTAATTAGTTGTTACTTTCTTTGGTTATATGTTTCAACAATCTTTAGTGTGCAAAAGTTGTGAATAGATACTTGATTATTGTGATTGATATACTAATATGTATATGTGCAAAAAATTATTAAAATATTGGTAAATATATTAGTTAAGATAGTCAAGTTCAAATTGATTCATAATTTTGATTGTGCATGAGTGATTTCTTGGATATAGGCTTTGTGTGTGTGCAACAACTACCTCAGATATTTCACTAGATTGATCCATAATATCCTAATTAAGGGTACAATAGATTCCATAAAAGGAGAAACCTTTGTCTAAGGCTTGCTAATTTCATACATCTTTATCTCCTTAGACTTCTTAGCCATGTTTGACTATGTGTGTGCAATTACTGCTATCAATAAGCATAGGTTTTGAGAGCACTTATCAATTTAAAAATCAACTAGGGAAGTAGTTCCTAAAAACCACATCAGTTTTCTTTTTTTCCTTACCATTCCCTCAATTTTTAGAGTTTGTTTTAAGATATAATCAATCTATATTACAATCTAGCTACCCATCTAACTCACATAAGTATTCATTACCCTTATTAGGAACCACACCTCCATCAAAAAAAAATTTCAACAACTTGCATGCCCTACCCACTATTCCATCAATAGGTTGAAATAAACTACATACCTACAACTTGTGCCTTGAAGTGGAGTTTACCTCCATTAAGATGCTAAAACATTAGAGGCTACCTCATTATGGATGTGGTTTGCATAAAACCCACACCAACAAGGATGTATATAAGGCTTTATGGGTTGAGCTGATATAGGACATAATTGTGCTATAAATCCTTCTACCTCCCCTTTTAGCATCTTTATCATCTGATGTGAATTAACCAATTATGGATATTTAACCTATAATCCATGTAGTTCAATTTTCTTTCCTTTATAATGAAAGCACACGAATATTTCATAAAATTTCATCTCAATTATACCTAAGGTTTTGAGCCATTGGACTCCCAAAATAATATCTTCACCACCCACGATAATAGAAAATAGAATAATTTATATACACATAATATTTTCAAACTTTATCAATTACTAGTGCTTTTTATCTTACAAGAGCCTATTGATTCTCAATCTCTAAGTTCATGCATTAATGGGTGCACATGGAAAGGGGTGGACAAACCATTGATGCTTCACATGATTGTTATCCCTTATTACCACTTGTTTTTGATAGGTAAGGTGGCAAACCAGGGGCTGAACCCTTTACAGAGAAAAAAAGACAAGAAGGCAATCAAACAAAATATGCCTTCAAAAGAGACGATGGCACTAGCCGAGAACCAACAGACACAAAAAAAATAAACAAGAAATAGAAAGACTAGAGTCAGAGGGGTCTCTCCTTACATAGCCATTGAATTGAGAAGATCATTTAGTTTCTTAGTATTCTCCACATTGCCAACAATCCCAATATTACCCACTTCTTTCAGCATAGTCATGTTCAAGAGAATTTTATTCCAGAGTCCCTTGGTGAAATTTTGCTCTAGCTTTCAAATACGATCCTTCAAGGCACCAATTTTAGATTTCCAATCAGTCTCATTCTCTATTTCCTCACCATCTTCCTCAACATACATTTTCCCCTTATTTCTAGTAGTTTCCATAGTGTCAGGGCCATGCTCCTCAGTAACCTCATATTCCCTAGTCTCTTACTTCCCTCCAGTGTCCTCAAAAATTTCCTAGATTTATAGCTCCTTAGACTCTTCCTCTTGGGTTGCTTCCTCTGAAGCACTCTCTGAATAATCAATAAGTCTGGCCTTCGAGGTGGGTTTACTAGCAATCCACCTTGACCTTTGAAATCTAGAGGAGAATCCCTCCTTATTAACTTTAGAAGACTTATAAGATTTACCACCTTGGCCCCCCGTGGCCCTACCCAGATTTTTGTGGGTCCCCTCAGTGGTCTCCCTGATATTCTCTTCCTCCTCATCAACCTTCCTCTTTTTACCCTTCTTGCTCACAAAAGAGCCAGGGGTATCAACAGGGGTCTCTTCTAGGGTGGAGAAAGAAATGTCTTTAGTTTTGGTAGGAGCAGGGGAAAAATATGATTCATCGATAGCATCACTCAGCACCAGATTGGAAGGGATGTCTCCACTATCAATTCTGATATTCTTAGATAGCTCAAGGGATTGGTGAAAGTTATACAAGTAGTAAATGAGGCCCTGGTGTAGGGGAATAGGGTTCATATCCAGCTTTTTAGACATTTTTGCTCTCACCCTAAGGACAGAGTGTTCTAAATAGGAGCAGGTAAAAAGGAGAACTAATGATAACATTACACCTAAAGTGATTTAACAGAGGGAGATGGTAATTATATAACTTGGTAAATTGACTTTCATGCATAAAGTACTTCATGATAATGAAGCACACTCCGTCCCATGGCTCTGGAAGTTTAGCATGCTTGAATCCTCCTTGGTACGGGATGAGTTCTTCTCCCTCTCCTAGGAATAGTTTATGGCTTGAAAGATCCATAATTTTTGTTTTCCTTTGAAGCTTTCTCCCCTACATGGTCATTATTGTGGCCATAGTGATCACCTTTTTAGAGATTTCAAAATTGATTCCACCAACCGTGACCTACCTATTTAACCAGGATCTCACAAATTACTTAGACAAGTTTTTGTCAAACCCATTAAGCCTTTCCAGATATGGGCTGATTCCCCCTTCTTTACAATAATGCCAAACTAGTGGATTATCTTTAAATTCATAGTGGGAGACTAACTCTATTCTAATTCAATCTCCTCCCATTTTGGATTTGCAGACCCAACCCATGGAGTTCCTAAATTTAGCCTTCAGCTTTGAAATGGTAGCTAACCCTTGCTTCTGCCTATGCATAATGAAGATGTGATGGCTCATTACTTGAAATACCCTATAGAGATGATGTTGTCTACTCCCATGCTTGGAAATCATTTCCCATTGATCTTCATAATTAGGCCCGCATGCCTTAACCTCTTGATACATGATTGTCAAAAGAGTACAAAAGTTATCAAGTTCCAAAATCCATGATGGCCCACTCCAAATGGGCTGCCTTTGAGAGCTATCCTTGTTATAAATTCAACTCATCCTTGAAAATTCATCTCCCTTTGAATAATATCCCTAATGTTTAAGGGAATATGAACACCTTGTCACCACACCCTCCAACTTGAAAATTGCTAACCAAAATTGGCACAAGCATCAGTAACACTATTCCCTCTTTATAAATATGAGAAATCTCCACTCCAAAGAACTTTTACAAAAGAAATTGGATATCTATAATGATATCTTTTAGTTTAATTGCCACATTAGATGCTTTATTAACTGCATCTATGACCATTTTAGAGTCTCCTTGTATACTCAAGTTCCTTATTCCTAGGGATATAGCCAATTTTAACCCCCATAAGAGAGCCATTGCTTTAGCATAGTCATTACTCTGGGATCCTATTCCACCAGCATAAATAACAATCATCCATCCTTTATCATTCCTTATAATTCCTCCTCCACTAGCTTTACCATCAGACTTGGATGCCCCATCAAAGTTGAGTTTCATCCAGTTAGGATTTGGGGGAATCCATTTAGTATTTAATCTCTAAAGAATTTTGGAGTTATTATACTTAGGGATCTAGTTTAAATCCTTCCATTTGGCTGCAATTTGGTTTTCAATTTGAGATAGGGGTTTCTTTGTAGCATAAATATGGGCTGTGGTGACACTTTCCATAAGGGTCTTAAAAAAGGAATGAAACACCTGAGATGCATTTCTAACATTGTCCCTGAAGATTCTGTGGTTGCGTTCTTTCCATAAAATCCAACTCAAACAAGGTAGAGTTTTCTTCCATAATTCCATAAGCCAAGGATGTGTGAAGGTTGGATTTCAGCTGAGGATTACTTCTTTAAGGTCAAAATTATAGACCCATTCAATACCAAAGTTATTAAGTATTGTACCCCATAATTCCTAAGCAAAATCACAGTGGATGAAGAGGTGTGAAACCGATTCCTCTTTTGAACCACACAAAAAACATTTGTTAACTAGGGTAAACCCTCTCTTTTGAAGGTTATCTTGTGTTAGGATTTTGTTATGAGTAGCAGCCCACTGGAACATGTTAATTTTTGGGATAAGTTTATAATTCCAAACATTTTTCCATACATCTTTATTCTGAGCCTCAGGAATCAATAGATGGTAAGCATACTTGACAGAAAATGATCCACTCTTATCTGGCCACCAGTATTGTTCATCTTCACAAGGGAAGAGAGGGATTCTGATCCCTTGAATGCACTGTTGGATCTCCCACACTCTAGGGATAAGCTCAGGCTGGTGATCACAATAGTCCAATAGATTTTTCTAACTCCACATACCATTGTTATTTTCCATATAATCATTGACTCTATCTCCAAAAAACTGAGTAGCCAAATCAGAAATCTCTCCATAGTTTCCTTGTGTGATGAGAGCCTTGTCCTTTAACTAGATATCATCCTAGAATTGAATATGCCAGCCATTTCCTAGTTTCCATCTAGTACCCTGCTTAAGAAGACTTCTGCTTTTTAGCATTTTATTCCATATCACAGATCCCTAGGGTAATCCCATCTATTGAAGAAAGTTAGAATCATCAGTGTTATGCATGTATTTGGCATACATTATTTCCCCCCAATCATTATTTTTATAGATCAAGTTCCAACTAATTTTTGAGAAAAGGGCTTTGTTCATGTTCTTGATAGACCTAATATTGAGTCCACCATGAGATTTTGGAAGACATACTTTTTCCCATCTGACTAAAGACATTCTCTATTTGTCTTCCATCCTTATCCATAAAAATTTTCTTTGAATTTGTTCTAGTTTGTTAGCAAAAGACGCATGAATTTTAAAAAGAGACAGGAAATATGTAAGAATCCCTTGTAGTGAGGCCCACAAAAGTTGCAATTTACCAGCACTGCTGAGGATTTTCCCTTTTTAACCAAGAAGTTTCCTTTGCATTCTTTCCACAATTCCATTCCAAAAACTATGAGATACTTCTTTGACCGTGAGTGGTAGACCCAAGTAGGTAGTTGGTAGAGCAGCTTCAGCACATTCCAATATATCAATGATTATATGTCTAAGATCATTAGGAGTGTTGAAGAAATACACATTGCTTTTTTGGAAATTTATCCTTTGCTTAGACTCTATGGCATACTTATTTAAGATATTCTTCCATCGTCTAGCTTCGATCAACGATGAGATACCAAAAAATATGGTATCATCCACAAACTACTACACCACCATAGGATAAAGGGAGGAGGCAGGTTTGATGCCCACTAAATTTTTGAGGCTATATCTGCTTGTATGTATCTTTCTAGTGCCTCTGCCATTATGATGAATAAGTATGGGGAGAGAGGGTCTCCCTGGTGAATTCCTCTCAAAGATGAGAAAAACCCTCTAGGTACACCATTTACTAGAACTAAAAATTTTGCAAAAGAGACATCATTCCATATCAGGCAAGACATTTTATCATTGAACCCAAATTTACTGATAACTTGGAACAGAAAAGTCCATGAGACTCTATCATATGCTTTAGAAACATCTAGCTTGAGAGCCATACCAGGGATTCTGCGCTTATCCATGGAGTGAATAGTCTCATGTGTGGTGATCATAGCATTTAGAATCTGCCTACTCAAGATGAAACCTTTTTGTGCAGGAGAAATAATTTTGTCTAGTAAAGGTTGAATCCTCATAACTAGCACTTTAGTGCATAACTTATAAAAAGTGTTTCATAGACTAATGGGCCTAAAATCTAAAAGGTGTGTAGGTTGTGATTTTTTAGGAACAAGTACTATGAAAGTATTATAGGCTTGTTTCAAAAGTTTACTTGATCTAAAAAAATCTCGAACAACAGCCATAAGATCCACTCCTACTATCTCCCAATATTCTTGAAAGAATATAGGAGGGAAGCCATCAGGACCCAGGGCTTTTAATGCACCCATGGAAAATAAAACATGGACTTCTTCTTTGGATATAGGCTTTAACATCTCCAAATTATCTTCTTTAGTTATCAAATAGGGGATTTTATCAATGAATTAGTTCATAAGTCTATCATTCCCATCATCATTATTTTCTTCAGTGAGCAAATTTTGAAAGAAAGCCCTAGCTTGTTCCCCTATCTCATTATCTTTAGTTATAATGTCACCATTATCCAGAACAAGCTTTGTTATTGAATTGGCCTTCCTATGTTTCATGGCCAAGAGATGAAAGAAGGTAGTGTTCCTATCACCCTCTTTAAGCCACTGCGCATGAGATTTCTATTTCCATAAAACCTCTTCTCTTTCCATAAGATTCTTACATTCAGAAGACATGGCATTCTCTTCTTCTAAAGTGTCTTCAAAATCATCCCCTTGAGCCATCTATTGTTGAATATCTTTGAGTTTTCCCACTATGTTTTTCTTCTATTGAAAGTCCTGCCCAAAGCTGTATCTATTCCATCCATAAACTTCTTGTTTAATATGCTAGATTTTTTTGACTATTTTGAACATAAGAGTGCCCTGAATAGAAATTTTCCACCATTGGGCCACCATTTGTCTAAAGTCTTTGTGTTTGATACACATCGCTTCAAAATGAAATAGGGAAGGTCCAGATTGTCCCTGTTCTCTCCAACTGAGGAAGATCGGGCAATGGTTAGACATGGTTCTAGGAAAAGCCTACACATGTGTATTATGATAATCATTCCAGTTACTTGAGATAATAAATATATCTAACTTAACCTAAATCATTTGATCTCTTCTTTTATTGGACTAGGTAAAATTTTGGTTTTGCAGTTCTATATCTAATAAACCCAAGTCATTAATAAATTTAGCAAAGTCAAACATGTTCTCTGAGTAATCCATAATCCCACCCTATTTTTCAGAAGGGATTAGAGGAGTGTTAAAATCTCCAGCTAACATACATCTAGTGTTCTGGGAAGTATTCTTGAAACTGCTCAAGTCTATCCATAAATTTTGCCTCAATGCTCTGTTATTTAGTCCGTAGACATTGATCAATGACAAGTTTAAAGAGTTTAAAGAGAAATTTATAATCAAGAAGTGATTATTATAAGCCATAATAGATCCCTAAATTTTATCACTATTCCACATAGTTACAATCCTCCTTGAAGCACCTTCAGCTAGACTGATGCAAAAAAGCCGCCTTAGGCCATATGTAGTCAGGAATTTTCCTAAAACTCTCCTCATTCATCTTGACTTCTTGGAGTAATAAAATATCTAATTTATTATCTAAAATGTAGTTTTTAACCTCAAACTATTTTGAAGGACTATTAAATCCCCTCAGGTTCCAAGATAAGATTCTCATTTAGAGGATTTGAGGGGATGGATCTCTAGTGTTTTTTGTTTACCATTGGCAATCTCCCTAGCAATCTCTCTTTGTCTTGTTTCTCTTAGGGTTGGTCTCCCTTGTTTGGGATCAGTGCCAACATCTACAGATTTTTTACCACTTGTTATCTTCACAGCCATATCCTGTTAACATTTCCCTAAACTTTGCCTTTTAGTTGACACCCTCCTCTAGTAATTTTCCACCTTCATTATCCCTTTCCTAGCCTAATACCCTTTTTCATGGTTTAAATTACACTTTCATCCCCGTCAACCTTGTAATCTAATTGAAAAAACTTATTTAGGGTCTAGGTCAGCCCCTGACTGACTTAGATCAAGAGCTAATTTGTTTCTATCAATACTGATATAAGGTTGATTAGGTTGACCTTGTTAGACCAATCTTTTGGAAAGGACTAAAGTTAGATCCACTTATATAAAAACATCCATTTCATCATTTTTAAGAGAACAAAAGAAGAAGATAGATATATTTCACATCTACTTATCCACCATTCTACTTGAGGATCATAGCTTAGGGTTTCATACTTTCTTTAGAGATATGGATCTTATCTTATGGAAAATTATTTTGGATGCATTGATAGGTTTTGTAGCCTAGAGTCGATTTATCCTTATCATCCTTACATACCAAAACAACCTATTTCAAATCACCTTGGCCAAGGAAGATATTGAGGCTCAATGAGTTTATTTTCAAAGGTAAGTATTCCTGACTTTGTTCTTCCTTTGTAAGAGTTGATAGATATGCATTTCTACTTCTCTCCCATGTATTAAAATTCTATATACATTTATGTCAGTATATGTCTTATCTTTATGTTTTATTTTAATATTTATTACCCCAACTTTTTACCATAATCTTTGGTGAACACTAAATTGGACTTTGCTTTACTTGTTATTAGTTTAGTGAATTTGATAACATAGGACTTAGTTACGGTTATTACATAGTTTCACTTGATTGGAGGCTTTGGAACCCTACCTAATGATATTATTGTGGTAAAATATTGTTTGGATAGGTATATCATATCCATCTTGGTCATGACCTCAAACATCTAATGTATCCACAATTGGAAATGTAAGTAGGATTTATCTTCTCCAAGATAGGATTGATTTATAGATCTATTATATTTCCCATTACATATATTTTGGTGAACTTGATGTGAATATAACCCTTAAAAGTGTTATTTCATACCATCATTTTTATCATTTCCTTATATTTTTCCATATTTTTAGTATTGTATCAAACCAAGTGATATAGACAACTTTATTCTATCTATGTAGGTCTTCAATAACTATAGGTTACTAGATCAAATAGGTTAATGCAGTATTATTCTTCAGTTCCATATTAGCATACACTATTAAAAATTTCAATTTTTTCTTCTAATTATTTATTCTATCACACACATTAACAAATGCTATCAAATAGGTCGATCCTATTCCTTACTCTTTTTTAGCATATAGGGTTTTGCAAAACTCAGTTGAACTAGTTGACCAATTTATAGAATTTGAAAGAAGTAATCAAGGAATTTTAACATAAAATTTGAAATTGTAACAATATTCAAGAAAACCAAGGTTCTTCTCTTTCCCCTATCTATCATTTCAATACTTTATTTATTTCTATTTTTCACAAGTTAGCAGTCTTCAAAATTGTAATCCTACAACTAAGTAGGTCAACTTGGTCGACTTAGTTATGTAGTCTATCTTCTATCTAAGAGACATAGTCAACTTGTTTAACTTTGTTCTTAAAAACCCTATTTATATAGAATTTTAGAGACCCAGTTGATTCTATTTTATATTATTTTCATGCAGTGTCACCTGAATTAACTCTATACTATTCTCAATCAAGGAATTAACAAATATTTTCTAGTAATTAATTCACACTCTATTTTCAACTATTTTTATGTTTAGAGTAACTCATATAGTATAAATAGGTGGTTTCTAAATTACCATTCTAGTTACTCTATTTTACTCTTTTTCACACTTTACCAAATCACATAACATTCAAAATGCATTTAAACACTTGTCTTCGTAAGGACTACCTACTTGGATTTCATCACCAAGGGGGAATCTGACTTGGTTTTATGAGCAAATATAAATACATGGTTAATAGTATGTGTTGGGAAAAAAAATGACACCCTTATCACTATGGTATTGTGAAGTGAGGGGGTAGGCCTGAATACCAAGCCAATACCATTGCGAATGTAAATCCCTTTCAACCCAAACATCCTAAAACCATCCATAGATTACCTTTGTAGTTCCCTATTTTAACCAACTCTCCTATCACATCTAAATCAACACTTTCTAATAAGCTAATAACACTTATGATGAACACTTAGTTATCATTTACTTTTTAGTTGATTACTTGGTCTCTGATCATTGCATTTTATATCACAAAAACTTTCATTGGCCAAGTTAGTGTAAGGTTTTATGATGTGTGCCCTAATTAGATCACTAAAATGATCCAATTGTATGTGTGTTTTCTTTAATTCTTGATTAAATTATCTTTTGAAATTTTTCCCTATTTAAAAACACTATCATTCTAGATGACACAACCTCTTATAGACTATATTTTTCCTCTTGACAATAGTACATAGTTGACATGTATGATTGTGTCTTCCTATTTATCACTTTTCAATTCTGTATCTAGTAGTACATAGTAAATTTTTACTACTATTTATCCCTATTATCCTATTTTATCTCCCTATATGCAATATAGAGTCTACTTGAATAATTCTATATTCTTCTTTGTCAATTAGGTTACAACACACAATTGACCTGGATGACTCTATATCCTTTTAGTTCACTATATCTTTGCATTATATTTATCATTATTAACCTTTCTCTCTCATCATGCAATTCTTATTTGAGGATAACATAGAGTTGAACTCAATAGATGTGATGAGATTTACCAGTTCCAATAGGTTTTTCAAAATACATCTTGTGGCTCCTACTCTATATGAAAGTAATGTTCATGTGGCCACTGACACTAGAAACTATGGGACACCTCTTCACACATATTTAGCTCACAACCCTCTTTTCTCCTTAGAAGATCATCCTAAAATAGGGTATACTCCAAAAATTCTTTTATTCATTAATTAATTTCCTCAACATCACACAAAATACCCTTCTATTATTTATCACCTTGTACTAGGTGGTCAAATAGAAGAATGACATTCACCTTCCCCCACATTTTTGCATGGATTTGAGGGAAATAACTTCTTCACCCATCAACCTCTTCCTTATATTTTGACCCTTTCTCATACTATGACCTATTCTTATTTGATTTCCTTAACCTCCATGCCAAGTATCTCTACTAACATGGCAGGTTCCGCCTCTAGTGAGCCTTTTCCAATACCTATTCTTCTTAATTCCTTTACTAGTGCATCATTTTATACCCATGGTAATCCTCCCACTAGTGCTTCTTCATCTCATACTTTTACTAATGCATCTTTTCCAATATAAAAACATCATGCTACTAGTGCTTCCTTTGCTAAATATTCTTCTCAAGCTATTGATAACATGCATACCACTACTCATAATGGTACCCAACGCACTAATACCAATGTTAATGATTCTCATGCTACAAATAACACCACTCAAACCCATAAATGTTTATTGCAAAATATTATCCAAATGAATGATTTCTAAGATAATAATGCCAACCAAATGATTCAAATGCAATATCATCATATTCATCTCCAAAATCACCCTCAACAAGTTCCATGGGGAGTGCATAACCATAATGCCCTCACCCCACCTTAGGGATTCCAAAAGAAATATTATCCCTCAAACTCCTCTTGTTAACAAAATAATCAAACACCTTAAAGAAAAACCTTTCACACCTCAAATTTTTAACATTGATATAGGAGGTATCACCCCTAACACTAGCTATAATGGGTCAACCAATCCTACCCTACACTTAAAAACATTTAAAAATCTATACAAATATTGGGTAAAGTTAGACACTTTTACCACTACCAAGATCTTACAAAAAACCCTCTATGGCAATACTTATATTGGTATAACCAAATAAAATCTCATTCCATCACTAGTTTGGAAGATTTAGTTAATTCTCTAGTATAGAGTTTCAAACCAGTGACCTCCCTAAAAATACCTTGGCTCATTTTATTAATTGTAAGCAACTTGAGATAGAAATTGCACAAGATTTCATCAAACAATGGAAGACCTTGTATAACAAGTGTGAATATAACATGTAAGATGATAACCTATCTCATATATTAACCAATGATATCTATCCTAAGTTGTAATATTAGGTCCATACTCTCTCTCCATGAACTTTGGAAGAATCCAATAACCAAACCAAGCATTAAGATTTAATCATACATCAGTTCGAGCCATCCCAACCTCCTATGGGCACTTGTATGCTCATAAAAAATAAAAATAGTCATGGTACTAATGATGATGTCATTGATTCTTATGATACCATTCATAATATTCAAGTTATTGCTTTTGACCATGATCTGGAACAAGTTTCCCCTCTAAACCACATCCCTAATCCTCACTTTTCTCTAACAAGTAACATTAATGTTCATAATCCTTTATCCTTAATGGAATTAAAAAAATGTCTACCAATGTCTCTTCCATGATAACTTGATCCCCCTCATGCTATTAAATCATGGTATGATCCAAATAAATTGCGTTGGTTTCATGTTAGTTGGGGTCATTTTCATGAGACTTAGGTAATTACGTAACTTAGTTATGGATTTCCTCTTTGGTCCCAATTTTGACCACAATTATCTCATTTTTAAATGTCAACAAACCTATGACATTTCCTTCAAAGATCATGAAACACAAATCAGAAATCAATATTTAAACTAAGCTAATGCTCATCTAGCCATCTACAAAGACAATCTTTCAAATCACCAAGGTAATAATGATAATCCTAATCCTTCCACCAATAACATTGATAATTATATATACCCAACTCACAAAGAGAATTTGGTCAACATTACTAATATGCAAAGGGTATTTACCTTCATTCATTCTCATCCCACCCACACTCACCAATCATCTCATAATTTTTGTGATATCAAAGATTCTTCCTCAACTCTCCTAACAAAGTTAGGGAAAGATTACCTTATCTATTTTGATGAAAAAATTCTAACACCTCCATTAGATAACACCTCTCAAACCATTTCTACAATTTTTCTAACATCTTTACCTATTTCTAATGATACTCAAACATCTAATACCACTTCTTCAAATCTATCATAAACTAAACCTACATCAACTAACTGATATTTGCATGATAATCAACTAACATTTCCCCAAATTAAACCTCCCACATCTTATCAACACAAATTTACATGCACTTATGCTCCTCCTTTTGAGGAAATCCTCCAACACTATGCACCTCTATCCAGTGTTTCCCTCATGGTTTATGTTGAATGGGATCTTATCATAAAATGTACTAATATACCATCTCAAATTCTATTTATTGAACTCATATGAACCTCTCCACATCATCATAATCACCTTATGCATCTTATATTCAAAATAAACATTCCTCATCCTCCCCTTACAGGATGTGAATCTACCTTATCTATGTAAGAAGATATCATTTTAAAACAATGTGAAGAGATGTCTATACATGTTGATGAGACAATAGACACTTATCTCTCTCTTAAATTCTTCATTACTACTATGACTCCTAATTAGGTTTTACTTCATGAAGATGATCCTCCCCTCTTTATAATCATTCAAATCAGTGACATCCATATCAAGCATGCCTTGATTGATGAGGGTTCAGGCACTTGTGTTACCTTTCTCAATTTTATTAAAACCCTTAGATAATTTGAATTTAATTTTAAGTCCACATGTAGCATGTGTCAAGGCTATGACCAACATAAAATTCCTCCTTTAGGTTGTGTATGGCTCTCTATTACCATCCCACTTATCACTATTCAAGTGAAGGTTATGATCTTCAATTTCTCCTCTCTCTTATAAAATCTTGCTTTATATGATGTGGATTTATCTCATGAAGGATGTTGTCTCTTCTACCTACCAATGCATCAAGTTCCTTTATAATTTGAAATATATAGGATTCAAGGCAATACTAACCCTTAGAATTTTTTACAATTCCAAGACTATGGTGTATTAAAAATTCCAAACCATGAACCCCTATCAAGTATTCTATTCCAAAAGTCACAATAGCTTAATTTCCCTATCAAATTAATGTGAATTTACCATGGTCACAACAAAATGATCAAGAATATACCACCTAATGTCTTAGATTTTAATGATGATGAGCCTAACAAGATCAAGGTCAAGATAAAAACTTTTGATCTCTCTCTTCTTATCATTTCCCAGCTTCCACCTTCTCTAAATCTACATTCCCATCAACCACATAATGATGATATACCTATAATATTAACTAATACTCAACATTCTATTCATTATGCCACCTCAAATGAGAAGACAATTACTACTTATGTAATCTTCATACACCTGACTATGATGATGGTTATACCTTAGATGACCTAATATTTATATGAGGTCTTGTTTAGGCTCAAGATGCAAATATCATTCATTATAATTCTTACTTGTTTTAGTATTTCCATTTATATTATCACATTATGTCTTATATAGTTCCTAATTTTAGCATAATTCCTCTTATTCATAGGGCAGAGATGGTCCACACACCTCCAATTTATGAATAACCTCTTAGAAGCATGCTTATGGATCATGTTATGATTGGTCCCTATGATTTTGATAGGCACTAGTACCCCTATAATCAACTTGCTTTTGAGATGCTTAATACTATCCTTCAACCCTCTATGCATTCTAACCCTCCTTTAGCTGAACCTAGTTTGGATCTTATTCCCACTCTCCCTCTAGATAAGTCTCTTCTTGCTTCTAATCATATTGCTCCTTCAGTAAGGTCTTATCCAAACTATCCATAAACCCCACCTTCCCTTGGTGATATTTTTCTCCCTTTATCACAAATTTTTCCTTTGCCCACCCAATGGGACAATCAATGTACTTTGATATTCATGGAGTTTCTTATCATTAGACTAGATATTATACATTATATCAGCCTTCACTAGCTTCTATTTCCACTCCCTCTATTAGTATACCCATAAAGTCTACTAACAAGTGTATCTATTGCTTCCATGATAAAGATAATTATTCCTTCACTCATTGTCAAAATCTTTGACAATATATAGACACCTTGCATCTTACTCTTTCTTATCCTGTAGACAAGGCTATACCTCCCTTGAAAGTATTACTTGAGTATATTCCCAAATATGGAGAGGCATATTGTTTGTGGTACCAATGTGGTACACATCACATCAATCATTTATGCATCATTTAATAGCATCTTGAAGATCACCTTATAACCATTATTTCACTTATTATCCCTTATCCCATAAGATTCCCCTTTCTTCCCCTATGGTCACCCCACTTATGGCCCCTTCTCCACTTGTAGTTTCTCCACCTATGGTTCCTCCATCCATGGATCTTCCTTCATCTATGGTCCCTTATCCACCAGTGACTCCTTCATATCCCACATATTCTACTCCTATTCCTTATCTTGAGTATCCCATGCATGATGGCCTTCATGAGCATTATCCTTCAGAAATGCCTATATATTTTCTATCAAGGAGATTTTATGAAAGGTATTTTCCCAACTTTCTCTAAAGATTGATGAGACCCTATCTATAATTAGAGTTTAGCTTCATAGAGACTTATTAGATGTCATGGACAATGTTTGTGGATAAATCTACCAGTATTGATGAATGCAACACGGTGTTCTTTTCATTTTTGTCTTCATTTTGGGTCAAACATATGCTCTAAATTTACATTTACCTCTTTTATATCATTTAACATTATGTCAGAGTCTTATCTATCATACATGGTTATTTATAATTTTCACTAAATGTTGTCTATGATGTAATTTCCTTCCTTATGTCCTCTTATGGATTATTTTCTTGATTACATGTTTTTTTTCTATATGTTCATTTATTTTTATTGATGGCTTTTCTCCTTCTCATGATTATTTGATACTTTATCTCCATAACCCAAATAATTATTATTGTCACTTGGTTATATAAAATATTAATTAATTTGAACCCATAGTCAAATAAGTCAACCCCACATGTAAGTTTAAACCTTCATAAGGAACCCTAGTTTGATAAATGTTCACCATAGTCTTAACTAGGGTTAAATAACATGTTCTAATTTGGTCACACTTCTTCATTTGTCCTAAAGTGTCATTTTATGCCACCTTTGGGATTTTTAAATGAATTGTATAGTTTACTTAAGGGGAAAAGTGTGTAAAAGTGTGTGTGAACATACATTGTGTCAGGTATATGTCAAATAAAATTCTTTAAACTAAAAAAACAATAGGATTGAATGTACAAGAGTGTGTTTAACTATAAAAGGAGAGTTTTGGGTAGTTGTACAGACTACATGATAATTTTGGAACATGTAGAAGCTTCTATAGTGTCTATTTAGCTCCCCAAAACTCATCTTAATTTTTATATTACCTTAAAAAATAGAAAAAGGAGAAAACTGTTTTGTATCTCTCCTCGCTCTCTTATATGAGTTAAACAGGACCAACTAATTTTTTGCTAGTATTGATAAAAGGAGAAGAACTAGTCTAAATGATTTTGTTGGATGTTATCACTCTTCATGTAATCAAAATACATGGTTATACATTGAATATTAGTGAATATATCTTCATGAATCATCTTAAAAATTGCTACTACCTACAAACTATATTCATATTCCCATCACCTACAAGTTTTCTCATCTACTTGTATGATTTGATGTTTCTAAATGGTGTATGTAATTTACCAGAGCATTTTTTTAATTTTTAGGTTGATCTCAAACTTCTTTTCATGTGTGAATGTGAAGGGAGTAGAAGAAACACTCTCATTTTCCTAAGGAGTGAATATTGTTTGTCTGTAGGACATGGTTTCATCATTTAATTAATGGTTTCAAGTTATTTAATTAACTTATGTTTCACCTAAAAAAATGGAAGTCATTTTATCCATGGTATCTTGGAATTAAAGGACTAGGAAGTTGTTTCAAGTGATTTTATCAAGACCATACACAAACACTGAGTTGATCTTCAACATACATAATCATCTATAGTCATTGGTAGGCATTTACAAAACATGTAGGGGTTATCCAAAACTTAATACATAGGTGATGTTTAATTTCATGAATTAAAGGAGTTTCTCAAGTCATACAAGATTCATGATGATTATCCTATAAATATCACATAGTCTACAATTATTCATATTTGTAAATCTTGATAATGAGAACAATGACCTTAACCTCTCTAAAATAGGTCTTTGTTCTACATTGTTCTATCTTATGGTGAAGTGTCTTGGATTCTAAACAAGCCTAATCATGTCTATATTGTAGCCTAGACCTAAATTCCACATCTTGACATAAGAATATGATTTCTAATTCAAGGATACTAATTATTGAATGGTCTCAACTTAGTGAAGTTACTACTAAATATGTTTAGTAAATCTATAGTGAATTTGAACTTGAAACATTATAATTTGTAAAAGGACACCTAGTGTGTTAATGGTAGAGAAGGGTGTATAGTTAAAATACATGGAGTGACTTAACACATATGAAATATAGTATTATTTAAATTTATAAAGGAATGGAAGGTTGAAACACAATACTAAAGCATACATAGACACCTATAGGAATCTTTTAATTCTTCCCTAATTGCCACCTACAAGTGACATAGTCAAGAGATATAGTGAGCCAATCTGAGCAACAAAGATGTAGTTAGATGATGAAAAAAGTTATGGAGTTAAATTTTCTACAATGCATTTATAAAAAAAGAATCATTAAATTATAATGCTAAAAATAGGAAGTAACACCTACATGAATCCTTATATTATATAACTTGCACTTACAGTTTGATATAGCTTGCAGACCAATTTAGCCAAGGTAAGTTACAATATGATTGGAAAAGGTATATATATTAAATATGATAAAATATGTATTAATACCATAGTGATACCATTCCCATATTAATATTACAGATAAGTAAAAAAGGTAAGAGTTGGTCAAATAGGGCTCAAACACAATCATGTAAAACCTTACCTGTAACCATATTCCTAGTAACCAATCTTGAAATTTTGAGGTGTATAATTCCTTAGGAGCATGAAATAAATTTTATTATTTATTAATATGGTCATCATGAACTATAATATATTATCATAATATGATTAAATTTATATAAATAGGGGAGATGTCCTTTGTTTTATCTTAAATAGAGGATACTCTATGAAAACACAATTTGTAGGCTAGTATGTGAGGAGCAAACATATGAGTGGAAGGGTATTGGAATAATCTTAGGATAATTTATAAGGTTGGTATGAAGATGAAATTGTATATAGAATACACCTAGAACCATTAGAAACCTATAGGTGGGTTATATACTTAGTCACACACAAACTAGGTCTATTAGGCCTAGACTATGCCTAAACCCTCATGGCCTTTATCTTATTGCAAAGAACTATATGACCTTCTTAACCAATTTTAAAACATTTATAGGAGGGTTGAGGATATATTATACTTATTATTTGTAAAAAACAACACAAATTTGGTCATTCAGGCCTAATTTATTTTCAAGCCTACTTAGAATGCACATTAAGAGTTCAAAGGTCATTTTCTTATGCTCACACCTATATAGAGGGACTGCATGGTACCCCAAGGATTTGGTAATAGTTGAATAGGGTACCTATCTTGATTTTAATGGATTTTTTTTGGGAGTTAGGCATCAGGATTTTATTAATAATACTTAATAATCTAAGACACCTAAAACCCTCTCAAAACCCTTATGCAATCCCAGTGAAGAAGACATGAATGATTTTGCATCCAAAAGGAGTCAATTAGTCTTGAAAATGGTTTGGACATTTGTACCATTCTTAAAGGGTCCTCACCACCCATTTGTTCCATATTATATCTTATATAGACAACCCTAACATGGTGTTCCTTAGAAGTTTTGATGTATTCTATAGGTGCAAAAAGGACTTGTTAAATGAGAGTCATTAAAAGAGGTATTTATAGACTTGTTTTAGCTCTCCATACTCATTTCTCACCTCGAGAAAGCATGAAAACCTATCTTATATTCCATTAAATATAGTCAATCTAAGTGAGATAGTGAGAAGGTAGGGTGACTATCTAAGATTAGAAGTGAAAAACATGTTTTGAGTTTCCTAAAGGTCTAATTTATAGATCAGAGGATAAATATGTATTCAAAATGTGTCCTAGTACCTATGCAATACATATCCATGAGCAACTATAGGTCACCCAAACAAAAAATGTGAAGAAAAGTTATCTAAATTAGATCTTATTATTATAGGATAGTAGTCCAATTGAAGGTTTTAATGTGTTTTATTACCCTAGAGGGTTTCCCACATATGTCTTGTGTTATATGATTTATCTTGCATTGTCTCTCTTGTTCATTGCTATGAATGTTTTTTATGCTTCATGAATGCTTGTGGTAGATGATTAAGTAATTGTAAAGATCAGAATTAAAGTTGGATTATTTGGGCTCATTAATTTACCCCCTTTCTTAATGATTGTACCTCTAACATTTGCTACATCATTCCAATGGAAGGCATCCTTATTTAGCAATGTAATGAGTGGCATTGTTATGATACCATAACCTTTAACAAATATTTAGTAGTAACTTGTTAGTCCTAGGAACTTTCAAAGGTTTTTGAGATTTTTAGGCTTTTTCTAATCCACCATAGCTTTGATCTTAAGAAGATCAACTTTTACATATTGATGGGATATAATTTAACCCTAGTACTCTACCTCATGTACTCCAAAAGTATATTTAGATGGATTTACATAAACCTGATGTTGTTACAAAATTATCAACACCCATTTCACATGTTGAAACTATTCTTCCCATGTCTTACTATAAATAAATATGTCATCAAAGAAAACCAAAATAAACTTCCTTTAAAAATGCCTAAAAAAGTGTTTATTAAGCTCTGAATAGTAGATGGTGCATTTTTAAGACCAAAGGGCATTACTGAAATCTCATAATGGCCCTCATGACTTCTAAAATTAGTTTTATGAACATATTCATCCTTGATTCTAATTTCATGGTACCCTAAGTGAAGATCCAATTTTGTGAAATAAACAACACCATGAAACTCATCAAGTAAATCATCAATTACTATAATAAGAAACTTATATTTGATGGTGTACTTGTTGAATTCCCTATAATCTAGGCACATCCTCCATGTGTCATCCTTCTTATCACCATGACCACTAGGGATGAATATTCACTATGGTTGTGCCTGATGATCCCCGCCTCCAGCATCTCATAGACCATATTTTAATTTTCACTCTTTTGTGCATATGGATATCTATATGGTATGATATTTGGTGGTTGACTCCCTGGAAGTAGTTGAATGGTATGATCATGTTCTATTTTTGGTGGTAGTCCTTTTGGAATGGCCTCAAAAATAGATGGGTGGTCATCGAGAATCATTTATAAATCAAGATGTGGAGATGCCTTTTTGGGATGAACTTCTATAGAACATAATACTAATATAAATACTTTAACCCCCTCTTTTAGCATTTTTATCATCTAATGTGAACTAGATAATTATGGATATTTTTCTCGTAATCCGCACAGTTCAATTTTCCTACCTTCAGAGTGAAATGACTAAATAGTTATTAGAAGTTCATCTCACTTGTACCTAAGGTTGTGAGCCATTGGATTCCCAAAACAATGTTTGCACTACCCATAATATTAACAAACATATGTAAATATAGATTATACTCACCCATAACAAGTTTTATACTATGGCATTTCCCTAAACAATTGACTGTGCTACCATCTATAATCATGACCTAAAATTCTAGTGTTGGGTAAATCAAAAAATTCAATAAAGTGGAAAACTTATGATTGATGAAATTATGTGTGTTCCTTTATTCAATCAACATTTTCACATTCTATTTCTTGAGGAAACCCACCACCTTAAGTGTTTGAGTAGTGTTAATACCTAAAGGTGCATGACAAGATATTGTAGGTTTGGAATATTTAGATTCCTCCTCTATCTCTTCCACATCATCATTAAATGCATCATCCTATTCATCATTTTCAATAGATCCCTCAATGTAGAATAAATTATTTTTAGTAAATCTATGTCCTTTTCTCCACTTGTTGTCATAGTTCAAACATAATCCTTTTACATGCTTCTTTTCAATTTGTTGAGGGGTCAATCTAGTAGGTGTAAGAAATAATGGTTTCAATATGATATGATCCCTAAAGTGAGTTAATGGATTATTATTGTTGGATATGAATGTTTCTTCATCCCTATGTGCCATGATAATAGAATCAAAAACCTTAAGTGGATTAAACATGCATACCTCATGTTGAATGTGGTCATTGAGGCCTCCCAAAAATAATTCATTTAGGTTATCATTATAAATTATATCCACAAGTAAAGATAGGTTATAAAAATTATGAATATAATCCTTGATTGAACTAGTTTATCACAATTTTTCTAGTTGGTTGTGTTAGGGTGTGGAGCTAAAAGCTTCACCAAGGAGCATACTAAAACAGGTTCGAGTCTACACAGACGCTGGCATCGGTCAGAAGCGATCGACGTCAATTAGTAGCAGTTGCAGAGGCACCGACGTCGGCGATAGGGTCGGCCGGCGACGGTCACAGGCGAACAGGCAGGAACCGACGTTGGTTACCTGCGTGTCCAAAAATCTATTTCCGTGGACAGCAGCGAGTGTTTGCATGATAAGTTTGAGTCGTGGACTCAAGCTTGCGTCTCTATTATTAGCAATATTATTTTTAGAGCCCTTGTTCAAGAGGCTTAACTGTTTGTTGTAAGAGCATGCTCAAGTTTCCTATTTCTATATGTAGGAAGATCTTCTTAGCTTAGAATTGTAGATTGTAAGTGTTGTGTGTAGAACTGTAAGAGTAGAACATTGTGAATGTTTGAAGGACAGTACAGAGTTGCATCAATCCAGGTTGTTGGATTTGAGTGTACTTGAGAGAGAGCTCTTGAGGAATAGAGATCTAGTGAGAGATCTTGTGTGCATCTGAGAGGTGTGGAAGAATGAAGTTTCTTCATTGTATTCCTATTGTAAAGAGTTTCAATACAAGTTTTCAGGGTGTTTTCTTGTATATCTTGTTCTGTGCTATTTATCATTTCAGTTACTTATCTATCTGATTTATTTCCGCATTTATTGCTTTCACAAGTGTAATCTATTGTTGGTTTGATCCCCCAATAAGTGGTATCAGAGCCTTGGTTACAGGTTACAGATTACAGATTACAGGGTGCTCACAGGTGTTTCTATAGGAATTTTTGTTTGAGTGGGAAAAGCAATGGCAGAAGAAAGTAAGCTGAGAATGGAAAAGTTTAATGGAAAGAACTACCAACATTGGAGAATGCAGATAGAGGACTATCTGTATCAGAAAGATCTCTACTTACCGTTAGGTGGGATAGCAAAGAAGCCCAAGGACATGGAGGATGAAGAATGGGAAGTTCTTGACAGAAAGGCTCTTGGGTCTATAAGACTAAGTCTGGCCTCCACTGTGATATCTAATTTGTCACAGGCAAAAACTACGGTAGAGTTGATGACCACGTTAGCAAATATGTATGAAAAACCCTCAGCTTCAAATAAGGTATATCTTATGAAGCAATTATTTAATTTGCATATGAATGAAGGTGGATCTGTTTCTACTCATCTGAATGATTTCAATGAATGATTTCAATGGAATTGTTAATCAGTTAAGTTCTGTCAATATTGTATTTGAAGATGAAATAAAAGCTCTTTTGATATTATGTTCTTTGCCTGAAAGCTAGCATGGCTTAGTAATGGCAGTTTCTAATACTGCATCTGCATCAAATATTTTGAAAGTAGAGGATGTTGTTAGTGTTATCTTGAATGAGGAAATACGCAGGAAAAGCACAGAAGAGACATCTGGGAACGCTTTAAATTTTGAGAGCAGGGGAAGGCAAAAAGAAAAGAGCAAGAGGAGATCAAGATCTAAGTCTAAGGTGAGAGGAAGATCCAAATCCAGGAATGGCAGGAAGCCACAATGCTGGAACTGTGGAAAGATGGGGCACATAAGCAGAGATTGTTGGTCAAAGCCCAAGGAGGACAACCAACACGAAGGAAAGGAAGAAGCCAAGGTTGCAGGTATTGCACAGGATGCTTTAATTTTCTCTTTGCATAATAACACAAAATCTTGGGTATTAGATTCTGGTGCATCTTTCCATGCTACCCCTAACAGAGAGTATTTCAGTGACTATATCCATGGAGATTTTGGAATAGTGTACTTAGGGGATGACGAGCCTTGTAAAATAATTGGCAAAGGTAAAGTGCAGCTGAAGATGCAGAATGGCAACACATGGGTGTTGAGAGATGTGATGCATGTTCCTAGTTTGAAGAGAAATTTGATTTCTGTAGGTAAGCTAGGTGATGAGGGTTGTACAGTAACTCTCATAGCAGATTCTTGGAAGGTGACCAAGGGTGCACTAGTTATGGCCAGAGGTAAGAGAGAAGGTACTCTCTATCTGTGTAATTGTGTTACTAAAAAATCTCCTTCAGTTTTATCTACTTCAGGTGTGGATTGTAAATTGTGGCACTCAAGGCTTGGCCACATGAGTGAGAAGGGGATGTCAATACTTAAGTCTAAAGGTATGCTTTCAGATTTGAAAAGTATGGATCTAGAATTTTGTGAGCATTGTGTATTTGGAAAACAGAAAAGGGTTAGTTTTCTCAAGACCGGGTCTACTAAGAAAAGGTAGAAGTTGCATCTTGTTCACACAGACGTGTGGGGACCAGCTCAGGTAGCCTCTATTGGCGGATCACGGTACTATGTTACATTCATAGATGACGCCACAAGAAAGGTATGGATCTACTGTATTAAAAAGAAATCTGATGTTTTTGAGACTTTTAAGTTTTGGAAGGCTATGGTTGAGAATGAAACAGGCAGAAAGTTAAAGTGCCTGAGATCTGATAATGGCGGTGAGTTCTACAGTCTTAAGTTCAAATTGTATTGTTATACACAAGGAATCCGTAGGCAAAGGACGGTTCCAAGGACACCTCAATAGAATGGTATTGCTGAAAGGATGAACAGAACTATCATGGAGCGTGCAAGATGTATGAGATTGCATGTAGGGTTGCCCTTAGAGTTTTGGGCAGAAGCAGTTGACACCGCAGTGTACCTGATTAAAAGAGGACCCTCTACAGCTCTGGATGGTGGAATTCCAGAAGAGGCATGGACAGGTAAAAAGGTAGATCTCTCATATCTCAAAGTTTTTGGTAGTGAAGCCTTTGTGCATATAGATAGGGAAAATAGAAAGAAGCTTGATCCTAAGTCTATGAGGTGCACGTTTATAGGCTATGGCTCAGATGATTTTGGTTTTAGATTTTGGAATCTAGGAACTAACAAGGTAATCAGGAGCCGTGATGTTGTTTTCAATGAAAGAGTGATGTACAGTGATCAGATAAGGAAGCTGGATCAATCTGGGCAGAGCAATAGTGAATTGGACGAAGTTATGGTCCAAAATGAGCTCGCGGGAAAAAGAAATAATCACTTGCAGGCAAACACAGAGACCGACATCGGCAAGTTTGGAACCGGTGTCAGTAGTACAGAAACTGATGTCAATCATACAGAGACCGACGTCGGCAGACCAGGAACCGAGGTCGGTCAGGTAGAACCGACGACGGCGAGTGACAGGTCTACAGGTGGCCGAGGTCGGTCACTATCAAAAAATTTGGGTGGACAGATTGTTGAAAACAAGTCCAAGACACCCACCAGGAGGTCTGAAAGGGTAAGTAAGCCTCCAATTAGATATTCTCCTTCCTTATATTATTTATTGCTAACCGATGGTGGAGAACCAGAGAGTTTTTAAGAAGCAATATAGGTGGAGTCCAGGAGTAAGTGGGAGCGTGGCATGGTTGAGGAGATGGAGTCCTTAAGAGAGAACCAAACATGGGATTTGGTTGAACTGCCAGCTGGTAAGAGAACACTGAAGAATAGATGGACCTACAGGTTGAAGGAAAGTGAGGATGGTCAGATGCGATATAAGGCCAGATTAGTGGTAAAAGGATTTGCACAAAAGCCAGGTATTGACTTTGGTGAAATTTTTTCTCCAGTTGTTAAGATGACTTCTATAAGGGTTGTATTGTCTTTGGTTGGTTTTGAGGATTTGCATCTCGAGCAGCTAGATGTTAAGACAGCATTTCTTCATGGAGATTTGGATGAGGAAATTTATATGGAACAGCCAGAAGGTTTCGAGGTCAAGGGTAAGGAGAAGTTTGTGTACAGGTTAAAGAAAAGCTTGTATGGCCTCAAGCAAGCTCTAAGGCAGTGGTACTTGAAATTTGACAGGTTTATGACTGAGCATGGCTACAGTAGGTGTCAATCAGACCATTGTGTATATTTCAAGAGATTTGATAACGGTAGATATATTATTTTATTGTTGTATGTAGATGACATGCTGGTTACAGGGTCTCACATGCAGGATATCTCTGAGCTTAAGGAGAAGTTAGCTCAAACGTTTGCTATGAAGGACTTGGGAGCAGCGAAGAAGATCCTTGGCATGAGCATTAGGAGAGACAGGAAAAATCACAGGTTGATATTGTCTCAAGAAGATTATGTGAACAAGGTGTTGGAGAGGTTTAATATGCAGGATGCAAAACCGGTAAGTACACCTATGGCTGGACATTTTAAGTTAAGCAAAGAACAATGTCCCAATTCACATGATGAGGTAGAGTACATGAGTAAGGTTCCATATTCTTCCGCAGTAGGGAGTTTGATGTATGCAATGGTGTGTACTAGACCAGATATTGCCCAAGCAGTGGGAGTAGTAAGCAAGTATATGGCCAATCCAGGTAAGGAACATTGGAAAGCGGTTCAATGGATCCTTAGATATCTGAGAGGAACCAGCAGCAAGCATTTGTGCTATGGAGGTTCAGATACTTCTCTACATGGCTATGTAGATTCAGATATGGCAGGGGATTTGGATGGCAGGAGGAGCACCACAGGTTATGTTTTTACTGTAGGTGGAACAGCGGTTAGTTGGATATCTAAGTTGCAGAAGGTTTTAGCCTTGTTAACTATAGAAGCAGAGTATATTGCAGCTACAGAAGCTAGCAAGGAGATGATATGGATGACACGGTTCATGGAAGAGCTTGGAAGGGAGCATGGGAGTTGCAGATTGTATAGTGACAGTCAGAGTGCAATCCATTTGGCCAAGAACTCAGCCTTTCACTCTAGAACCAAGCACATACAGCTAAGGTACCACTTCATACGGCAGGTATTGGAAGATGGTGAGTTGAAGCTGGAGAAAATTCATACAGACAAGAATCCTGCTGATATGCTAACAAAGCCAGTTACGATGGAGAAGTTGAATCTTCATTCAACTTCTATCAGTCTTCATGATTGAGTTGAAGATGGAGGAGCTAGAAGATGCTGCTGTATAGGTTGGTGCAGCTGGTTTATCTCCAAGTGGGAGATTGTTAGGGTGTGGAGCTAAAAGCTTCACTAAGGAGCATACTAAAATAGGTTCGGGTCTACACAGACGCCGGCGTCGGTGAGGAGCGACTGACGTCGGTTAGTAGCAGTTGCAGAGGCACCGACATCGGCGGTAGGGTCGGTCGGCGACGGTCACAGGCGAACAGGCAGGAACCGACGTCGGTTACCTGCGTGTCCAAAAATCTATTTCCGTGGACAGCAGTGAGTGTTTGCATGATAAGTTTGAGTCGTGGACTCAAGCTTGCGTCTCTATTATTAGCAATATTATTTTTAGAGCCCTTGTTCAAGAGGCTTAACTGTTTGTTGTAAGAGCATGCTCAAGTTTCCTATTTCTATATGTAGGAAGATCTTCTTAGCTTAGAATTGTAGATTGTAAGTGTTGTGTGTAGAACTGTAAGAGTAGAACATTGTGAATGTTTGAAGGACAGTACAGAGTTGCATCAATCCAGGTTGTTGGATTCGAGTGTACTTGAGAGAGAGCTCTTGAGGAATAGAGATCTAGTGAGAGATCTTGTGTGCATCTGAGAGAGGTGTGGAAGAACGAAGTTTCTTCATTGTATTCCTATTGTAAAGAGTTTCAATACAAGTTTTCAGGGTGTTTTCTTGTATATCTTGTTCTGTGCTATTTATCATTTCAGTTACTTATCTATCTGATTTATTTCCGCGTTTATTGCTTTCACAAGTGTAATCTATTGTTGGTTTGATCCCCCAACAGGTTGAAGTAATTATCTATCACATTATTTTTATAGTGTAATTGTAGCTCTTATGTAAAAACTGACTAGTTGACACTGAGAGTCATCTTTTTTATTTTGAGAACACAACCATAATTAAAAAATGTATTGTTTAGGTTCTAAATACAAATATTCAATGGTAACATTTTGTACACATGGGATATGATGCAGATCAAAATCATTCTCCATTTGGTTGATCTAATTAAGTGAATACTTTCCATCAAATTTACACATATCTACCTTTGGTAATAGGTTCCATTATAGAAATGTACTTGGATTTGGATTAGGATGGTTGGGAGATCCAACTTGGTGGGGTTGTTTAATAGTGATAGATGGCTAATTTGACTACTTATTTTTTAAATCCATCATGATATTTTCTAAACTAGATTATACGTATTTCA